>CM045748.1:25665359-25667859 GCA_024760905.1 Plotosus lineatus | reverse complement strand
AGAGCTAAAGCAGGTGTGTTTGTGCAACATTTGCACCAAAATAGGTTCCTATGTCTATATAAAACTTTTGAATTACCCAAAGTTGCTTGATGCTCAATCAAAATCTTTTTTCAACTACAGTATATGCTGACCCTATTAAAACACGGCACTGTGTCCACCTCACAGCAAGAAGGTCCTTGGGTTCGAAGTGCAGGCTGAGCGAGGGCGTTTCTCTGTGGATTTAGATAATCTCTCTGTGCTTTTGTGAGTTTCCTCCAGGTACGTACTCCGCTTTCTTCCCACAATCCAAAGACATGCGCATTAGGCTACTTGTTTTTTTGTTTTGTTTGTTTGTTTGGGGGTTTTTTTTCTTCAAATTGCCCCTAGATGTGTAGTTGTGTGTATTGGCCCTGCGATGGACTGACATGCTGTTTATGATGTGCCCCACCTTTGCCCAGGGACAGCTGAGATAGACTGCAGTTTCCCCATGACCCTAGTACTGTATAGTGCTTCTCAATTATTTTCTCTGGCGCCCCCTCGAGGAAGAAAAAAACATTTCACACCCGCAAGCAACTATAAGTAGTGTTATTGGTCTATAAAATTGTTATTAGTACACCTCGGCATAACATTGTATTTTTATTAGTATTAAAAACAAAAAAGAAAGAAATATAGTGCAACTTACAATAAAGAAAAACTTCATTAACATTGTTTTTCAATCTGTAACAGAAAAGATTTTAAAGTGCACCAATATGCCTAAAATTTAAAAAAAACATCCGTATTTAAACTCATTCAACTTATTTATGTTTTAATATCTCCATCTCTCTCTCCACCTTTCTCTTCGTTCCTGTGTGAAATTTTTCCGTGTTGTTTCTCGAGGGGATTTTTACTGCACCTCATATCGTTTGCTCGTGCAAAAAAACCGCTACACCATAGCGCGACGAGAGCGCCGCTGCCAACTAATGGAGTGGAGGTGCAATTACACTTAATTCTCATACACTATTCCAGAAAAGCCTGTTCCCCATGGTCATTGGTGCTCCCCCGTTATTACACCACACCCCCCCAAGGTGGGCACGCCCCACTATTTGAGAAGCACTGCCCGAGTAGCATAAATGGGTTCAACCTGCAAACAGCTCCCTGCCTTTTTCCTTTTTTTAAAAAAAGTATATTTTGAATTAAAAAGTTTAATTAATTTTTTAATGAAAATAATGCAATTTTAAACACAAAAAATACAACTTTTTAAACAAATTCTCATTGAAACTTTGTATCAAGAGAAGTTAATTTTTTTTCAGAGCTCTGCTTTTAGGCAGAGCTTAAATCTTATTATAGAGATTTCCAGTGTAATTCAAGTTTTGCCATCTGCTACAGTGAGACTTGCTCAGTGCCAGTGGAATTTTTCTTTTACAATACGACCCCTGTGCAGGTCCACAGGTAGCTTCCTTCTCCCTATAATGTGTCTCTGCTGATTAAGCATGACTCACTGTAATAAAGAACAAGGGCTGTTGTGGGTGTTCAATTCTGTGCCAAGGACTGAGATTCACTTGATCCAACCACTGTAATATATCCAGGTATCCAGGAAGAGTAGTATTCATGGGTGGACCGAAATAGAAATCTGCAGCTTTACAATATTAAGAGTGTAGTATTACACTAACAGAAATAATTTAGTGTTGGAAAATGCCTGGGGCTAGGCTGGTGTCGTGGTCAGTATGTCCGCCTCACAGTAAGAAGGTTCTGGGTTTGATTCCCGGGCTTGGGTTTGTCTGTGTGAAGTTGGCAGGTTCCCCCCTTAGTTGCATTGGTCTTCTTCTTTTCCTTTCGGCTGTTCCTTTCAGGGGTCGCCACAGCGAATCATCCGCCTCCATCTCACCCGATCCTCTGCATCTTCTGCTCTAACTCCAACTACCTCCATGTCCTCCTTCACCACATCCATAAATCTCTTCTTTGGTCTTCCTCTTGGCCTTCTGCCTGGTAGTTCCAACCTCAGCATCCTACTACCAATATCCTCACTGTCCCTCCTCTGTACATGTCCAAACCATCTCAATCTAGCCTCTCTGACTTTGTCTCCAAAACATCTTACATGGGCTGTCCCTCTGACGTTTGGTATCCTCTGGTTAATACGGTTTTCTACCACAGTCAAATACATTCACATTTGAATAACAGGCTTTTCCAGATTGCCCTTAGATATAAATATGAATGTGTGTGTGTGTGTGTGTGTGTGTGTGTGTGTGTGTGTGTGTGTGTGTGTGTGTGTGTGTGTGTGTGTTGTCCTGCAATGGTCTGGTGGGTTGTTCAGGGTATACTCTTCCTTCATTCAGAGTCAGCCAAGTTAGGCACCAGCCCCCAGTGACCCTAGTATTATTAAGTGGTCCAGCAAATGAGTGAATGAAAATATGCCAGACACACCTGAACAGTCAAGTTATCATTCATTCATTTTCTGAACCGCTTAAACCTAATTAGACTCGCTGGGAGGCTGTCACCCATCTTTGCCAACTCTGGGTCAAGGCAGAGTACATCCTGGAGAACT
>CM045748.1:25647859-25657859 GCA_024760905.1 Plotosus lineatus | reverse complement strand
TAACACAGCCCAGGCGGCAGTTGAACCGTAAACCAGCACGTCATTGACTTACATATTTTGGCGACGCTGGCCAGCAGGAGCCAGATGGCTATGATGTACGGGGTCTGGACGTAGCTCCATTCCCACTGCACGATCTTATAACCCCCTGCGTGGTGATGAGACACTTCAGTGGGGACCGTGGTCGGGGCCGGGTGTTCTGCCGAGCGGGCCAAAGCGAGCCCCGGACGCACGGACCTCTCAGTACCGGAGCGGGACGGAGCCGGAGTCAGAGCCGGAGTCGCTCCATCCGTGTGTCGGTCAGTCACCGCCTCGCAGGCAGCAGCACCGAGAAGCACCACCAGACTCAGGGACAGCATCTTCTGCTTCGGGATCTGCTCTCAGCGCTTCCGCGTCTCCATCGCGCCTTTATACCAATTAACAGCAACACCACGGTGACCGCCGGGAACTCGCCAAGGTACGGGCGGCATATGCGCATGCGCACACAGAGCGCACGCAGGTCGAGCTCAATGAGCCTATCCGTACTGTACTAGGGTACTAAATAGTGACCAGTGTGCACATTAAACCTCATCAGTGCCTTTTGTGCACAATACTGAGCACAAATATATGGCAAAGACCCATCATACACGATGTAAACATACTATATAATATACAAACTCATAATACATGAACAAATAAACATATTGTAAAGATTGCTAGATAGTGTTTGTTTTTTGAACATTTTCTCAGTGTCATATAATGTGGCCTAAATTAGTGGTGAAATCCAAACTTGGATTTTTTTTTTAATGAATATTCCTATATAGCACTAACACATAAAAGAAATAAAGAAAGAAGAAAGAAAGAAAGAAAGAAAGAAAGAAAGAAAGAAAGACTGGACATTTTTCTCATAATTCAAAGAATAATCACACAATTTCCAATCTGATATTATGTGGTTAAATCACGACCCCTTCTGGACAAACTGGGCAATATCTAGCAATATTCTAGTAGACTGAGCTGCTGCAGGGGAGACTGTGGGGTTAAAGACCAAAAAAAAAAAAAACCCTCTCGGGCTCACCCACTTACTGATTTGCTGAAGGTTCATCCTACTCAGGTCGCAGGGAGGCTTAATACATACAACGATTCGGATGTTTTTGCTCTTTTAAAAACTTTGCTATACTGTATTAAATCCGTAAGGGAAATTATGGCCTCTGAATTTTTTTTAAACCATCCAAAGTGAGCACATACACACAGAGCGATGGGCTGCCTCACACACTGTGGTCGCCCGAAGAGCAGCTGGGGATTACGTCCCTTGCTCAAGAGCACTTCAGCCATGGAGGTGGAGCAAGGACCGCTTCAGCTACAACTGCCCCTAGCCTAATGTGCATGTCTCTGAAATGTACAGTAGGAGAAAACCAGAGTACCCAGAGAAAACCCACGCAAGCATAATGACCACTCTAAACAGAAATACCTGTCTCCGAGCCCAGGGGACAAACATAGGGGCTTTCTTTCTGTGAGATAGATATGCTAACCACTGGATCGCTAGCGCTGTTTCTCAAAACCCTGAAATTGCATCCTCAGGTCTCTTACTCGCGTCTCATACTTGCGCTTCAGTTTCTCCAATCCAATCCATCTTTATTCATAAAGCACTTTAAAAACAACACCAGTAGCTGCAAATTCTGTACAGTGGATTAAAACATAAAAACAATTAAATCTTCATTCATTTATTTTCTGAACCGCTTAATGCTAATTAGGGTCGCGAGCATGGAATCGACAAAATGTGTTTTAAAACAATCAAGATGTTTCTTCTGAAACGTAACATGAAGCAATGGCGGCTGCTGCTGATGGCGGCACAGCTAACCTACTGTGCGATAACGTCTGATGTCCTCAGCTATCGTTTCTTGCTCCTCCATGCACAAATAAAAGAATTAGGCCGGCTGGCAAAGATAATAGACCAGAAGAACTTCCAGCTCAAGTGAGGATCAAGCAGTGTGGAAATTAAAAATAAGGGTTTTGAGGACCCCCTGTAGAAAATTTACCCATTTTTAGTATCCAAGCAACTGTATGCATTTTTTTTTTCATGTAACAACATATGTGTTAAACAAGCACCAATTATTTCTATCAAGCAGTGATGAAAAACGAGCATAGATAAAGTCCCATGGAATGGTTGCAGTCCTTATGGCCTGAACAAAACCTAAACCGCATTTCTCTGGGGCATTTGAATAAGTCTTCCAAATTGGCCGGCTTAGTCATGCAAGTGTGAAGCATTGGGTCATCAAATAATTGACCTGGAATTTAGACTCAGCGTTTATGTACTGCACTGCTTCCACACGACTGGCTGATTTTACAATTGAATGAACCAACAGGTGAACAGGTGTTCCTAATTACGTACAAAGTTGGGTCAGTGCATTTCACGTTTTAAAAAGGCTACCTTTTGCTGGTGGCATAGTAGTTAGCACATCCACCTCACTGCAACAAGGTCCTAGGCTGGTGAGGGTCTTCCCTGTGCTTGCATGGCTTTGCACTGGGTAGTCTAGTTTCCTCCTACAGACCAAAAAAACACATCAGGTTGTCTCCTGAGTGGTGCATTGACAAAGTGTGAGACGACCAACCTGATCAAATCCAGGTTGATGCCCCAGTCATCCTCAACTGGGTGTCCACTGGAGCTAACGAACCAAGTTCTCACAGGAAGCAGACATGGCATATGCTCCCCTATCACTTACAGTGATCACCAGCCAATCATGTGACTCATTTGTATGAGGGGTGGATAGCGCTTTCTGTCTAAGTATATTAATTCACTCCCAGACACGCATGCGCAGCAGTTCATAAAGAGGTGGGTGCATTGTATGTCATGGAGGAGGTTTATGAATGCTTACGTCCAACCATGGTTGTTGGTAGTCATGTGATAGGAAGGACAATACTTGACAGGTAGAAACTGGCTACTACTAAATTGTGAGGGGAATGGGGGGAGCACAAAAACACAAAAACCTATAATAGATACATTCGTGTCAGGAACATCATTTTTAAAATCGATATAAGTATACAGTACAAGTAATAAACGGGATAATGTATAACTAGAGATTTATTATCATAAAATTAGTGCAAGATTCCCTTATCTTAATTTAAAGGATTTTTATTGCATGATAATGGCAGGATCTTCTTCTTGCCGGGGACAGTGACAACCTTGTGGAGAGTGGGACTCGAACCCCCAACCCTAGGATCGGTGATCCAGTAACTTTACCTCCAGGCCATCACTGTCCACCAAGATGAAAATATCCTTTCTCTTTTAATTTCACACAGTGACTAGTTACTGGTTGGTGGTACTTTTGGGCCAGAGGACTTACAGGTGTCTCTGAGGTGCCTGATATGAAGGTTTGACGCCTTTTGTTTTGGTCACTTTCTCACGTTCTCTGGCATTCTGAGCACTATAGCAATATGGAGTGAAGTTTTTCCTGTTTTTTTGTTGTTGTTTTTTTGGTGGGGAGGTGTGGGGGTGTGCCTCCAACTGCTTTATATTATTATTTATATTTATATATATAATAAAATGTATATACATGTACATATATATCAGTGCTTCTCAAATAGTGAGGCTTGGCACTCTTGGGGACCTGGTATGATGCTTGGGGGGGGGTGACGTCAGGGGGACCGCGTCTGATCCTGGGGAACATACTTTAATGGAATAGTGTACGAGAATTAAGTGTAATTACACCTCCACCCACTAGTTAGCAGTGGCGCTCTTATTGTCATCCTTTGGTGTAGTGGTTTTTCGCACAAGCAAATGATATGAAGTGCAGTACACAACAAACAGCACGGGAAAATTCTGACAGGAACGAAGAGAAAGGTGGGAGAGACGAGACATTAAGACAGAAGTAAGTTGAATGAGTTTAAATAAGTTAAATAAGGATATATTTTTTATTTCAGGCACAATGTTCAGTTCATCAGTTCATTTTCTGTAACCAGTTCATCCTAATTAGGGTCACAGGGAGGCTGGTGCCCATCCCAGCCAACTCAGGGCAGGGGCAGAGTACACCCTGGACAGCTCGCCAGGCCATCGCAGGGCGGAAAGACACTGACGGCTTTGCAGCCTACTCTTGTCGAAAGTCAGCAATGGTTCTTTTACATGAACCTCACACCATAGACAGTGAGAGACATGGCCGGCCTTTGAGAACCCAGTTAGCTGCAGTGGGGGGACAGTGACAACCTTGTGGAGAGTGGGACTTGAACCCCCAACCTTTGGATCAGCGATCCGGTGCCTTATACCACTAGACCACCACTGTCTCAGGCACAATGGTGCACTTTAAATCTTTTCTGTTACAGATTAAAAATGTTAATGAAGTTTTCTTTGAAAGGTGGACGATTTTAAGTACTTCGGCTCAACAATCCAGAGCAATGGAGAGTGTGGAAAAGAGGTGAAGAAGCGTGTGCAGGCAGGTTGGAATGGTTGGAGAAAAGTGTCCGGTGTAATGTGTGATAGGAGGGTATCGGCAAAAATGAAAGGAAAAGTGTACAAGACGGTGTTGAGGCCAGCGATGTTGTATGGGTTAGAAACAGTGGCGCTGGGGAAAAGACAGGAGGCAGAGCTGGAGGTAGCAGAGATGAAAATGTTGAGGTTCTCTTTGGGAGTAACGAGGATGGATAGGATTAGGAATGAGCACATCAGAGGGACAGCACATGTAAGACGTTTTGGAGACAAAGTCAGAGAGACTAGATTGAGATGGTTTGGACATGTACAGAGGAGGGATAGTGAGTATATTGGTAGGAGGATGCTGAGGTTGGAACTACCAGGCAGAAGGCCCAGAGGAAGACCAAAGAGACGATTCATGGATGTGGTGAAGGAGGACATGAAGGTCGTTGGTGTAAGAGAAGAAGATGCAAAGGATAGGGTGAGATGGAGGCAGATGATTTGCTGTGGCGACCCCTGAAGGGAAAAGCCGAAAGGAAAAGAAGAAGAAGATTCACACCTAGCAATGGTTCTTTTACATGCCTCACGTCATAGGCAGTGAAAGACATGGCCGGCGATGGGGTCTTCTTGTCTGTTATTGGTGTGCAGTACTTTTGTCTTTTCCTGGTTGATCTTCAGTCCAACTCGCAACAAGGCTTTGCTCAGGGCATCTACTTTCTCTTGCATGTCTTGCAGGCGGTGTGAAAGCAGAGCCAGGTCATCTGCAAACTCCAGATCTTCTAACTTCCTCATTAGTGTCCACTGGATGCCTTTTCCAGAGCTGGCATAGGCTATTCAAGTGACCCAGTTGAGCCACGAGGAGGCCGTCACAGGGCAGATACACACTGACTATGCACCTACTCTTGATGATAGTCAGCAATGGTTGTTTTACATGCCTCTCATCATAGAGGCCTTTGATAACCCAGTTAGCTGCACTTGGGGACAGTGACAACCCAATGACGGAGGAAACCCCCCCTCACTCCATACAGAAATGCCCGAGCTGGGAATCAAACTCAGGACCTTCTTGCAGACATACTAACCACTATACAATTGTGCTGCTGGGCATTAAAATAATAAAGATAATTTTAAAAATAGTAAAACAATAAAAAAAAATAAAAAAAAAGTAAATGCAGTAATTTTTAAAAATTGAATTTGCTATAGAAACTCCATCTGTGTTCAGGACCTGCTATGAAATCTCACTCAAGCTCGACAGAGCATGCCTTCTTATTAGGTTGCCTAGTAACAAGCAGACTTCACCCAGAGTCCTCTCACAGCTCTGCACGGGCTGTATCTTAAATAGCGCCCCCCCTTTAGTATAAGTACATGATGTGGAAATAATGGCAACTACACCCTGTATGCAGTGTCCTGTGTGTCCAGTAAATCTCTATTTGAACCAAATATAAGCACAAGAAGTGCAAACTGAAATCATTTTGGAAGGCTCTGTGCTGTGCTTTTTGTAAAAAGGAATATTTTATTTCTCATTTTGAGATACAATCATCCAATCAGGGCTTTTTTTAAATAACAAAAGAAGTGTCACGAAATAAAGCTCACAGTTTTACCAGCAGATGGTGCTGTTACTGCTAAAATGAATTACAGGAGCACTGTCTAATAATAATAATTTAAAAAATGAAAACTTAGTCGTTTACTTAACTGCTTAATCCTTTTAGGGTCGCAGAGAGGCTGGAGCCTATCTCATCCAACAATGGGTGAAGGCAGGGTACACACCGTGAACAGCCCACCAGTCCAACACACATACAATTATTTACACCCACACCTACTTGGAACAGCCAATTAGCCCTAATGGTGGGGCCGGTGGCGTACTGGTTAGGGTGCTATGCTCATGATCGGGAGGTTGTGTGTTCAAATCCCAGTTAGACCCCCACTGTGCTAAGATCCCTGGGCAAGGTCTCAACCACAAGTGTGCCTCTGTTCACCCAGCAGTATAAATGGGTACCAGTAAAAAAATATATATACTGGGAAGGTAACTAGCGTCCCATCTCGGAGGAGTTGAACTCCCAGTTGGTTCATGCTATGGAAACCAGGGATAAGCACCGACCTGATGAGCCACTATGGCTCGAGTGTAAAAAGCCCAACAGACTTTACCTTTACCAACTAATTAGCCTAATGAGCATGTCTTTGGACTTGGAAGGAAACCGGAATACCTGGAGGAAACGTGGATATGTAGACTCCAGAAACACTGGACTTGAACCCAGGACCTTGTTGTTGTAAAGCAGACATTCTCCCCACTATACCTCCATGCTACCCTCTGCTCTCGACTTCCTTTTAAAGATAAAGACTACTTTTTCTTCTTCTTTTCCTTTCGCCTGTTCCCTTTCATGGGTCGCCACTGCGAATCATCTGCCTCCATCTACATGGAAGTTATATTAATGATTCGCATATTTGATTTCGCAGAGGTTTTTACGTCGGATTCCCTTCCTGACTCAACCCTTTAGCAAAGGGCAGAAACACGCTGACGGCTACGCAGCTTTCTCTTTACGAAAGTCAGCAATGGTTCTTTTATATGAACCTCTCACCACAGACAGTGAGAGACATGTCCGGCCTTTGATAACCCAGTTAGCTGCACTGGGGTGGGGGGTGGGGTGGGGTGGGGGCAGTGACAACCTTGTGGCGAGTGGGACTCAAGCCTCAAACCTTAGTATCAGCGATCCAGTGCCCTTTACCACCAAGCCAGCACTGCCCTCTTTTAAAGATAAAGACTAATTAATCTAAAAGCCCAGTGCTACCAGCTGCACCATTGCAGGCTCTCTCAGTGTCCAGAGGGGTTCCATCTGATTTCTCTGGTTTCTTTCTCATGTAAGAAGCCATGCTAGTAGGCATCTGGGATGTGCGTACACGTCTGTTTGCATGGTGCGCTCAAACAGACAATATGTTAATAACTACTATTTAAAAGTCATGAAATTAATAAAAGTACTGTATTTGTTGATACGAAGAAAACTAAACAGACCGTGCATATGAACTGATGTACAGTAGAGAGAACAACATGAATACTTGTTCTAGTATTCTGAAATGGGACAGATATTAGAAGAGAAGCAAACCATATGAGAGAAATAAAAACAAAAACACTACATACAGTGTGGGGCCGGTGGCGTAGTGGTTAGGGTGCTGTGCTCATGATCGGGAGGTTGTGAGTTTGAATCCCACTGAGACCCTCACTGTGCTAAGACCCCTGGGCAAGGTCTCAACCACAAGTGTGCCTCTGTTCACCCAGCAGTATAAATGGGTACCAGTAAAAAATATACTGGGAAGGTAACCTGCGATGGACTAGCGTCCCATCCAGGGGGAGTTGAACTCCTGGTCGCTTCACGCTACAGAAACCGGGGACAAGCACCGGCCTGATGAGCCACGAGGCTCGGGTGTAAAAACCCAACAGACTTATATACAGTACACTGATACAGTGTGCAATAATGTGGATGAGTGTGATAACCCTGGTCAAGATGGTGGAGAACGATGAGAAGACAGGAAATAGAAATGGCAGATTTATTTTATTAAATTTTTTTTGAAAGGTTTAAAAAAAAACAAAAAACAAAGAAAAGAAGAAATAAATGTCACTTTTCAGGTCAGGACTGCACAGTTATGTAATAGTACCCACATACAGTCAATCTGCACAACGTTCTGGGCCACTGGGCTTAATGAGACATCAGTTCAGTACAGGCATCATGTTCATACTGAAGTCATTTCAAATCGGCCCATTTACTTAGCAGGTATAAATTCATCATGAAATGCAGTGTTACCTCCAGGAAATAAAATCGAATCTGCCTCAATGTCTTTCTGAAACCATTGATGTGGGTGTTAATGATACTGGATTAGAAACATCACCTTTTTTAAATTTCTGCTGAATTCACGTATGCACAAGATCACGCTTCCTTGTTATTGGAAACATTCTCCGAGCCAAACCAGGCGAATAAGAGATCGGCCCTGAGATGGCTTGGAAGCTGTCCAGGGTGTACCCCGTCCTCGCCAAGAGTCGTCTGAGATGGGCACTAGCCTCCCCGTGACCTTAATTAGGATTAAACGGTTCAGAAAATGAATGAAAAGAATGAATAAATAAGCGATACGAAGCCCAACAGCTTGGGTGGTTTCGCCAGTAAATCTGAAAATTCAGACAAAATTAACTGATAATAGAAAATAAAACAAACACGCTGTTTACTCAGGGAATATGGATAGCTTTTTAAGTCTTAAAAAAAACAAACAAGCAAACTTGTCATCGATTATCTTAGAAGCAAAACACAAGGTATGCTGTGGTGTACCCGACGGGTGGCACAACGCCGTAGCGGTTAGCACGTCTGCCTCACAGCAAGACGGCCTGGGTTCGATTCCCGGCTTGGGCGTTTCTGTGTGGAGTTGCATGGAGCATGTTGTCCCCGTGCTCCGTGGGTTTCATCTGGGTACTACAGTTTCCTCCCACGGTCCAAAAACATGCACAGTAGGCTAATTGGCTGTTCTTAATTGCCCGTAGATTCGCATCGCGCAGAAGGCGATGGCAAACCACTGCACTATCCTCGCCAAGAAAACCTCCATGAAGATGATAATCAAGGCGTTATCCTTCATGGCAGGTCGCCAAGAGTCGTCCTATGACTCAGACCATACCTGAAACAGCACACTCTGGGGTAAAAGTCGATCCTACGGAGGTGTGATGCTGTTCATACCTTTATTGTGCATCGTAAAACACACTGTGACACTTTTAAAGGACTCGTTTAATGGTGATTTTTTACACTGTGTTTAACATATGGGACAATTAGGCATTTTATTTAGTTTTATTAGCCATGCCCTAATTAGAATAATCATTTTCTTTTAAACTGTAATGAGAATGTAGTGATCCATGATGTTGGTTTACGTGTTCATTTTCTATACCACGTATTTGGGGATCAAACCCGGGACCTTCTCGCTGTGAGACAGATATGCTCACCACTACGCCACCGTGCTGAGAGCATATATTCTTCCCAATTTATATGAGCAAGAAAAACAAACGAGTGCTGCAGGGACATAGTGGGTAGCATGTTTGGTTCACAGTACCAGGTCCTGGGTTTGAGTCCCAAGCTTTGTGAGGGTGTTTCTGTGTGGAGTTTGCATGTTCTTTCCCATGCTTGTGTGGGTTTCTACTCAGGTTTCCACTTACTGATTAGCAAAGTGTGAAAAAATAGCATTTTTAAAAAGCTATAATTATTTTATTTCTCTGACGTTTATCTTTTCTCAAAATAGAGAGAAAGACCGGGCCTAGGTACAAGAACAGATATAACAGTACTTCTATAACATGGTTATTATTTTCTTACGCTACTCACTTATTTGCCGGTGGTGTAGTGGTTAGGGTGCTGGGCTCATGATCGGGAGGTTGTGGGTTTGAATCCCAGTTAGACGCCCACTGTGCTAAGACCCCTGGGCAATGTCTCAACCACAAGTGTGCCTCTGTTCACCCAGCAGTATAAATGACTACCAGTAAAAATATACTGGGAAGGTAACATGTGATGGACTAGCGTCCCATTCAGGAGGAGTTGAGCTCCTGGTCGCTTCACGCTACAGAAACTGGGGATAAGCACCGGCCTGATGAGCCACTAGGCTCGGGTGTAA
>CM045748.1:25480359-25645359 GCA_024760905.1 Plotosus lineatus | reverse complement strand
CTGCTTCAATGGAAAAGGCCACTAGGATGAATTGTATACAGAGATTGTTGATGACACAAACGGGCCACATGGAACAAGTGTGTCCATCCTAATATGTCTTTATTTTATTTTTTTCGAAATCTTGGGTGTGCCCTTTCTCTGTTTCATTCAGAGAGAGACAAGTAAAGGGAATAAGGAGGGGTTAGAAGACACATGGTACCTTCATTTGGAGTGTGTACCCATACTGGGTCCCTGAGGATTGCTCAATCTGTGTGTGGCTTTTTCCAGGACTTGAGGGATTAAACACACACACACACACACACACACACACACACACACACACAAAGGCACAGATTATAATCTACCAGTGGCGTGACTATTGCGTGTCACAAATTAGCATTAGACACAGGGCCGTATTGGGACAGATTAAAATAATCATCCGTTATTGCTATGCTACTGCAACATCATGTTCGTTATTAATCGTGTTATCATTCTACCTCAGGAGAGGCAAGTTTCTCTTTTTAAATGCCTAATTTTTGGTACAATTTAATTTGGATCTCAAACATTTGAAATCTGATTAGAGAGCAGCATACATAATAAGTATATATGAGTATACAGTACAGTCACACCTCACCTTACAAAATTAATCCGTTCCAGAAGTGGTTTCGTAACCTGATTTTTTTCATACATTGAGTAGCATTTTACATGTGAAAGGCCTGATTCGTTCCATGGCCCCCAATACTACCCCCTAAACCCTTTAAAAATTATAAAAGTATACCTTTTAATGACTCCTTCGGCTTCATTATCATACCGATGGTAGACGGGTTTCGGCCATATTCCTTTGCGATATCACTCAACCGCATGCCACGAGCCCGCTTCTTATTTTCACTCGCACCGGAAATCACTTTCTTGGGGCCCATGATGAATGACGAAAAATAAAGTTGCAATGAGCACACTCGAAAAACTCACGAAACAACAGTAACTCTGTCCTTTACGTGTGTTAGAACTCCATGACGAACAATGGGTCAAAGGCACACGAAAAGCATCATGGGTATTATGGAGATGCAGCTCACTCCTAGCCAATGGTTGAAGGCACACAAAAAGCATCGTGGGTATTATGGAGATACAGCTCCCTCCTAGCCAATAGGCCAGCGGGGCGGGGTGTTGGGAGATAGCCAATGGGAAAGCAACTCGTGCATACCGGGGATTTAGCTCAGTTGGTAGAGAGTCCGCTTTATCCTCCGGAAGGTCGGATCGAAGTTCGAATCTGGCCACATCATACCATGAGACATTAAAATTTGGGAGTTGTTGCCTCCTGCTTATCACTCAGCATCAAAAGGATAGAACAACACAACAACTGGTGCTGTACAGTGGCGACGGGTACCTGGAGTGCAGGGAGCGCTGGCGTCTCATGCGCATTGAGCATACACATGTCTGAAATTGCGCTATCTAATAATCATAATAATAAATTGTTTGAATTTTTGAGATGGCACGTTTCGTAACGTGAATTTTTTTTCGTATCCAGAGATGGAAATTTTAGGTAAATGCGTTTCGTAACTTGGATTTTTCATTTGTTGAGTCTTTCGTAAGGTGAGGAACCAATGTATATGTAAAATGTAAAGTCCTTTGGGTTTTTTACACCCGAGCCATAGTGGCTCATCAGGCCGGTGCTTATCCCCGGTTTCCATAGCGTGAAGCAATTAGGAGTTCAACTCCTCCTGGATGGGACGCTAGTCCATCGCAGGTTTCCTTCTCAGTATATTTTACTGGGACCCATTTATACTGCTGGGTCAACAGAGGCACACTTGTGGTTGAGACCTTTCCCAGGGGTCTTAGTACAGTGGGGTCTAACTGGGATTTGAACACACAACCTACCGATCATGAGCATAGCACCCTAACCACTACACCACCTGCCCCACACATGTATATGCAAATTAGTGTGTGTGTGTGTGTGTATGTATATATATATATATATATATATAAAAATCCAAACCAAAGTATCACCAAGTGCCAACTTTTCAGTTCAGCCTAATTCCACTAAAAGCAAAAAAAAAATATATATAGATTTTAAGTATTTAATAAAATGAACATATTTCTTTTTTGTTTTTAAGAATTAAACTTTTTTTTTTAACCAATCATGGTTTTACCGGACTACACGACTTCAGCAAACTCGCCAAAAAAGCAGTTAATATGCAATTACGGTAAAGTTATTTTATAGTGACTTTCGTCAAGAGTAGGCTGCAAACTTGTCTGTGTGTGTCTGCCCTGCGATGGTCTGGTGGGCCGTCCAGGGTGTACTTTGCCCTCAGTTAGAGTAGGCTGAGATGGCCACCAGTCTTCTCTCGACCTTAATTAGGATCAAGCGGTTCAGAAAATAAATGAATGAATGAATGAATGGGTATTTTATTGTAAGAGCAGTAATAGTATTTTTTATTTTAAAGAATTTTATTTATTTATTTTTGTCAAATGTGACTTTACTGGATGGCTAAAAGAACATTCCTTAATTTCACACACACACACACACACACACACACACACACACACACACACACACACACAGGGATCCCTCAGTTTCCGTGGTTAATTGGGACCGAGACCCCCACGAGACCACTGAAATCCGTAAAGTAGGATCACCCCACCCCTATAATATCAATAAATAAATATTCTATGCTGTACATGCTTATAATAACAATTAAACATTAAAGAAATAACATAAGATGTAAATAAAATATAAATACACAGACACATACAGATGCTATTGCATGAGAAGAAGACAACACACATAGGCACGCACAGATGCAACAATGTAAGTAGTTTTGATGGGAGATTTTGGGTTGTTTTTTGTTTTGTGTTGGTTTCGTTTTTTTTTTTTTTTTTTTGCATAATTGGCCTTGTTTTTTGGCATTTTCCTTAAATTTTCCTTTATTCTTCCTTAATTTTCTTATTTTTTTAATTCGATGAATATTTATTTCTGTACTTTTTAAAAACTGCAATGCACTGAAGCTGCATGATATACAATATATATATATATATATATATATATATATATATATATATATATATACACCAATAAAAATATATATTCTTATATAATCAATAATATATAATCAATATTCTTCTATAATCACCTGAAGAGAGAGGATGGTTTCACCACCCATCGAAACAGATCTGTAGTGATAAATGGAGTTTCAATAGAAGGTCTTTGTCCTGTCCTTTTATTTTTATTGTTATTTGCTCTACCAAAAAGTATTGAGCACTCTCCTACGGAAGGATCTACTCAGAAAATCCGCTCTCTCTCTCTCTCTCTCTCTATATATATATATATATATATATATATATATATATATATAGATAGATAGATAGATAGCTATAAATAAAACAGTAAAAAGGCTGAATAAAACAGTTAATCTACCTTCTCTCTCAATGAGTATACTGTAATTGAAAGCCCACTTGGCCCCGCCTCATTAGAATATCTAATCTTATTTAATTTGAGGTCATAGAATAAGTGTTATACAGTTAAATAAAAAGTATTAAAACAATATAATTCCAACACTTGCAGAAACACAAGCATCGCTACAGATGAGGTCAGAAATTTACATACACACATCATACATATACGCCATCAGGGAATAAAAACATTAATTAATTTTCTTGCCGCAACACATGAGCCTGGAGCTGACAAACTGAAACAACCCCAGATAATTACACTACCTCTAGATGCTTGTGCAATGGTGCTATGCATGAGATACATTGCTTCATGCATGAGGTATGCTATGCATGAGGTACATCACACCTTTTTCTTGCACATTTCTCTAGAATATGGTAAGTCTCATAAAGTCACATGACATTATTCGTTGCTCCAGTCTCATTTTTATGCTTCTTAACAAATTGAAGGCTTTTCTTCAGATTATTCTCACTAACGACTAGTTTTCTTATGGCCACACGGATATTTAGATGTTCTGCTTAAATACTAACCTGCTTTATTCATTCCTCAGCCAGCATTGATGGGTATTCGGGGTCATTTTCTTGTTAGAACAGCCGGCTTTTTTTTTTTTTGATGGGTTGAGGGTATGCTGAAGAATTCTAAGGTAGTCCTTCATTATTCTACTGGCTTTGTGCAAAGTGCTGGTTTTACTGATGACAAGATATCATGAGAGCATAATGGAACCACCATCATGCTTAAGAGATGGCACTCCTCCAACCATACTTCCGGTCATGTGACCAAGCCTTCCTTCGTGTTGATTTTATTTTGGCCCATATGGGCAGCTGCAAATGGTAACTGCAGTTCACAGTGCTGTGAAACTTTCAAGAGAAACTTACAAGAACTTTCAAAGCAATTTCCTTGTGGAAGGGGATGGTTTTGGTCACTCTATGAGTGGATAAACCTCTTCACGGCTGAATATTTTTACACATGCAGCTGTTCAGAAATCGCTGCAAGAGACATTCCAGATTTTTGTTAATCTATGCTTCTGTTGGTCGAAGTCAGCAATGGTGCTTTTACATGCCTCACACAAAAGACAGTGAGAGACATTGGATGGCCTTTGATAACCAAGTTAGCTGCACTGGGGGGACAGTGAGAACCTGTTGAGAGTGGGGCTTGAACCCTTTACCTTAGGGTCAGTGATCCAACACCTTATCACCAGGCCACCACTGCCCCACCCCCCAACCTTAGGATCGGTAATCCAGCACCTTACCATTAGGCCACCACTGCCCCAGAACAGAGATGTTCTCATAAGAACTTAGCAGACCTTGGCAAGTTAAAAATGCACGCAAATGACTGAACACCAAATGTGCTGCATAGAAGAGTTACATACGTCAAAGTTTTGCGGACTTGGCTTTCTTGTTGTCAGTTTGTTTAGGAAAACAAAAGAAATGTTTTCAGTGATTTCTGCGCTTGTTGTTTGCGTAGGTGTATACTTTGTACTCCACTATTTTCCTGGCGACACAGCTCAGAATTGGCCGAAAATGTGTTATCTTAGACTAGTGTCTGCTGCCCGGGATCACTGACTAGTCCACTGCAGTGCAGCCAATAGGATAAAACCATGAGTTTGTGTCACTACCAGGGCTGGAACAGAAAATAAAGAAGGCAGCATGCCCCTGTGTATGCCTAGGAGTAGTGGTGTTATAGCACTTGCATATACTTAACAAACGGCAAGGACTGACGTTGCCTGACGGGACTGCTGATATCATGTGTGATTATTTTAAAGAGCTAGTAATAGAAATTCGCAATGCAGCCGTGAGGGGGGGGCACAAACCAGTGTCTCTCCCTCACGCCGGTCCCAAGCCCGGATAAATGCAGAGGGTTGCGTCAGGAAGGGCATCCGGCGTAAAACAAATGCCAAATAAACTATGCGAATCACAAGAAAGAATGACATACCGGATCGGTCGAGGTCCGGTTAACAACGATCGCCATCAGTGCCGCCAACCAACAGGGTGCTGATGGAAATTGGACTACTGTTGGTCAAGACGTCAAGAAGGAGAGGCGGGAGGCGTGTCCGGTGCCAGAGAGAGAAGAGGAAAGGCATGAGTCTAGGACTGAAAGTAGGGACTTTGAATATTGGAACGATGACAGGAAAAGGTAGAGAGCTGGCTGACATGATGCAGAGGAGGAAGGTGGACATACTGTGTGTTCAGGAGACCAGGTGGAAAGGTCGCAAGGCTAGAAGCATAGGAGCAGGGTTTAAGCTGTTTTATCACGGTGTGGATGGGAAGAGAAATGGAGTCGGAGTCATCTTGAAGGAGGAGTTTGCCAGGAATGTTCTAGAAGTGAAAAGAGTGTCAGACAGAGTGATGAGTCTCAAGTTAGAAATTAAAGGTGTGATGGTCAATGTTGTTAGTGCTTATGCCCCACAGACAGGATGTGAGCGAGAAGAGAAGGAGAGATTCTGGAGGGAGTTAGATGAAGTGATGCAGAGTACCCCAGAGGTGAAAGAGTGGTCATTGGGGCAGACTTCAATGGACATGTTGGTGCAGGAAACAGAGGGGACGAGGAAGTGATGGGTAGGTTTGGTATCCAGGACAGGAACGCAGAAGGACAGATGTTGGTAGATTTTGCAAAAAGGATGGAAATGGCTGTGGTGAATACTTTCTTCCAGAAGAGAGAGGAGCATAGGGTGACTTATAAAAGCGGAGGTAGGAGCACACAGGTAGACTACATCTTGTGCAGGCGATGTAATTTAAAGGAAGTCAGTGACTGCAAAGTAGTAGCGGTGAGAGTGTTGCCAAACAGCATAGGATGGTGGTGTGCAGGATGATGCTGATGGTGAGGAAGGTGAAGAAGGCAAAGGCAGAGCAGAAGACAAAGTGGTGGAAGTTGAAAAGGAAGAGTGTCGGGTTGTCTTCAAGGAGGAGTTGAAACAGGCTTTGGGTGGTCAGGAAGTGCTTCCAGATGACTGGACAACTACAGCGAATGTGATCAGGGAGACAGGTAGGAGAATATTTGGTGTGTCATCTGGAAGAAAAGTAGATAAGAGACTTGGTGGTGGAATGAGGAAGTGCAGGAGTGTGTACAAAGGAAGAGATTAGCTAAGAAGAAGTGGACATTGAGAAAACCGAAGAGAGTAAACAGAGAGTACAGGGAGACACAGCGTAAGGCAAAGGTAGCAGTGTCAAAGGCCAAACAGAGTGCTTGATGACTTGTATGCTCGGCTGGAAAGTAAGGAGGGAGAAAATGATTTATACAGGTTGGCACAGCAGAGAAATAGAGATGGGAAGGACGTGCAGCAAGTTAGATTGATAAAGGACAGAGAGGGAAATGTATTGACTGATGACAGAAGTGTGCTGGGAAGATGGAAAGAGTACTTTGAAGAGCTGATGAATGAGGAAAATGAGAGAGAAAAAGAGTAGAAGAGGTGACTGTTGAGGACCAGGAAGTAGCAAAGATTAGTAAGGGTGAAGTGAGGAGGGCATTGAAGAGGATGAAGAATGGAAAGGCAGTTGGTCCTGATGACATACCGGTGGAGGTATGGAAGTGTCTAGGAGAGGTAGCAGTAGATTTTCTGACAAGAACATTTAACAAGGTCTTAGAGAGTGAGAGGGATGCCAGAGGAATGGAGGAGAAGTGTGCTGGTGCCCATTTTTAAGAACAAGGGAGACGTGCAGAGTTGTGGGCAACTACAGAGGGATAAAGTTGATGAGCCATACGATCAAGTTATGGGAAAGAATAGTGAAGCTAGACTAAGGGCAGAAGTCAGCATTTGTGAACAACAGTTTGGTTTCATGCCCAGAAAGAGCACCACAGATGCAGTGTTTGCCTTTGAGGATGTTAATGGAGAAGTACAGAGAAGGTCAGACGGAGCTGCATTGTGCCTTTGTGGATCTGGAGAAAGCATATGACAGGGTGCCGAGAGAAGAACTGTGGTATTGCATGAGGAAGTCTGGAGTGGCAGAGAAGTATGTTAGAGTGGTGCAGGACATGTATGAGAGATGTAAGACAGTGGTGAGGTGTGCTGTCGGTGTGACAGAAGAGATCAAGGTGGAGGTGGACTGCATCAAGGGTCAGCTCTCAGCCCCTTCTTGTTCGCTATGGTGATGGACAGGCTGACAGACGAGGTTAGACAAGATTCCCCATGGACTATGATGTTTGCAGATGACATTGTAATCTGTAGTGAGAGCAGAGAACAAGTGCAGGAAAATCTAGAGAGGTGGAGGTATGCCCTGAAAGGAGGGGAATGAAGATTAGCCTCAGTAAGACAGAGTACATGTGCATGAATGCCAAGGACCAAAGAGGAACGGTGAGATTACAGGGAGCAGAGATAAGAAAGGTGGAGGATTTTAAGTACTTAGGCTCAACAATCCAGAGCAATGGCGAGTGTGGAAAAGAGGTCAAGAAGCGTGTGCAGGCAGGTTGGAATGGTTGGAGAAAAGTGTCTGGTGATGTGTGATAGGAGGGTATCGGGCAAAAATGAAAGGAAAAGTGTACAAAACGGTGTTGAGGCCAACGATGCTGTATGGGTTAGAAACAGTGGCCCTGGGGAAAAGACAGGAGGCAGAGTTGGAGGTAGCAGAGATGAAAATGTTGAGGTTCTCTTTGGGAGTAACGAGGATGGATAGGATTAGGAATGAGGACGGCAGAGGGACAGCACATGTAAGACGGTTTGGAGACAAAGTCAGAGAGGCTAGATTGAGATGGTTTGGACATGTACAGAGGAGGGATAGTGAGTATATTGGTAATAGGATACTGAGGCTGGAACTACCAGGCAAAAGGCCTAGAGGAAGACCAAAGAGACGATTCATGGATGTGGTAAAGGAGGACATGAAGGTCGTTGGTGTAAGAGAAGAAGATGCAAAGGATAGGGTGAGATGGAGGCAGATGATTCGCTGTGGCGACCCCTGAAGGGAAAAGCCGAAAGGAAAAGAAGAAGAAAGAAGAAGAAGTAATAGAAATTCGCCACAGGTACCCTTTAAGTCACATTTTTGTTATGGCTTTAGCAAGAGATGTTCTGAAAATTTTTTCCCATTCATACACTTGACCTTCCAATACCTGCTGATACAGATACAGTACATGTTCGTAGAAATTATCTGTATTAATTTTTGGTTACAGTGGTGCATCAGTTAAACATTAAAACATGCAAAGAATGAATACTTTAACACATTATTTCAGAATAATTTCATTAGTCAATTACACACACACACATTATATATATATATAATATATTATATATATATATATATATATGTATATATGTATGTATATATATATGTGTATATATGTATATATGTATATATGTATGTATGTGTGTGTGTGTGTGTGTATATATATATATATATATATATATATATATATATATATATATGTATGTATGTACAAAAATAAAAGGACAGGACAAAGACTTTCTATTGAAACTCCATTTATCACGGTGATATTACGGTGATAAATGGAGTTTCAATAGAAAGTCTTTGTCCTGTCCTTTTATTTTTGTTATTTGCTCTACCAAAAAGTATTGAGCACTCTCCTACAGAAGGATCTACTCAGAAAATCCTCTATATATGTATGTATGTGTGTATATATATATATATATATATATATATATATATACAGTGCATATTGCCGTAGTTATATATATATATATATATATATATATATATATATATACTAAACCACTGTTGAAGGTAGGACTCTTTAACATTACGTAATCTTTTTTCACAGTAACATCAATTTGAACTCATGCAGTATCATCTTCAGAGTTTATAATGATTCCGGTAAGATAGCTGTCCAGCATAGTCCTGAAAGTAGTTATTTAAAGTCGACTAATTTGACTCTAATCTGCTTTGCTTTCAGACTGTCTTTGTGAAACTTATCACACCGTTTGAATGCACTTTGCTGAAGTTCATTTCTTTTTCCTTTCCTTTATCTCAGTGTAGTCAGACACCTTCACATGCTGTGCCTTTTTAATATATCGTATTAATTCTGCAAGGTGAGATTAGACCCTGCACACATACTGAGAGCAGTGGGGACGTTAGGCACCTTGCTCAAGTGCATTTCAGCTGTGAATGTGGAGCAAGCCAGGAGGGGACTGGTTAACCCACCAAGCTCAGTCAGGGGGTTCACTCATTTTCTTCTGCATGGCCATCATCGGCATCCTTCATCTTCTTTCACTTAATCCGGGGTCGGGTCAAGGGGCTAGTAGCATAACAGTGAGGTCCACACGTCTGCCTCCCTAGCCACTTCCTCCCAGTTCTTCCGTGGGGGTCACCAAGGTGTTCCCAGACCAGTGACGAGACATAATAATTCCAGTGTGCTCTGGGTTGATCTTGGGGTCTCGTCCTGGTTGGACATGCCTGAAGCACCACACCAGGTGGACGTTCAGGAGGTGTTCTAATCAGACGCTTGATTTACCTCAACATAGAAGAGCAGCGGTTCTCCACCGATCTCTTCCAGAATAGCTGAGCGTCTCACCCTAACCTTTATGGTTCCACCTTCAAATGCTTTATAAAATTGCTTGTGTTGAATTTGGCAGCAGTGGTGCCAACCCGTGAAACCGTTATAAGTTTTTGTTGTTTTCCGATGAAAGTAGGCAAAACGAAATGACAAATGTTTTGAAAATAGCATCTCGAGCCTTTGTGCTTTGCTTCGATCGTCCTGACACGATAGTGCTTATTACAAACTATAGAAAGGATGTTATAACATTATCATACCAGGCTCACATTACCAAGCAACACAAGGCTAAAAATGCACATTGGTTGGCAGTTAAAAGAATACACTTGCAGACCTTAGGAAGCTGCTAGACTTGGCTAATTGAGAGGAAACATGACCTTGACACAAATGTTGTCAGTTGGAACAATACAGAAGATAATAAAACAATTTGAAAAAGGATGTTCAGCATGAAATGTGTCAAAAGATGTTGTTTCTTCCCAGTTCCCAGCCAACTGTGCCTAAAATTTGATGAACCTATACACAAACTATGGTATAGTAACAGCAATGAAAACATATGGGTTTCAAGGAAAATCTTTCAAGGTTGGGAGGGTGTTGCGGGTAGAGTGAAGGCACTACATGGACAGCAAGGAGGTTTTGCAGGAGAAGGGAGCTTCTTGCAGGCATATCTGAAATAATACAATTGTAGTGAGGGTACTGCAAGGGTAGTGAAGCTACTACTGTAGTGGTAGGGAAGGTATTGCATGGGTAAAAAGGTTAGTACAGAGCCTTGAGTATGGATATCGAAGGGGTAATGGCAGCATTGCTGGTGTATTTATCATAGGCCATGGGTATTGGGGGTACTACCTGTGTAGTGGAGGTTTAGTTAGTGTATTTCAAGTGTAATGGATATGGGGCATATTTGGATGGAGTCAATGTATTGTACTGAAATGCCAAAAAGCTCGTGAGGGTATATCAGGAGTGGTAAGGGTTTTTCATGGGTAGTTGGGGGTATTCCAGGATTTATGAGATTATTTGGGGGTGGGGAGGGGTTTGCATGGGTAGTCAGGGTATTACAGGAATGGGAAAGGTTTTGCATGTGTCGTGGGGATGATGCAGGATAGAACCATAATTGTGAATTTTTTTTTTTTTTTTTTTTTTTTTTTTTTTTTTTTTAGCATATGCCTCTTTTGAGTAGTTTTGACTATTGCTTCCATGGCATGACCCTGGAAATAAGACCACCTCCGGTATAACTCTTCAGTGGTTTAAAAACAATGCTCTCATTGCTGGGATTTATAATTTGTTTAAAATTCACAACGACTATCAGTGCATATAACTTTTACAGTGCAATATCATCCATATCAATATCAGTAGATCTGAAAACATGCTTTGAATGTCTTTTTAAAAAAATATTGCTGATCTGCACAGTGCTCACAGTTTTGAAAGCTTCAGGTAAGTTATTGGTGGGCAGGTTAAAAACAGCCTGCTGACCGTTGGCTGATATTTGCTCAGGGTATGTGTGCTGCGAATATATCAAGTTCACATTCCCAGAAGACGGCTCTTGTTCAGACCTTACTGGCAGAAGCTTTCTTGTAAGAGTGGTTTCTTTGTTTTTTATTTATTTATTTATTTTAAATACTTGAAATACTTTTTAAACAAGAAGCACAGAGTAAGGTGCTGGATTGCCGATCCTAAGGTTTGGGGTTCTCGGCCCACTGTCAACGGGTTGTCACTGTCCCTCCCAGTGCAGCTAACTGGGTTAACGAAGGCTAGCCATTTCTCTCACTGTCTATGGTGTGAGGTTCTTGTAAAAGAACCATTGCTGACTTTCGTCAAGAGGAGGCGGCGTAGCTGTCAGCGTGTTTCTGCCCTGTGATGGCCTGGCAAGCTATCCAGGATGTACTATGCCCTTACCCAGAGTTGGCTGAGATGGGCACCAATCTCCCTGCGACCCCAATTAGGATTAAGGTAAAGTCTGTTGGGCTTTTTACACCTTGCGGCTCATTAGGCTGGTTCTTATCTCCGGTTTCAATAGCGTGAAGCGACCAGGCGTTCAACTCCTCCTTGATGGGACGCTAGTCCATCGCCGGTTACCTTCCCATTATATTTTTACTGGTACCCATTTATACTGCTGGGTGTACAGAGGCACACTTGTGGTTGAGACCTTGCCCAGGGGGCTTAGCGGTGTGGGGGGGTCTAACTGGGATTTGAACACACAACCTCCTGATCTTGAGTCCTTAACGCCCTAACCACTACGCCACCGGCCCCACAAATTAAGATTAAGCGGTTCAGAAAATGAATGAATGAACAAGAAGCACTGCTATTCTGTGTCAAATTTTTTTAACCTTAATTATTTAGTTCATTTTCTGTAACCGCTTGATCCTAATTAGGGGCGCGGGGAGGCTGGCACCCATCCCAGCTGACTGCAGGCAAGGGCAGAGTACACCCTGGACAGCTCGCCAGGCCATCGCAGGGCGGAAAAACGGTGACGGCTTTGCAGCCTCCTCTTGATGAACCTCAGCAATGTTTTTTTTTTTTACATGAACCTCTCACCATAGACAGTAAGAGACATGGCCGGCCTTTGATAACCCGGTTAGCTGCACCGGGGGTGGGGGCTGGGGGGGGCAGTGACACCCTTTGGTGAGTAGGGCTTGAACCCCCGACCTTAGAATCAGTGATCCAGTACCTATACCACTAGGCCGCCACTGCCCTAACCTTAATTATGATGGTCCATAATATTCTATACCAATATACCAATACCTGACAGTGAGCTTTACTTGGGGGGGGGTGAAGAACAGCTTTAGTTCTGAATTACTTGAACAATGCTGTGTAAATTACTGTACTCTCACACCTCCCCCTCTTTCGCGTCTTCCAAATCAGCAGATGGATTTATTAGTAGGTCTGCTTTTGAAATTGTGCTAAAATCACACATCTGCCAGACTAAAATTGGATTCATTTTTTTATATACCACAAACAAACTGGATCAGCGTCCTCTAAGTCCTTTAAGTCTTCATTCTGTTGTTTGGTCCATGTCAGCGTTTATTTAACAGATCCACACCTGCCCAAATAAACCAGACTAACCAAGCAAACACACTCCACTTCGACTTTACCGTTGTTGAATATTAATATTGTTTAATAATATTATATAATACAGAATGTATTATATACTGTAATGTTGAAGAACAGTATAAGAATATTATTGGCAGATAATTCACCTGAATCCTCAGCCCCTACATTTTCTCAAAAAAAAATTTTATTTTATTTTTTTGATCATAAAATGAGCACTGGCTGTTGAATGTTTGCCATCAAAACTCACTGCTGTAGAGCGGCTTTTCTGGGTTAGAACTTGGTCCTGAGGATTGCTGTGCATACAAATGAGGACTTCTGAGGTTTTAGAATGCTTAGGGATGGAGTAACTGCGCTCCAGTGTCTCAGTTAATCTTTTAACGCCATGCGTTTCATTACGATAATGTGCATCACTATGGGTTTTGTAATTTTATCTGTAATGTCTTGCTTTCTTTTGTCTGTAATTGGCTTCACAGACTCAAGGGTACTCCGGCTGGTTTTCGAGCTGATAGTTACCGTTTCTGAGGATGTACCCATGATATCATGTTTACGAAGTTGTTAGACCTAAATGCCTTTTTGTTTTGATTTGAAAAAAAAAACAAAAAACAACAACAACAACAAAAAAACACCGATAGACATCGTAAACTCTTCGCTTGTCTCGGTATGAGATGATTGTTTAAAGCGATCATGTCTACATTGAAGACCAACTCAACATTTTTTAACTAGTTCTTGGATGCCGGTGGCATAGTGGTTAGAGTGTTGCTCTCATGTTAGGGAGGTTGTGAGTTCGAATCCCACTGAGCTCCTCACTGTGCTAAGACCCCTGGGCAAGGTCTCAACCACAAGTGTGCCTCTGTTCACACAGCAGTATAAATGGCTACCAGTAAAATATACTGGGAAGGTAACTTGCGATGGACTAGCGTCCCATCCAGGGGGAGTTGAACTCCTGGTCGCTTCACGCTATGGAAACTGGGGATAAGCACCGGCCTGAAGAGCCATGAGGCTCGGGTGTAAAAACCCAACAGACTTTACCTACCTTTATCTTCTGGATGTCCATTGGAATGGGCTTGACCGCTTATCAATACTTTACTGGGAGCTAAGCCATCACCCTTCACATGTAGTGGGTGTGGCAGAGATTGCCGCTCGTGAGTCAGGCTGTATAGCCCACCCATGAAAGTGCAAATCAGCGTCAGTCCATTTTATCCGGAAGCCAGAAGGATGGTAATAACACAAACACTCGGAGCTCGACTCTGTTTCGGTATTTTTATCTCCTTGTTTCTCTGTCATGATGTCCTGCCAGTGTGTCACATGACCTACACACTCTGAAGTGATGTCACTGAGGGATATGCAACCACCTGCAAGCAGGGACATCCCACCCGCAGAGCTTTATGCACGACTTCATTTTGCTTTTATCATGTAAAACACTGCACGTTATAATTGGTTGTTCCAAATTGTCTTCAGGTGTGTGAGTGTGAATGGTTCTGCGATTGACAGCAAGTTGTACAGGGTGTATGTATCCCGCATTTGGCCAGCATTGGCTGAGATAGGCTCCAGCATCCATAAGACTCATGTAGGAGTAAGTGGTTCAGTAAATTAATATATGAATAAATGAATGTAAATCACTTGTTCTGATTAACTTAGGGTTGGGTAAGCGAGTTGGTTGGTCGGGTTTGCATGTGTGTACCTTGAGTCACCTTCATATGATGATCCCCGGCTTAAGGCATAAAGTTACTTTTTTCTACAAATTAAACCTAAATCATTTGTTTAAAGTATCTGGCCTGAAAGGCTGCCATGTGGGTAAGGAACCTTAGGTCAGCATAAAAAAAACTAAAGTCATGTTTGTCAGGTGATGGAAAAGAAATATACTATTTTAACTGTTTTTTCCTTAAAAAAAGTGAGACTTTAATGGGGTTCAAGCCCCACTATAAATGGGTTGTCACTGCTGTCTCCTCATTGCAGGTCACTGGGTTGTCAAAGGCCGGTGTAAGATATATATATATATATATATATATATATATATATATATATATATATATATATATATATATATATATATATATATATATATATATATATATATATATATCTTCTTCTTCTTTTCCATTCGGCTTTTCCCTTCAGGGGTCGCCACCGCAAATCATCTGCCTCCTTCTCATCCTATCCTGTGCATCTTCTTCTCTTACACCAACGACCTTCATGTCCTCCTTCACCACATCCATAAATCTCCTCTTTGGTCTTCCTCTAGGCCTTCTGCCTGGTAGTTCCAACCTCAGCATCCTGCTACCAATATATTTACTATCCCTCCTCTGTACATGTCCAAACCATCTCAATCTAGCCTCTCTGACTTTGTCTCCAAAACCTCTTACATGTGCTGTCCCTCTGATGTACTCATTCCTGATCCTATCCATCCTCGTTACTCCCAAAGAGAACCTCAACATTTTCATCTCTGCTACCTCCAGGTCTCGACCACAAGTGTGCCTCTGTTCACCCAGCAGTATAAATGGGTACCAGTAAAATAAACTGGGAAGGTAACCTGCGATGGACTAGCGTCCCATCCAGGGGGAATTGAACTCCTGGTCGCTTCACGCTAAGGAAACCGGGGATAAGTATCGGCCTGATGAGCCACTAGGCTAAGCCACTATGCTCAGGTGTAAAAACCCAACAGACTTACCTCACCTACCCTACCTCCAGCTCTGCCTCCTGTCTTTTCCCCAGCGCCACTGTTTCTAAACCATACAACATCGCTGGCCTTATCACCGTCTTGTACACTTTTCCTTTCATTCTTGCTGATACTCTCCTATCGCCCATCACACCGGACACTTTTCTCCAACCATTCCAACCTGCCTGCACATGCTGGGATCCCTCACTTTCCACGGTTAATTGGGACCGAGATCACTCTGGGTAAACTTTTGACCTTCTTGAAATTTGACGTGGTCAATACAAGTTGAAATCTCTTGGAACTGTTTTCTAATGACGTCTCATGTAACAAGGAAAGAGACTTATTGACATAACACAGGAAATGTGTGGTAATAGCTGTGAAAAAATTGAATGTCTAAGTGTCTGTAAATGTTCTGTCTCCGATGTCGATGTAGGTGCCTACCATGATAATTACACATTGAGTCAGCATATATGCTGTAAGAGCACTTTACAACATAGATATTCATATCAAAAACGAATACCAGAAATTATAATGTAATTATATACACCAGGCTCTGAGATAATATCTTATCAGATTCCTAGTGATGGACCGAAATGGAAAGTTTACACCTTAAAACGAGGTTCAGGATTTCTAAACAGTATCATTGGGGCTGTCAAAGTAGCACATTAATTATGAATAATTAATCAGAAACAATTACATGTCATAAAAATTAACTGTTTAATTTACATTCCATGGTACCATTTGTCCCAGCCTGATTCTGGCCACAGTACCCATCATAAATGAAGGAGGAAGATAGTTTAGCATGATGAAGATGCATTTCCTCCAGGTACTCTGGTTTCCTCCCAATCCAAAGACATGCACATTAGTCTAATTTGCTGTTCCAAATTGCTTCCAGGAACGAGTGAGAGTATGAATGGTTGTGTGTGTTGGTGCTGTAATGGTGTGGCCAGCTGTTAAGGGTGTACCCTGCCTTTGCCTAGGGTCAGCTGATATTGTGACTGCCTCCCCAGAACCCTAGTAAGAGTGAATGGTTTGGCAAATGAGTGAGAGCATATCAGTTTCGGTGATTATCCTCAATCTGCTCACTTTCAAACTTGGAAATCCACAGTGCACATTTTTTCCAACATTCATTTTCTGTGCCTATGCTACATTATACCTTACACATGTGTGGGTGAAAGACTGGACAGGGTCCCAGACTGGCATAAAAACTACATTATAATTTTTTAAAAATGTGATAGAATGAATGAAATTACATTAATAACACTATTACAAAATATGAAGTAATGACTGTTTACATGTGCTACTGTAAAAAATTAATTTAGGCATTGCCTAAAATGGGAGTTCTTCATAAGGACATTGTGAGTTGGGATTCTTGATTACATACTGCACTGATGAAAAATTAGTAGAAACTCTGCAAAACTCCTTGTTTTCCAAAAATATTCTATTGTTCTGATATAACAGTTCATATATATAAATCAGTTCAGTTCATTTTCTGTCACCGCTTCATCCTAATTAGGGTCGCGGGGGAGGCTGGTGCCCATATCAGCCAACTCAGGGCGAGGGCAGAGTACACCCTGGACAGCTCGCCAGGCCATCGCAGGGCGGAAACACGCTGACGGCTTTGCAACCTACTCTTGTCGAAAGTCAGCAATGGTTCTTTTACATGCCTCACACCATAGACAGTGAGAGACATGGCCGGCCTTTGATAACCCAGTTAGCTGCACTTGGAGGACAGTGACAACCTTGTGGAGAGTGGGACTCGAACCCCCAACCTTTGGATCAGCGATTGGGCACCTTATACCACTAGACCACCACTGCCTTCCCATATATATATAAATATATATATATATATATATATATATATATATAAAAAAAAAAAAAAAATATATATATATATATATATATATATATATATATATATATATATATATATATATATATATATACATGGATCCCTCACTACTTTGCGCTTGAATTCATGCGGCTTCAGTGTATCGCATTTTACTTTTTTTTAAATATTCTTCGAAATTAAAAATTAGGAAATTAAGGAAGAATAGCCATAAAAACAAGGCCAATTATGCAAAAAAAAAAAAAAAAAAAAAAAAACTCTAAACAAACACAAAACAAAAAAAACACCCAAAACTTTCCATCAAAACTACTTACATTTTTGTGAGGTGTTGTGCATCTGAGTGCGTGGACACGGGCGTCTGTATGTGTGGGTATTTATATTTTATTTACATCTTATGTATTACTTTTTAGTGTTTAATAGTTATTGTAAGCGTTTAAAGCATTGAATATGTATTTATTGATATTATATACAGACGCTCCCCAACTTATGTTTTTAATTGGTTCCGGACGGCCAAATGTAAGTTGAAAGTGAACGTAAGTTGTTACAGTGACGTATGACGCTCATACTGTACTATGCATCCATAAATACCATTACCATATCTCATAAAACACCCCTAAATTTATTATTTTAAACATAACATTGTAAAATAATATCAAATATATCAAATAATATCAGCATTAATTTCAAATAAGTCACTTATTTATACCGAGTCACTTTACATGACGCTTAAAACAGCGTGAGGCGCTCGATACCAAAAGTAGTGTACTTGCTGTGGGTTATACGAATTTCCGGTCTTTCAAGTGCACAAGGGTGCCATTGAACTCGTTAGAACACAGCCTGCACTGATGTGAATCACCAACCATATTTGCTTAGGGTTACAAAAGTCCGCAAAACAGTGTAAACACAAAGATCAGAGAGACGACGTCTTAACACAAGGGTAACACGCTATACAACTGAGATATATAAAAATTATATATATATAACTAAACTGGGTAGAAGAAGGGGTACGTTCAGTCTGTCATTTGTAAACAATGGACGCAGCATCATTACGTCAGCGACTACGTAGGTACGTTTAAACTCAAAATTTGACCTTTTTTTTGGAAAAAAAAAAAACGTAAAACAGATGAACGTAAGTCGGGGAGCGTCTGTACACATATTTACACAGGTGATCCTACTTCGCGGATGTCTGTGATCGCAGGGGGATCTCGGTCCCAAATAACCACGGAAAGTGAGTGATCCCTGTATATGTATGTGTATGTTGTGTTTGTACATGAGTTGACCCGACTCCCATCCCACATGAAACTTAGAGAGACAGGAGAGGTGGTACTAAGGTCAATTAGTATCCTAACTCGAACAGTGTGCTTGCTGTCGAAGCACTCTTTATTCACAATCTTTCTGTGAGATTGCCCTTCAAAGATGTTTCAGTGTTCCATGGAACCAAAAGGTTCCAGAGCGGAAAACCATCTTGCAGTGGGTTGAGAATTTCAGAGCAACAGGCCCAGCTTTGAAAAGAAAATTATTTGGCCAACCTAGGAGCACTCTTACAGCTGAGGACATTGAAGCATACTGATCAGATCTGTTGTGCAGTCTCCGAGACTTTCTGGGCAGAAGCATCATTCTGCTGTAGGGATTGCTCAGGAAACCTACACAAAGACCTCCACTTAAATCCATACAAAATGATGGTTCTGCAAGAACTCAATGCGAGAGACTGGATAAGCCACAGGGAGTTATGCAAGACCATTCTGCAGTGACTGCAGATCTACAGCTTGAACACCTTGCATGCGATGTGCAGTTTCAGTAAGATGGAGCTATGGTACAGAGTTCGAAGATCTTTGCAGGTGTTTCGGGAAATTTTTCGGTTTGAGACGATTTTGACATGTTGCAATGTTGGATCACTGGCCCGTTCTCCTGACTTGGCCCATTTTTTCATAATGTTTATGTCGGGATACCTGAAATTCTGAGTGTATTCTCAATGACCCCAAACTTTTAAGGTTGTTATTCAGCAGAAGATCTCTGTTCCACCTGACCTGTCGAGTCATACTTCAGAAATTACCTCCTCCAAGCATGAATTGACAATGATGACCACCATTAGAAGGAAAAACATCTTTAAAACACGATGAATAAAACTGTATTGAATGAAGTTTCATGTTTTCAGCAAATAATTTGAATACATCACACATTTGTTTTTGTTTAATTTTGAAACACTAGAGGTTTTCTGGTCATCCTGTGTGTGTCTGCTTATGTATGTATACTGGAATCCCTCACATTCCGCGGTTAATTGGGACCGAGATCCCCATGCAACCACCGAATTCCACAAAGTAGGATCACCCCTCCCCCCGACTGACCTATAAATGCTTATCATAACAATTAAACATTCAAAAATAATGTATAAGATGTAAATAAAATATAAATACACACACAGATGCACGCACGAACGCAGATGCACGTGCATGCACTCAGATGTGCACCTCACGAAAATATAACAAGTTTTGATGGGGGGGGGGTTTTGGGTTGTTTTTTGTTTATGTTTGTTTGGTTTTTTTTTTTTTTTTTTCATAATTGTCCTTGTTTTTGCAGCATTTTCCTTAATTTCCCCCCTATTTGTCCTTAATTTCCTTATTTTTTAAATTAATGAATATTTAAAAAAAGGCGATGCATTGAAGCCACATGAATTGAAGCGCAAAGTAGATCCCTGTATATGTATATATACACTAGGTCCTCGCCCATTTGCGGTTTACCGGTCGCAGCCCCGCATACTCGCGAATTAGTGGCAGCCCTGGCAAATTACTGGCACGTGATTCAAATTTAGCCAATGGCTGAGAGCTTTTGTTTCTCCCTCCTGCTGATTGGTTGCAGATGATGTGTACACCTCTTTCTTTCTCCTTTGTGCACAACTTATCAACATGATTACCTGAATTGCGAAGTCAATTTTTTCGTGTGTTTTTAATGATTATTTAAGCGCTATGATGCCACTCAAACGCCCCACATCTTCCCTAGCTTTTGGTAAGGAGCCTTAGCGCTTTATTTATTCATAAATATTCACACAGTAGAAAATTAAAAAGTTTCTACTTAATCATTGCTAAATTTTACTGCATTATTACTGTATTAATTAGTACGACTGTCGATAGAATGTGTTTAACAAGCATATTTTAGTGCATGTAATATACATAGGGTTTTAAAATCGCATCATTTATTCGCAGATTTTCAGGGTCTGTGGGTAGGGGCGGAATGTAACCCCCACGAATAATGGGGGACTTCTGTACATACACACATATATATTTGATCTATATTCATATATATGTAGGTATATATGTGTAATTGTGTGTGTGTGTGTGCGTGTGTGCGTGTGTGTGTGTGTGTGTGTGTGTGTGTATATATATATATATATATATATTTATACAGTATTTTGAAGAATTTCTCTGTCATGATGTTCTGTCGGTATGTTATACGGTGTGAAACACTGACAGGACATCGTCCTGTGATGTTATATTACAGCTAGTAGTTTTCCTGTTGTGACATCATAACTAATTGTTTTAGTCTTATCTGTTGTTTCTTGTATCTTGACTGGCTACGAGTAGACTTCAAACTGATCAGATCTGATCTTGCTTGTAAAGGAGACCACTGAAATAAAGGAACCCTCTGTTCATCAAAGCTTGGTAGTTGAATCACAGGTCGAATCAGTTTCCCCATTGTGACTTGACCTTGATCTGGTCAGCAAAGCTACCATGTAAAGAATAACTTACAGCGAGTCAGCCATTATTGTGTAATAAACCCCAACAGTGTCATTCAAGACCCTGAGCTTTAGTGGAACGGACTTGAATCATCCTGCTTTTGTTTATTTTTTTTTAACTCTTCACTGTATAGAATCCCACTTCTTGCACTTAGTTATTAAAATGTATGAATAATCTGATAAAAATATTGATTTTAAACAATTTTTTGCTTCTGTGAATGACAAGTAATTTATTGTTCAGTATTTGTATTTTATACCATTCCAGTGTACCATATACAGTGGTACCTCACTTTACGAAAGTCTCACCAAGCGAAAAATGCAGGTTATGAAACACATTTTCCTAAAATTTTTGTCTCTGGATATGAAACAAGTTCACGTTACGAAAGTGCTATCTTAAAAATTCAAACGCGCCATTCAAACATTAAAACGCGGCATTCAAACGTGCCATTTAAACAATTCACGAACTGCTCTCCCCTCAATGACGTTCAAACATCCTGCCCCGCTGGCCTCCCATTGGCTAGGAGGGATGACGCAGCTACCTCCCATTGCCTATCTCCCAACATCCCGCCCCGCTGGCCTCGCATTGGCTAGGAGGGATGACGCAGCTCCCTCTTATTGGCTATCTCCCAACATTCCGCCCTGCTGGCCTCCCATTGGCTATGAGGGATGATGCAGCTCCCTTCCATTGGCTATTATGGAGCTGCATCTACCATGATACTTTTCGTGTAAAGGACAGAGTTACTGTTGTTTCATGCTTTATTTCTTGACTCAGGCTTTTAACCTTCCATAAATATTTGTAAGATTATAACTCTGCTAAGAAGACATGGTCAACACACGCACGCGCGCGCACACACACACACACACACACACACACACACACACACACACACACGCGCGCGCGTGCACGTGTGTGTGACTTCCGCTGCAAGTGAGAAGAAGAAACGGGTTCGAGTGATATCCCAAAGGAATATGACCAAACCCGTCTACCATCAGTACGATATAGAAGCAGAAGGTGTTAAAAGGTATACTTTTATAATTTTTAAAGGGTTTAGGGGGTAGTATTGGGAGCCTTGGAACGAATCATGCATTTTACATGTAAAATGCGGTTCAATTTACGAAAAATGCAGGTTACGAAAAAGGCACTGGAACGGATTAATTTCGTAAAGTGAGGTACCACTGTAGTTATATATTAAAAAGGTCTCGCCAAGATGACGGCATTGAGTTTTTCGATCAGCGATCTTTGCTCGTTAATGTGCTGTTGTTATGGAAATTAAATCTCATATTAAAAAAGTCTGTTTATGTTAACTGGAGAGATATTGCTGTATGTTTTTACTTGTGGAAAATCTGTCAACACTACCTTACCAGGTCCGGGGTGGCTGGTGGTAAAGTGCTGGATTACCGATACTAAATTTGGGGGTTCAAGCCCCACTGTCAACAGTTGTTATTGCTTCCACCCCCTCACACACACAACCCCAATGCAACTAAATGGAATATCAAAGGCCAGTCATGTCTTTCACTATATATTCATCAAGAATAGGCTGCATAGTATTTCTGCCCAGGAGAGCTGAGAAGGGCGCCAGCTTCCCCTTGAACGTAATTAGGATTAAGCGGCTCAGAAAATGAATGAATGAGCTTTCCGACCAATCAGATTTGAGAATTTATCACGACTGGGATGTTATGAATTGTTTTCTTTCTTCCTTGTTTGTCATATGTCTTTCACAGACGGTGTGGGGACAGTAATGACAGCACGCTTCCGGTTGCCTGCTGGCCGAAGCTCCGATGTGGGAGAGTCTGAAGTGGCACGAGACAGACCGAGCTCACTGGTGGTGTGTAGTATTTTGCTGCTGGACAACACAGTGCAAGAATTCAGAGCTAATGTAAGTTAACTCTTATTTACACTTATCAAGAAATTGAGATTTTTCTAATAACTGAGCATTTTGCTGATAAAATGCAGATATTTGGATAAATTTTGTCATAATAAGCTGTCTAGCTATGGTTAAGTCCATGCATATTTGCACTATATCAAAATTTTACAAATCTGCAGATTTTCATTTGTAATTTAATAATTTCAAAAAACATATTGCATTAACCATTAAGATATTTCAGCTACTTCACACGTACTGTTTACATTTTCGAAGGCGCCAAAGTATTTGGACACTTGACTGTCAAGCAGATTTATGGTCAGTTATGATCTGGTTCTTCATGAATTCATGTCAAATTGAGGAAACGAGGTGTTTGGAGTTGATTGCAAGTGTTGAGTTTGCATTTGGTAGGCAATGGCTAGACCAAAAAGACATGTACTTTCCTAGAAAGACGGAATGCACTGTGAGCTCAGCAATACCAAAAGACCTTGGGAAGACGACAGAAAACAATTTAACTGGATGACTGTTGAGCTCTTTCCTTGGTAAAGAAAACTTATTAACAACAATCATTCAAGTCAAGAGCACTTATGGCTTATGACGATAAAAACATTAAATCAAGAGACACTTTGAGGAATGTAAATACAAATGGTTTATCTCAAAATGCAAACTATTGATACCTCTCAAGAAAAGAAAGGGTCTTTTTCACTTGCTACAAAGCCTGCCCAGTTCTGAAGCATTATTCTTTCTAAAGATAAAACTAAGATGAACTTGTATCAGAAGGATGGGAAGAGAAGAGTACGGAGAATGAGGGAACTCAAGATCCAAAGCATCACATCATCTGTCAAGCATGGTAGATTTGGGCATGTATGCCTGCCAGTGGAACTGGGTCACTGATGTTTTGTTTTGTTTTTTTTGCTGACTGCTTATAGAAGAAGCAGAATTAATTTTGATGTGTGGAGAGCTATACTTTCTGTTCAGAGTCAGTCAAGTTCTGAGGGATAGTATATATATATATATATATATATATATATATATATATATATATATATATATATATATATATATATATATATATTCGGCTCTCTAATTATGAAATTAATTCGTTCCAGTGCCTTTTTTGTAACCTGGAGTTTTCGTAAGTAGAGCATTTTACAAGTAAAACGCGTGATTCGTTCCAAGGCTCCCAAGACTACCCCATAAACCCTTTAAAAATTATAAAAGTACACCAATTTTGTACGATGTTTGCAGATGACATTGTGATCTGTAGTGAGAGCAGAGAACAAATGGAGGAAAATCTAGAGAGGTGGAGACATGCCCTGGAAAGGAGAGGAATGAAGGTTATCTTCAGTTAGTCAGAATACTGTGTGAATAAGAAGAACCCAAGAGGAACGGTGAGGTTACAGGGAGGAGAAATAAAGAAGGTGGAGGATTTTAAGTACTTAGGCTCAACAAGCCAAAGCAATGGAGAGGGTGGAAAAGAGGTGAAGAAGCGTGTGCAGGCAGGTTGGAATGATTGGAGAAAAGTGTCCGGTGTGATGTGTGATAGGAGAGTATCAGCAAGAATGAAAGGAAAAGTGTATAAAACAGTGATGAGGCCAGCGATGTTGTATGGTTTAGAAACAGTGGCACTGAGGAAAAGACAGGAGGCAGAGCTGGAGGTAGCAGAGATGAAAAATTTGAGGTTCTCTTTGGGAGTAACGAGGATGGATAGGATCAGAAATGAGTACATCGGAGGGACAGCCCACGTAAGATGTTTTCGAGACAAAGTCAGAGAGGCTTGATTGAGATGGTTTGGACATGTACAGAGGAGGGATAGTGAATATATTGGTAGCAGGATGCTGAGGTTGGAACTACCAGGCAGAAGGCCTAGAGGAAGACCAAAGAAGAGATTTATGGATGTGGTGAAGAAAGACATTAAGGTTGTTGGTGTAAGAGAAAAAGATGCAGAGGACAGGGTGAGATGGAGGCGGATGATTTGCTGTGGCGACTCCTGAAGGGAACAGAAGAAGACATCAATTTTGTATGAAATATGTATGAAATATGTGTTAAAAGTAAAAGAAAATTATTTACCTTTTTTAAAATCTCTCAAACCACCCATGCGATGCTGTAAAGTCCGGGGGTTGCTGGTCTGAAGAACCCTCACCCCCACCCTCCTGGACGAGGTCCTTAAATATGGCGGCTGCTTTTTCCGAAATAATTGCCTCCGTCACTGTATTTCCGCTTTTAATGCCACCTTCTGCTTCAATATCGTCCCGATTCTAGAGGGGTTTCGGCCATATTCCTTTATGATTTCACTCAACCGCATCCCACTTTCGTTTTTTTTTTTTTTTTATTATCTCCTGCTTCACTTGATTGATAACAGAGCCCACTTCTTTTCAGTGTCACCGGGAATCATTTTCTTGGGGTCCATGATAGATAACGAAATATAACGCTGCAATGATCACTCTCAAGAAACTCACGAGCCAATAGTCCTGTTCAACTCTCCACGCGTGTGACAAACAAGAAGTATGGGTACAAGAATGGGTACAGTTCAGCTCCCTCCTGGCCAATGGGAGGCCAGCGGGACGGGATTCTGGGAGACAGCCAATGAGAGAGCAACTCACGCATCGTTTGAATGGCTCGTTTTAATGTTTGAATGGTGCGTTTGAATGTTCGAATGGTGCGTTTGAATTTTTGAACGGCGCGTTTGGTGATTTTCGTAAGAAGAGGACGAAAATTTTGGAAAATGTTTTTCGTAACCTGGATTTTTCGTAATCAGAGGTTTTTGTAAGAAGAGAGCCGACTGTGTGTGTGTATGTATGTACATACATACATACATACATACATACATACATACACACACACACACACATATATATATATATATATATATATATATATATATATATATATATATATATATATATATATATATATAAACTTGTTAACTGTGTCCTTGTATATCAAATGGAAAAGAATCAATATACTCCACCCCATCCCCCAATAGTCTTCAACAAGCCAAAGTGCACACATTAACATGCATTTGCATAAATTAATGTAGATTAGTATGCACTGTAGTGTTTTGTGTCTCCCCACTCTGATCTCAGAGTTTTGCGTCATTACAGTTTAGACCCTCAGCAACTACAATTAACTAAAAATGACTCTTTTTCCTTCTCTCTGTCTTTCTGTAGAAACAGGATCAGGGTCAGGTCTTACTGGATGCAGTTTTTAAACATCTGGAACTGACGGAACAAGACTATTTTGGACTTCAGATCACTGATGACTCCTCAGACTGCCAGGCAAGCTGTATAACACACACACACACACACACACACACACACACACACACACACACACACACACACACACACACACATATGGACATGGTGTTCTCAGCAAAGCTTGGCCTGGTTTAAAAAAAGTTGTTATGTAAAACAGAAGCTTTTGTACATATTTGTGCCCTGCAGAATTATTGCACCCCCTGTAAAGTGCAGTAAAAAGGGTTAGAGTGAAAAAATAAAAAATTGGAGAAAACCAATCAATCAAACAAAAAATTAACCAAGAAATATTTAGGGCAGTACCATGGTGTAGTGCTTAGCATTTCCATTTTAGCAAAAACGTTTTTGTGCAGGTTTCCTTTTGTGTACTCCAGTTTCCTCCCATAGTCATGCACATTAGGTTAACTGATTGTACTAAATTCACCTTAGGTCTGAGTGCAATCGGAAATAATATGCAAGCGTGTGTTTGCGTGTGTAATGGCCCCGAGATGGACTGCAAGCTGTTCTGGGGACACTGTGCTCCTGCTGAGTTGGCTGAGATAGGCTGTAACCTCCTTGTGACCGTAATAGGACAAATCTTTTCATGTCTTAATAATGAGTTTTATTAATTTCAGTAATCTCCTGAGTATTTAGTTTTTACTTGAAATAGACAAGTATTTTGACTTTTTAGAAACAGGACTACAGTAGGAATATTGAATACATGTGCGTTTCTGTTTAAGAAAGGAGAGGCTACTCACTGCATCACGTATAGTTGAACAAATTGTTATCAGTTGAAATGTAGTAATCACACACACACACACACACACACACACACACACACACACACACACACACACACACACACACACACTGACTTGTTGAAGTTGAGACTCGGGCCACGTCTTACTCCAATGGTTTGTAACTGATACAGTGACATTAACAAGGCATCAGAAGTGAAAGCACCACATGCCTAGTTCATACATTCTGATGGATGCACTGCTTGACTGAATAAAACTTTAATTGAAGGTATGATTCTGTGAAAATAAAAGTGCACACTGAAATTAATAAGTCTCTCTTGTGTTGTATTATTATATAGAGGTGGCTGGATTCGAACAAACCAATCAGGAAACAATTGAAAAGTAGGTGAAAGCTTTATTATTTTTTTTTATATATAAATATACAGAAACTCCTGAAACCTCATATGAAACATCACACATGTAAACACCCATGTCAGATCATTTACCACCTTTAAAGTGATCTAGCAAGCAATAACATTGTAGTGAAAAACAATCAATTTAGGGGAAGGAATTAGGTCACTTGTCCAGTTATCTCCTTTTTGTAATGGGGCATGTCACAGTGCTGGGAGTTAAATTTCTTTATAGTCAAATTAAAAGTAATCATCTAAATTTCATTTTAAAATTTGGGGCATGGGAGTTTGTCCAATGTGTCCACGTGTGTTTTTTAAGGATTTAGAGAAGACTTTCGACCCCTTGGGTTATCTTGTGAGGCGTACTCCGCTAGTATGACGTACCGGACCCGTTGTTATGGGCCATTCGGTCTCTGTAGCACCAGAGCCATCACCAGAGCTATCGTGGTGAAAAGTGGAGCTGTGCTGCAAAGCAAAGCTCTCAATATACCAGTCGAGCTACATTCCAACCCTCACCTATGGTCACTTGTGGTCACAAACTTTGCGTTAAATAACACAATTGCGGATACAAGCGGCTGAAATAAGCTTCCTTTGCATGGTAACAGGATTCTTCCGAAGAGATGGGGTGAGAATCTCGGCCATCCGGGAGTAGCTCGGAGTAGAACCACTGCTCCTCTGTGTTGAGAGAGGCCAGTTGAGGTGGCTCGGGCATCTGGTTAGAATGCCTCCTGAACGTCTGTCTCCCTGTTGTAGTGTTTTTGACATTGGGGTTGGCCTTGAACACGCTGGAGGGATTATGTCTCTCAAATGATCTTGGAAAGCCCTAATTTAAGAAAGACATTTGATTCTTTGAATTTCATTGGCTGCTTTATCAAATTATAGGTGGGAAAAGATCTAAAATGTCTGCTTTTTCCTTTCATTCATAGTGACAAATTTTAATGTGTTATATACAGGGATCCCTCGCTATATTGCGCTTCAATTAATGCGGCTTCGGTGCATCGCGTTTAAAAAAAAAAAAAAAAAAAAAAAAATATATATATATATATATATATATATATATATATATATATATATATATACACATCCACATATATATATATATATATATATATATATATATATATATTCATCGAATTAAAAAATAAGGAAATTAAGGAAGAATAGGGGAAAAGATAACGAAAGTGCCACCAAAACAAGGCCAATTATGCAAAAAAACCCACCAAAACCCTAAACCAACACAAAAAAAAACCAACACAAAATTTCCCATCAAAACCATCCGGAGATGCGAACAGGGCTGCGGTGGAAAGTGAAAGTGAAATGAAATTGAAGAACAAATAGAAATAGAAATGGTATAAAATCTATAGAAATATATATAATAAATATAAGTATGAAATATGATTAAACATTATCCTGAGGTACATTTAATACTGTACTAGGCTCCAGCAGAGGGGGGCGTGGCTGATACAGCGGTCCAGGAAGAGAAGCAGAACGATACATTTCTGAACTCCAAAACTTTCAAAGAAGAAACAAATTGACTCCAGTATTATAATGAACTGGACAAGAGTGAAACTCTCTGTAAATCTGATCAGATCCACTGTGCTGTGCTTGAGAGGAACCAGGAGTTAAAACACAGGAGATAATAATATGTACAGATGATTAGAGAGAGAGAGAGAGAGAGAGAGACTGTATACAGTATAAACTCGTATAGGTTACTTATACAAGGTTTAAACATATGTTCCCCTCTAAAGAATGCCCTGTAACGACTTACAAACAAATTCATCTAACCGGCCGAAACACATACACGCATGCGTGTGTATGTATGTGTGTTCTTCTTCTCATGCAGTTCCATCTGTATGTGTGTGTATTTATATTTTATTTACTATTTATTTTTGAATGTTTAATTGTTATTATAAGCATTTATAGCATTGAATATGTATTTATTGACATTATATACACATATTTACATATACATCAGTGGAGGGATGGGTGGGTGATCCTACTTTGCAGATTTCGATGGTCGCGTGGGGATCTCAGTCCCAATTAACCGCGGAAAGTGAGGGATCCCTGTATTTTTCAAGAGGAAATGATTGATAACCATTTTGTTTTAGGAATCACCCCAAATAACCTGAGTTTCAGGGTGAAGTTTTTCGTAGGTGACCCGAGCAAACTTCAAGAGGAGTATACAAGGTGCCAAATCTATGCCATGTTTTAAATTACCCGTTAAGTAAAAGCTGTACGTTTAACTCTTATATTAAATATGTTTCTTCTTTTATTTTTCAGGTACCTATACTTTTTGCAGTTGAAGCAGGACATCCAGAGTGGAAAGTAAGTAGAATTGTTCACTACAGTTAATGGCAGAGGAAGACAGACTGACTAATGTTCTTGAAGTAATGCGATTATAATATACACCGGTCAGCCATAACATTAAAAAAAAAATTATGACCACTGACAGGTGAAGTGTATAATATTAGATTATTTCCTACCAAGGATTGGTATGTTTTTATAAAAAAAACCCAAATTGTCTGTTTTCAAAGTTGATGTGCTGAAAGTAGGAAAAATGAGCAAATTTCATGTTTTTGGTGACTATGACAACATTGTGACGACTAAACGATTAGTATTCTTCATCAAAAATGTCTGTTTGTGACATCGAACATCTAGTACAGTATAATGAGTGATTCATGACAGATATTTTAGTACAGATTATACTATAGAAAAGAAAAATAATTTCATTAAACCTGAGTTGACTGTGAGCTATCCAGGGTGTACTCTGCCCTCGGCCAGAGTCAGCTGAGATGGGTGCCAGCCTCCCCGCAACCCTCATTATGATTAAGTGGTTCGGAAATTGAATTTAATAAATGAATGAATGAATGAATTAATTAATTTCATAAAACATGAAGAGAAACCCTTAAATGACAAATACTTTGTGTTTGTTGTCCTGGTCTGTTAGGTTACATTGTCCACAGAATGCAGCAGCAGTTTTGGCCTCTTATGCTGTTCAGGGTGAGTCTTACCTTATTATTATTCTGAATAAATTCAGATATTTTAATTGTCTATAATGCATTCAGTATATGCATTATTATTATAATTATTATTATTATTATTATTATTATTATTATTATTATTATTATTATTTAAAAATGTTAAAGAGGGTCAGGGGTGGGCCGATGGAAAGATTCTGGATTACTGATCCCAAGGTTGGGGATTCAAGCCCCACTATCAACATGTTGTTACTGTAGCCCCTCCAATGCAACTAACTGGGTTATCAAAGGCCGGCCATGTCTCTCACTGCCTGTGGTGGGAGGTTCATGTAAAAGAACCATTGCTGACTTTCGTCAAGAGTAGCTGCATAGCCGTCAGCGTGTTTCTGCCCTGCCACGGCCTTCACTACTCTCAGTTCGCTTCACTATACGGTATACACTTTACTACTTTCAGCTATACTCATACTGTATATATATATATATATACATATATACACATATATATATATATATATATATATATATATATATATATATATATATATATATATATATATATATATACATACATACATACATACATATATAAAATTTCAACCAATCAAAAAAATTAGAACAGCTGTGTGGGTTTGGCTGTGACATCACCTGCTCTCAACATTATAAGGTGACCCAATGTGAATAAATATATGAGGAACATGTTTGTATTGTTTCTATATTATCAAATCAAGCATCATGGTATATATTTTTGTATTTTGCTAACATCAGAGACTATGCACAGTGCCAAAGAAGGACATAATGGGTTTAACCATTTGCAAAAGTTTTCTCTCTTTGGGTCTCTCTGTCTCTCTCTCTCTCTCTCTCTCTCTCTCTCTCTCTCTCTCTCTCTCTCTCGTGCATCTATTCAAAATCATGAAACATGGTGTCTTTGTGTGCTATTCTTTTGCGTGTTCAATAGGTTAAAAGATAGCAGGAAAATATGTATGTTTTATATTTTGCAAAGCTGAAAAGTATCTTTCCCCAAGTGTTTCTGTTTGTTATTTAAGACATTCATTCATTAATTTTCTGAACTACTTAATCCTAATTAGGGTCGCGTGGAGGCCTCTGGGCTCTGGCAGAGTACACCGTGAATAGCTCGCCAGGCCATCGCAAATGGTTGACCTCATGATTTCAAAAGTTCACCATTGATTATGAGATGTTATTGGAAGAAGCAAAGCATGTGGCTTTTGAATTTTGGCCCTGTGTTCCACTTTAACATGACTGTGAACAAATTGGAAGATTCACTGTCTGAGACTTTACGAGGCTAAAGGAACCATTGTGCTCTCCAGCTTTTTCTCACAAGCACACACTCGGTCACAATGTGCGCTCTGTGTTACAGCCGAGCTGGGGGACTACAGCCAATCAGAGCAGTCACCGGACTACCTTTCCGTGTACAGCTTCATCCCAAATCCTCCCGAAGATTTTGAGAAGGAAGTCGCCAAACTGCACCAGCAGCACACGTAAGCTGAGAGAAACAGTCTGGAGCACTACAGCTATCTGGAAATCCTTTAGATATAATTATGTAAAAGACAACGTGATTAGAATAAGTAAGAGGAAAGAAAGAAAGCAGCTCAGTCAGTCTACACACACACACACACACACACACACACACACACACACACACACACACACACACACACACACACACACACACACACACGGTCCTACTCAGACTAGAACAAGGAAGCTCATTGTTCCAAACTCTGAAATTAAGTCTCTCTCTCTCTCTCTCTCGCTCTCTCTCTCTCTCTCTCTCTCTCTCTCTCTGTTTTTAGTGGACTCACTCCTGCTCAGTCTGAGTTTAACTACTTGAATTCTGCCAGTACATTAGAGCTGTATGGAGTGGAACTGCACTATGCTCGAGTGAGTAACTCTCCTTCCCTCCCTGATTTCCTTCGTACTTTTTAAACCCCTCCCCCTTTTTTCCTTAATTTACTAAGGCCTATTTTTGTTCCAGGACTGAAGTCTGCCTTCACACCTCATTAAAAAAAATTATCAGTACTGCATGGCGCAATATATTAGTTATGTGCCTAGAACTGCATCAGCTTAAAATTAGCAATTAATTTTGCTTGTCATTTCTTAACTAATCACATTTTATATGAATATTTTCACTGTTATTATTTAAACGAAGAATGGGATTAAGCAGTTTGGCATATGAGTGAGTGAGTGAGTGATTCAGAAAGTGCTCAGCTAGAGATTTGAATTGAATGAAATAAATGAGGGCGTAGCTGATAAAGAATGTTATATATTAAAATAAAATATATTATTATATTTATACTCTTTCTCACTTGCACACAACCTTTTGACCATTCAGTGTACACATTGTACTGTACATGCACACACCATTACCTCTGCACTGCACACTTCTCCAGCTAATTCTTTTAAGTACTGTATTCTGTGTTTGTCCTACTGTACATTTTTAACTTATAAATTACTTTATTTATATAGTTTGAAAATTTTCACACAAGATTTTATCTAAATTTATTCCGTTCATTATGTGCAATATTTATTTCTTATGTGCCATCATGAGTCCAAGAATTTCATTGCTGAAAGTGATGTTTTATTGTTACCCCTATATGATGAATAAAACTTGAGACTATACACAGGGATCCCTCGCGACTTCGCGCTTCAATTCATGCGTCTTCAGTGTATCGCGTTGTTTTTTTTGTTTTTTTTTTAATACTCATCGAATTAAAAAATAAGGAAATTAAGGAAGAAAATGGAAAAGATTAAGGAAAATTCCACAAAAACAAGGCCAATTATGCAAAAAAAACCCCCAAAAAAACAAAACAAACAAACAAACAAAAAAAAACAACAACCCAAAACCCCCCAACAAAACAACAACACTGTGTGTATATTTATATTTTATTTACAGCTTATGTATTATTTTTTAATGTTTAATTGTTATTATAAGCATTTATAGTGTTGAATATGTCTTTATTGATATTATATACACATATACATGTCCGTATACGTCAGTAAGGGGGAGTTGATCCTACTTCATGGAATTCGGCAGTTGCTGGGGGATGTCGTTCCCAATTACCTGCGGAAAGTGAGGGATCCCTGTATTATAAGAATTTTATTATTGCTGGTAACTTGTTCTGTTTGCCCTTATCCATCTACATTCTATTCTTACGATTTCACATTTTGTGAGCGAACACAATATCATGAATCATCAGAAAACAAACAAACAAACAAAAATCAGTGTCATGAATCCTTTAGGTTAATTAGCCAGATGTGTAATACAGAGCTGAGGTTTCTTACTGGCCCTTGATGTATCAGTGGGATTATAAAATAAACATAAAATTGTGCACAAAAGTTAATTTTTATTATAAGCATTTATAGCATTGTGGCATTGCCATGGTTCAACCCCAAACACATCCAGGACTGGATGTGAGGGAAAACAACTCCCTACATTAAAAAATTATGGAGATAATTCAATAAAGTGTTTTGAGATTAAGCTCAAATTACTTCATTAATTATACACGAGATGCAGTATAATAAACTGACTCGCATCATAAGGGATAATAAAAAAATGATTTGAAACAAAAATAAATTCAATTTAGTCTGTTCACTAATTTTGAGTCTGGAGTTTACTGGCAATTAATTACATTTAAATTAATTTTGGGTTCGGAGTTCATTGGCAATTTAAGCAAACTTCCCAAATGAATGATTTGTGATATATTTAGTAATATTACAAATTACAAATAGCTATGATAAAACCAAGCTCCATTGTATAATGTATGTAAATTTGTAAATGACAGGACCAGAGCAATGCTGAGGTCTACATTGGAGTGATGGCTGCTGGGATCTGCGTTTATAAAAACAGGGTACGGGTTAACCACTTTCCGTGGTGAGTATCTCATAAATTTTACATCTAAAAGAATATGCTGTATATGTTTTAATCACGAATACGTTTTTTTTTTTTTTTTTTTTTTTTTTTTTAAGATTTCTGATTCCACTGAAAGATCTCAGCACGTTTTGTTTGCATTCATTCATTTTCATTCATTCCTATTCTAAACCGCTTAATCCTAATTAGGGTCGCGGGGAGAATGGCGCCCATATGAGCTGACTCCAGTCGAGGGTAGGGTACACCCTGGATAGCTTGCCAGGCCATTGCAGGGCCAACACTTACACAACCATTCACACCTAGGGGAGATTTGGAACAGCCAGTTAACCTGCCGTGCATGTTTTTGGACTGTTGGATGAAACCGGAGTACCCGGAGGAAACCCACGCAAGCATGGGGAGAACATGCAAACTTCACACAGAAACACACGAGCTGGGAATCGAACCCAGGGCCTTCTTGCTGTGAGGCGGATGTGCTAACCACTACACCACCATGCAGCCTATTTGCCTTTAATCTTATATATATTTATTTAGTCTTATATATAAAATTTATTAAAAAATAAATAGTTTTATTTTTATTTTTATTTTTAGTATAATTTTGAGTGTTTGGTCTGTTGCATGGAGGTGATTATTTTTTGTTCTTTTGTATTTCTCAGGGTGAAAATTGTCAAAATATCTTTCAAATCCAGACAGTTTTACATCCAACTTCGAAAAGATTCGGTAAGGATTTTTTTTTTTTTTTTTTTTTCACGGAATGGAATTTGTCGCCTGTTTTCTAAAACATTGCTCTGAATATTTTAAAGGGAGACGCACTCGTGTAACACATTGTAATCATGTCACACTCTACAGCTGTGGGTACCAGCGCAACACTCAGGACTTTAAGAATTTTTTCTCCAAATAGCGTTTCTTTTAAGTATTTATTTGTTATGTATTTTAATAGATGTAAGTATTTTGCTTTTATTGTGGTAGTGGTATGGTGTGAAAGCATAATGTTTAAGTTGTATCTCTGCATCAGTGTTATTGTGCAGGTGCCTGAATTGTTCAACCAACAAGAGGTTCACACCCCTTGCATTTCTGATCCACCTGCCCACAAACAGCTAAACATAGAGTCATGCTACAGTGAGCCCTCGCTACTTCATGCTTCAGTTTCTGCGGCTTTCAGTACATCGCGGGTTTTTCAGACATATTCATCGAAAATTAAAAAACAAGGAAATTAAGGAAAAAATATAGAAAAATTTAAGGAAAATGTCACAAAACAATGTCAATTATGGAAAAATACCTCAAACAAACAAAACAAAAAACATCCCCAAAACTCCCCAACAAAACTACTTACATTTTTATGTGAGGAGTGCATCTGAGTGTGTGTGCGCGCATCTGTATGTGTGTGTATTTATATTTTATTTACATCTTATGCATTATTTTTGAAAATTTAATTGTTATTATAAGGATTTCTAGCGTTGAATATGTATTTATTGATATTATATACACACACATACATATACATATACATATATATATATATATATATATATATATATATATATATATATATATATATATATATATATATATGTGTGTGTGTGTGTATGTATACATCAATCAGGGGGGTCGATTCTACTTCGCGGAAATTGGCGGTTGCCAGGGGGTCTCGGTCCCCATTAATCGTGGAAAGTGAGGGATCCCTGTATTCTACATTCAAGTAACCAACAATGTCCTGACTAATGCTATAGCAGACAACAAAAAAAGGCACACCACCGATCAAAAGTTTTAGAACACCCCCAATTTTTGAGGTGAGCGGTACTGTATACTCAGAACTACCTGAGAAGTGAAGAAGATGGAGGGTGTTAACATTCAAATCATGGAATGACCCCAGCACGGTCTCTAGAATTAAACCCCATCGAGCTGCTTTGTTATAAAGTGAAAGAATATTATATCCATTTATTAATTTTATGAACAGCTTAAATCTAATTGGGGTCACCGAGAGGCTGGCGCTTTATCTCATCCGACTATGGGTGAGGGCAGGGTACACCCTGGACAGTTCGCCAGACCATCACAGGGCAGCACTCACACAACCATTCACACCCAGGGGAGATTTGGAACAGCCAGTTAACCTACGGTACACGTTTTCGGACTGTGGGAGGAAACCGGAGTACCAGAGGAAACCCACACAAGCTCGAGGAAAACATACAAACTTCACACAGAAACGTTCGGGCTGGGAGTCGAACCCAGGACCTTCTTGCTGTTACGCTACCGTGCCGCTTGAATATTGTATATGTTGAATTCAATATGAATATGTTTTTCTATTCAAGATAACCTTTCAGTCATTTGGTAACTATAGTAACATACGCTACCAGCCACACCTTTGGAACACATCCACTATTCCATGTTTTTAATAAAAGTTTTGCAGTTTAGGGTCTCAGTGTGATCTGAAATATAAATATAAAACATTTGTAAGTAAATAAGAAGTTGTGGATTTGTTTTTTCTGGTGACAGTGTAATCACACATGCACATTTTGACTCATCGCCATCGCCTCCTTTGCAGATATTCCAGCTGAACACCTTCGCGGGATTCTTTCCATGATGGAAATCAGATATTTTTTATAGAGGTTTTGTCCCAACACTGTTGCAGAAGGTTCTATAACTGTGCTGCGCTTGTTAGTTGCTTTTATCCCTTCTGTTCACTTCATCCAAAATCAGCTCGATGGGGTTTAAGGCTGGAGACCGTACTGGGGCCGTTCCAAAATTCGAATCTTAATGCCCTCTTCTTTTCTTCTCAGGTAGCTCTGATATACCGCTCACCTTAATTCCTTTTCAGGTGATCCACTGGACCTGAACTGCTTATATTTCAATAAAAAATAAATAATAAAAAAAAATGGGTTGTTATAAAACCTTTGACCAGTAGTAGGTTTCAATTTTGTTGTCCAGGTGAAATGCCAGTATACTTTAAAAAAAAAAAAAAAAAAAAAAAAAAAAAAGGGTTCAGTTTCCTGTTTAATTAATAAAGGTCCACACAAGTGCCAAAAATCAAATCAATGTTTTTTTTAATGGTGTTGTACGTTTATACATGTGTTTGGTGCTTGTATCATATTGGTGATTGCTGTTGAACGGCAAAAAAAAAAAAAAAAAAGGGAAATTCACATTATTTTCAGGAATATTTTTGGTAATACCGTTGCAGATTTTTCAAGAGAACATGGCTTAAGATTTTAAAACATGTGCAGAATAATAATAATAATAATAATAATAATAATAATAATAATAATAAATAAATAAACACAGGCAGTAAAAAAATTGACGGGGAGCTAATTTTAAATGTGTAATTTCTACCTTTAATATACCGGTATACGTTTTCTCTGGGAAGATGCATATAGTGTAAAGGGTGCAATACTATTTGATAAGATCTGGTTATGTAGTTCACAGTTGTGCTTGGAAGATCTTGAACCCTTTAGAACTTTCTGTATTTCTGTATAAATATCGAATCAATTAAAGCATCATCAGATTTACACACAAAATCTAAAAGTAAAGACAAATGACACAAAAATATTACACTCATTTATAGTGAGGTTGTTCTACAGGGCTCAAAAACTTTCAAGTATCACTATAACTCAAGTTTAAATGTATTCTTTATTGATGTGATGGTTGAAGAAGTGTCTGGTGTGACGTGTGATAGGAAGGTATCGACAAGAATGAAAGGAAAAGTGTACAAGACGGTGTTGAGGCCAGCGATGTTGTATGGTTTAGAAACAGTGGCACTGAGGAAAAGACAGGAGGCAGAGCTGGAGGTAGCAGAGATGAAAATGTTGAGGTTCTCTTTGGGAGTAACGAGGATGGATAGGATTAGGAATGAGTACATCAGAGGGACAGCACATGTAAGATGTTTTGGAGACAAAGTCAGAGAGGCTGGATTGAGATGGTTTGGACATGTACAAAGGAGGGATAGTGAATATATTGGTAGTAGGATGCTGAGGTTGGAACTACCAGGCAGAAGGTCTAGAGGAAGACCAAAGAGGAGATTTATGGATGTGGTGAAGGAGGACATGAAGGTAGTTGGTGCAAGAGAAGAAGATGCAGAGGACAGGGTGAGATGGAGGCAGATGATTCACAGTGGCGACCCCTGAAGGGAATAGCCGAAAGGAAAATAAGAAGAGGTAATGGATAGATGTTGAAGATGGAAAAACTACCACTGGTAGTTGTACCCCAGTTCTTTTCTGAAAGTGCTGACTAAGCAAAATGTTAACCAACTATGATAGCGGAGCTGGTAGTATTTTCACCTCTGTCAGTTTGTGGGGTTTTTTTTTCCTTTGATGGTTAAGGTCAAGTTTAAAGTCAGCAAAATGGCCACCAAATGTTTCAAGTGGCTCGGTAGTTAGCTGGTGCGATTCCTCTATCGGGACCTCTAGTTGTTATTTAGGTCTGAAGCATGGTTGTATGACTTAACAGTACGTATTAATGATTTTGGTATTTATGTATTTTTGGATATGAAAATGTTGAGGTTCTCTTTGGGAGTAACGAGGATGGATAGGATTAGGAATGAGCACATCAGAGGGACAGCACATGTAAGACGTTTTGGAGACAAAGTCAGAGAGGCTAGATTGAGATGGTTTGGACATGTACAGAGGAGGGATAGTGAGTATATTGGTAATAGGATGCTGAGGCTGGAACTACCAGGCAGAAGGCCTAGAGGAAGACCAAAGAGACGATTCATGGATGTGGTGAAGGAGGACATGAAGGTCGTTGGTGTAAGAGAAGAAGATGCAAAGGATAGGGTGAGATGGAGGCAGATGATTCGCTGTGGCGACCCCTGAAGGGAAAAGCCGAAAGGAAAAGAAGAAGAAGATTTATGTATTTTTGGATGAGCTGGTAATGTATTCGGACCACTCCAGTTCATAATAGAAGATATGTAATATCGTTACAATTTGACTGTAAAAATTTTATTTATATCGAATATTTGTTTGTTAGAATTTCTACAGCTATGTTTCATGTTCCTGAGGTACGACGTAGACTTGGTTCGGCTAGTTAGCACTGTACGAGATTATCAAGTGTGATGGTTTTGAACGGGGTGTAAATTGATAGTTTTGACCAAGATATGCAGATTAAAATGGGCCGGTGGCCTAGTGGTTATGGTGCTGGGCTCATGATCAGGAGGTTGTGTGTTCAAATCCCAGTTAGACCGCCACTGTGCTAACACCCCTGGGCAAGGTCTTAACCACAAGTGTGCCTCTGTTCACCCAGCAGTATAAATGGGTACCAGTAAAAATATACTGGGACGGTAACCTGCGATGGATTAGCGTTCCATCCAGGAGGAGTTGATCTCCTGGTAGCTTCATGCTACGGAAACCGGGGATAAGTACTGGCCTGATGAGCCACTATGGCTCGGGTGTAAAAAACCCACATTACCTTATGCAGATTAAAGAGGTGAGAAGGCTGGGCAGACTAAAGTACTAAACTACCTCTGCACTGCACTCTTTATAGAAAGATGAAGCATGGGCCTTCTGTCAACATGTATTTGAATGGAAACGCGAATAGAGTCAAATATCGAGGAAAATTTTGAAACCCCCCCCAAAAAACGAGCTCAAAATGTAATCACTAGGTAACTATTTTTTAGTGTTAATGACCACGTATCATATATATTATAAATACTGATATGCAAGGCTGCATTTTCTCTCCTTAGCATCAGTGCATGAATGATTTTCAATTGATCACATTCATTTTGGAGTGCATTAATCCCTCTGTTTCTTACTTTTATTTCACACATTATCAGAGTAAGGGCAGGGAGTCCATGTTGGCGTTCAGCATGGCGAACTACAGAGCGTGTAAGAATGTATGGAAAGCCTGTGTTGAGCACCACACTTTTTTCAGACTGGAGCAGCCCTTACCACCCCAAAAGAACTTTTTCAGACACTACTTCACTCTCGGCTCAAAGTTCCGTTACTGGTAAGATTTATCCCTTCTAATTTTGTAATTACAGTATACAGCGTTATTAATCTTATTAATAAACATACCACAGTAAGAGATTTGGAAAAGGTGGTAGATTAACAACTCTCGAAATATTCACACCACATTTCTATTTACAATTTGGAAAATTAGAAGATTTTTGTTCATTTATCTACTCACAAATATGGATGATTAATTGGGTGGGTGATTGGATGAATTTGTGGTTATGTGGCTGGATAGGTGCTTGGTTGGATATATGAGTGGATAGATAGGTGAATGAGTGAATGGATGGATAGGTGCCAGGATGTGTGACTGGTGGGATGGATGGATTAATAATGGATGGTAGGGTGGGTGGATGGATGGGTGGGTGAAAATGTGATAGGGTAGTCAGGGGCTTGGTTGAATGGATGGATGGATGGATGGTTGGATAAATTAATGTATTGAATGGATGGGTGGATGGACTGATGAATGGATGGATAGATGGCTGAGTAGATATGAATTGGTGGTTGGGTGTTCTGTATTGATGGATGGATAGTAGGATAACTAATGGATGGATGAAAGACGGAAGTAAATTGTTGAATTTACTTTATTTAAAGTAACTTGACAGATGTGTGTGTATATATGTACATATACACAGTGGTACCTCACCTTACAATAGTCCCAGGAAATGAAAAATCCAGGTTACAAAAAATGTTTTCCAAAATTTTTTGTCTCTGTGTACGAAACAAGTTCTCCTTACAAAACGTGCAAAACACGCCATTCAAACAATGCACGATCTGCTGTCCCATTGACTATCTTTCAACATCACACCCTGCTGGCCTCCCATTGGCTAGGAGGGATGACACAGCTCCCTTGAGCAGCAGCTTGTTCATGAGTTTTTCGAGTGTGCTCATTGCAACTTTATTTTTTGGCTCAGGCTTTTAACCTTGCATAAACATTTGTAAGATTATAACTCTACTAAGAAGACATGGTCAACATGAAGTAAGTACCTTAAAAGGTATGCTTTTATCATTTTTAAAGGGTAGTATTGGGGCCATGGAACGAATCACGCGTTTTCATGTAAAATGCGGTTCTACTTACGAAAAATCCAGGTTACGAAAAAGGCTCTGGAACGGATTAATTTCGTAAGGTGAGGTACCACTATATATATATATATATATATATATATATATATATATATATATGTGTGTGTGTATGTATGTATGTACGTGTGTGTATATATATATATATATATATATATATATATATATATATAGAGAGAGAGAGAGAGAGAGAGAGAGAGAGAGACCATATTTGTTAAATAAGGTTAATATGTGTAAGCATAAACTAAGGGTTAGATTCCTCGTTAGTGGTTAGATTAAGCAAATTAACCACAAAAACGTTGTCCCATAACCTTTATTTACCCACAAATGGTGCCAGTAATTTTGGAGCTGAAAGTATTTTTGTTCCGATAGCCTTGGAAAAAGCCTCAGGTCTTTGAGTCAGTGGTGAATCAGCAGCCTTTAAGTTTGTACTGAAGTTTATTGCATTTTTGTAATATTCTGTAATGTCCCCCCTGTGCCTGGTACATATTACCTCACAAGACAATAAAGTATCTATTTTTACTGTAAACTCAAGTTTAAACACCAACATTCGCAGCATAGAAGGAAAAACGAACTACAGCAGTAAAAGTCAGAGTCACGAAGGGAAATGATGGTGGTGTTACCAGTTCATTCCACACAGTCAGACCTGTCGATCTCTACATGGGATTCCCCATCTAACACACCTGATTCACCTCAAAGGAAACATTTTTTTAGTACAACCAGATGTGCTAGATGTTTAGTATATCCAAAAACTGCTCCAATGTAAATATTACAAATTTAATTACGAATACAATTCAGTTTGTGCTACAACTCATACATTAACAGTGGTACACATTATGTCAGTTCATTTAATCATGATTTTTTATGTAAGTATATCTATAATAATTATTCAAAAGCATCAAAGATTGGTAGTCACTCTTTCGAGAACAAACACTTTATGAACTACACACTGTATTATCTCCCAGTCAGTTGTATGTCAATAAAAATGAACATGCTTTTTGGTGCTACATGAAATTCTATTGGTTGCATCATCTTGGATGAGATCCAAAACATACTTCCAGTCTATTGATCCCAGTTCCTCGCATATGCAGCTATGGTCCACATGGATATAAGTAATTTTTTTCCGGTTTCTCTCAGTGGAAGAACAGAGGCCCAGTCTGTCCAATACGGAAAAGAGCAAGGCGTCAAGGACAGAGTGTTTGCCAGGTAATACCCTTAATTATGCACCATAATATGTTTCCTAATGATAATGTTATTTCTCTCAGCAGATGTGACTTGGCTGATTTTTTGTACTACTTTTTGTTTTAAACTTTATTGGTTGCGAATATTTAATAATGATCCACAGTTTGCACATGAAAGTAAGATTTGTGTGGTTTATTTATTTTTATTTGTCCCCGGTATATAATTAAGTAGAATACAGTAATCAGTATGTCCATCCGTCCCTCTGTCTGTAATAATATATCTACACACACATACACACACACACACACACACACACACACACACACACACACACACACACACACACACACACACACACACACACAAAACCCCCACCCACCATCATTTCCAGACTATTGAACGCACCCGAATATAAGCCGCACCAACTAAATTTAAAAAGAATTTGTACATATATAGGTCACATCTCTTTATAAGCTGCAGGTGTCTGTCTTGCTCTTGCGCTTCCTGCTAGAGCACCCCTGGAGGTCGTTAGCGCATAAAAAAATCTATAGATTAGCCGCATCGTTGTTCAAGCCATAGGGTTCAATTCAAAGCATGTTAAGAAAGTAGCGGCTTATAGTTCGGAAATTATGAGGTGTGTGTGTGTGTGTGTGTGTGTGTGTGTGTGTGTGTGTTTGTATGTATGTCCGTACATACATACACACACACACACACACACACACACACACACACACACACACACACACACACACATATATATATATATGTCTATATATTTTCTTTTTCTTTTTCAAAAGCTTTGCGTAGCCAATGGCTGACTGTTCTGGTCCGAAAGTAAACAGTGCTTCTTAAAGTTGTGCTTTAAGTATTCACTGCTGTAGTGTATACTACAGAAAAGACAAGAAAAACAAATTAAAATGCGATATTTATTTCTTATTTTTTCCATGTTTAAATTGTAAAGTGTGAATGTCTGTCATTTTGATTTAAGTGTTATCCTCTCGGAATAATGATTTTAGTCCTGAGATAGTGAACCAAATTTTTGTGACAGTTCGTCTGTGCTAATATTAAATATTATGGTTTATTTATATAAGAGAGTTGACATTCATAGCTGAAGGGAGAGCAAGTTTTGATTCCCATATCCTAAGTTATATACATGTCAGAATGAATTCCTCACTAGACAGTATGGAAATTTTCGAATATGAATAATAACAGGGTGTTATGACAGGAAGTGTAGTCAGGCTGAAATATGAAAAAGGGAGTTTTTTTACTATTTATATCAGTAATAATTCTTTGTATCTTATATATACGATGACAATTTAAAAAAATCGATTCATAAACATTTAATTGTTGATTAAAAAATGTAAAAATGCTATTGAAAAATGCTTTAAAAAGTGGGTTAAGGGTTGTTGAGGAGGGTTGTGAGGGGAACAATGAATCTCACTGAACTTGTATTTGGTAATATATATAGTTAGTTTCTCAGACCCCACTCAAGTGATGAGGTGGGGAAATGCCCATCAGTGGATAGGAGGAGGTAATATGCGTAAAGTTCAAGTAGAGAAGTACCAAACAGTCGACTGTATCTGTTCACAGGTTCCATTCTTTTTTGATCTTTTTGATTTCGACCATCACACAGGAAAGTGGAGGAACATTTTTGTGAACAGTTCTCTACATTATACTAACAGAGAAAAAATCCTCCAAAATGTAAATTCATTCATTTTCTGAACTGTCGCGGGGAGGCTGGCATCCATCTCAGCCGACTCTGGGCTGAGGGCAGGGTACACCCTGGACAGCTCACCAGGCCATCGCAGGGCCAACACTCACACAAACATTCACAATTAAGGGTTATTTGGAACAGCCAATTAACCTACTGTGCATGTTTTTGGACTGTGGGAGGAAACCAGAACATCTGGAGGAAACCCACACAGGCACGAGAAGAACATGCAAACTCCACACAGGAACGCCTGAGCTGGGAATCAAACCCAGGACCTTCTTACTGTAAGGCGGACATGCTAAACACTACTTAAATTCAAACGGATGAACTTCTCATTTATATACAATGTGTTGGTGTAGGAGAAATAAAACATTACTGTTAAAGGAAAATAACAATCTTTCTTCTTCACGCACACTTTCCATGTCACATGAAACGCCGGTTATTTATTATTCTCTCTACTCTCACTTATTTGGCAAGTTGCTTCATTCAGTTACGGTCACCGGGTGGCTGGAGCCTATCTTAGCCAACACTGGACAAAGACACGGTGCACCCCGAGCAGCTCGTCAGACCATCACAAGGCCGACACACAACCATTCAAACTCACATTCTCACCTGGACAAGTTAGATTAATGTACATAGGCTGTGGTAGGAAAATAGAGTATTTGGAGGAAACCCATGCAAACACTAGGAGACCATACCATGCAAACTTTACACAGAAATACCCTCACGAAGTCCAGGACTTGAACCCCGGACCTTCTTGCTGTGAGGCAGATATGCCAAATACTACACCACTATTATTTTTTATCTTTTTGTTATAGCACTGTTACCAAATTAGTAATAATAGTGTCTTTATGATGATGTTTGATGCAACTAGATTGTCTAATTTGTGTGTTGGTGTGGAATAAATGCTGACATGTGTATCTTGAGGAAGTACGATAGCACTCTTAGACTGAGTGTGAGTGGGATTTGGAAAGTTTATGTTCTTATAGTCGATCAGTTACTCAACAGGCACAGAAAAGTGGGAGAATAAATGTCTGTCCCTTGCATGTGGGTGAGACGTGTCTTTAGTCCTCAACTTGTTTTCCGTGTGTGTGCATGTGGTTAAACATTCTGAGAAAAATTGAACTAAGTAACACAGGAAGCTTCCACAGGGTGTGTGTGTGTGTGTGTGTGTGTGTGTGTGTGCGCGCGCATGTGTGCATGTGTGTGTGTGTGTGTGTGTGTGTGTGCATGTGTGTGTGTGTGTGTGTGTGTGTGTGTGTGTGTGCGTGTGTGTGTGTAGAAAGAAGTCACACCCTCTGGGTTTTAAAGAGAACTATTGTTTAGTGTATCAGAGTAAATGATGTTGGGACTCAAGATGAGGCCAAGACTTTCACACTGTGCTCCTAGCAGGTACATTTTCCGTTGGTTTGTTTATGAAGACTGTCTTTTACCTCCTTCTTTCATCTGGTGTCTTCTGAATGCTTCCGAGTTGTATTATTACCCAACTTAGTAAGCGTGCCATCATCGTCTTTTATTTTTTTTTGTTTTGTTTTGTTTCGAAGAAATTCCCTTAAAGCCTCATGTGAAAAGCGAAACCCAGGCGGCTTAAAAAAAGTAATAAGTAAACTACAGCATCACTGTCTGAGGAAATCGATGTCTTGTAAACATGATGTTGAGACCAGAAATATAGGACGAATGCAAACGTTTATGTCCCCAATGGACTGGATTCAGAGATGTAAACGCAAGCTTTATACATGTATATGTTTATATATGTCTATTAATATGTATGTATGGGGGGAGAGAGAGAGAGAGAGAGAGAGAGAGAGAGAGAGATTGTACAATATGCATATTGCTTGACTGCACAACAGTTAAAACTATTAATGAGCTGTAAATAGTCATTCGAAAGCAACTGTGAAATGAAACCTTTACTTTTTTATTTTTTAGTTTATCTCCTTGTTTGAGTTGTCGGTGTTGTCGCTGTTGTGTGATATAGAAACCCATTAAATACTGCAGGCACAGTATTGATAGTATAAACAGGCATCTACATATCTAGTCATATGTAGAAGTCATTTTTGGAAGTGCTCGGTGATGACATTCCAGATGTTATTGATGTGTTTTATAATATAAAGTTTTATAATTGTTCATATTACGATTAATGATGTTTATAATAATTATGGGCCGACAGTTATCTACAGAATGGCACATGGCATAGTTTTAATAATATAATAATATAACCCATTATTTGTGATTAATAAGTTAATAATAACAATAATAATAATAATTAAAATGAAGCAGTGGTGACGTGGTGTTCGGGTGCTTGATTACTGATCCCAAGGTCGAGGGTTCAAGCCCCATTATCACATGATTGTCGCTGCTTTTTCCCTGTGCAGCTAACTGTGCCTTTAACTGTCTGTGGTAGAAGGTTCATGTAAAAGAACCACTGCTGTCTTTTGTAAAGAGTTTTTTGCCGACAGTGTGTTTCTGCCCTGCATTGCCTCCCTGCGACCCTAATTAGGATTAAGTGGTTTAGAAAATTAATGAATGAATTACTTTATTATGATGATCATCATCATCATCGTCATCATCATCATCATCTTTCTCTGCTGAATCTGGGGTTGGGTCGCGGGGGCAGCAGCCTCAGCAGTAAGGTTCAGATGTCACTCTCCCCAGCCACTTCTTCCAATTTTTCCGGGGGGGGGGGTTCACTGAGGCGTTCCCAGATCAGCCGAGAGACGTAATCCCTCCAGCGTGTTCTAGGTCGACCCCGAGGTCTCCTTTTGGTTGGACATGCCCGAAACACTACACCAGGGAGATTTTCGGGAGGCATTCAAATCAGAAGCCCGAGCCACCTCAACTAGCTTTTCTCAATGTGGAGGAGCAGTGGTTCTACTCCGAGATCCTTTCGGATGGCTGAGCTGCTCACCCTATCCTTCTTACCCTAAGAGAAAGCCCGACCACTGGGCAAAGGAAGCTCATTTCAGCCACTTGTAACCGTGATCTCGTTCTTTAGGTCACTGCCCAAATCTCATGACCATGGGTGAGGGTTGGAATGTAGATCAACTGGTAAATTAGCGGAGCCTGGCGCACGTCCCACAAGATAGCCCAAGGGACTCTGCGTGAGAGATGAAAACCACATCGTTTCTGCTGAATCCGAGGTTCAAATATCAGTCGGTTACGCCTCTCCAATCCCCCTACATAGACTTTCCCGGGTGGACTGAGAAGTATGATTCCAGGCTCTGAATTGTCTCGCAAGCTTTGCGGGGTGTCCTCCGCCTTCTTCCAGTGTTGGCTGAGATAGAGTCAGCCTCCCTGCAGGTCGAAATGGATTAAGAATTTCAGCAAATGTGTGAGTGTTGATGATGAGAATCACATTATACCATCTCGCCAAGCTTACATTAATTCTGTACACTCCGAGTAAAGGCACGTCATCGATGGTGGCGTGAACTATTGACATATCTGTTGACCTTGGAAGCAAATTTCAGAAGTACCAGCACTCATGGAGTTGATTTTTGACCAATCAAATTAGTGGACCAGAACTAGCATACGTATAATGTGGTGTCATCAGTAGCATTTTTCTCCTGCAGTTCATCATTCCTCATGGGGTTAGTGTGTGCGTTTGTTTTTGACCTTATATAACAGAATAATTAACATAAACAAATGTTAAAAGATACTTTACCTAATCAGCGCATTGTTTTAATCTGAAGCTTTACAATAGCGGTGTGCACTGTGGTGTTGGTTACAGTTCAAAATGCAGGAGAGAAATACACAAGCTAGTTATTTTTATGTGCACAAAGCTTGGTCTCCAGCTTTAGATCTCCAGCTCCCACAATGAAAGAGTGAAAACATTGCTTTGTACAAATGCACAAGTGTCTCCAGCGTTCTCTCACCAGGAGTGCAATCTGTGCAGCTCTCTCTCTCTCTACGTTTACATCCAATCACAAGGAATGGACGTCGAGCCCTGAAGCTTGAATGATGCTTATATAGGGATTGTCATGGCTGTGATCACAATGATCTACTTCAGGGGTCACCAACCTTTTTGAAACTGATCCTCTGAGAGCCAAATATATTTTTTAATATTGAAACCAACAATTTTAGAGTGTAATACGAATCTGAATTTATTTTAAACGACATTGTCATCACAAAGTTATTTATTAATAAGAAAAGTACTTCTTACAATTAATGCAACTTCTGGTGCTGTGTGGTTTTACTGATGGCTTTGTGGTTTAGTTGACACGTAGTGAAGTTCAGCTTCATGCAGGCATTTAGGCTTCCATCTGTTACGTGACTGCAGGTTGGTCTTGATGCTTATCAGGTGTGAGAAGGACCGCTCGCGTGCGCATGTGGAGCTAGACATGGTCAGTACGACTCACATGCTGCAGTGTTTATGTGACAGGAAGCGCGTCCCACATAGCTGTCAACCCCTAAGATTAATAAAGAGTGAGAAGCAGGGGTCCAGGGGGCGCAGCCCCTGGTCAGGTCCAGGGCGACGCTGTGGCGAAGCCCCCCCAGAAAATTTTGGTTTTAAAAGTTTTTAAGGGTGATTTTTAAGCCATTTCATGCACAAGTTTTATATGTAATGATTAAACTCAGACATGGGTGAAAAAAACAAAATTATACTCATGTCCTTAAGATTTAATAATGTAATGTAAATGAAATCTTCAATGAAAGAACTAATGAAATATCAAGTGTAAACTAATAACATATATCAAAAATAAGGTTGGCTAATGTAAAGTATTAATTGTACCATTTCTCTTTTTTGACATTTTATCCAAATAATTCTTCATAATGCAGCCAGAAGCAGAAAGAGAAGCTGTATGTTTATGTAAAAGACACAGCCAATGGCATTTGTTCATGGAAATTACGTCCTTAAAAAATAAAAAAAAAATAAAATTGGGAAATAATTGTATTAATGCGTGAGATTTTAGTCAACTTGCGTGAGAGGTTGAGGAGCAGATGAAATGCATGAGTCTCACTCTTGATGCGTGAGAGTTGATTATGGTCCCAAGGCAATCAGCTGGTCTGGGAGTTGAAGTTTTTTCATTTTGTCCATTTGTGTTTTGCTTGCCAGCTCTGCTTGGCTTCATGCACATGAGCTGACCAAAACGAGGGAAATTTACCTCTTTACCCAAAAACAACTCGCGCAGGCTATTGCCTATAATCCAATAAAATTAGAGTTTCAAGGTATTGGCCCCGCCCACACAATGGAGTACAGAAAGGATTGGCTCTCCGCTGCGCGCCACAGCGACAAGTGGCATTGAATATAAATGTATAGATTGAAATGCGTGAGATTTATTTATATTTTTGTTTTATTTGATGGCTTTTTTCTGTATTTTTATTTAAAGGACAGTGAAATTGTGCATTAGTTATTCTGTTAAGAAAGGCCACCTGATTTATCTGAGAGCCAGATATAGTCATCAAAAGAGCCACGTCTGGCTCGTGAGCCATAGGTTCCCGACCCCTGAACTGTCACCATGTTGGTGACCCCTGATCTACCGTATGGTTCGCCAGGCCACATACGGACTCACTCACACCTAGGGGCAATTTGGAACTGCCAATTAACCTACTGTGCATGTTTTTGGACTGTGGGAGGAAACTGGAGTACCCGGAGGAAACCCACGCAAACACGGGGAGAACATGCAAACTCCACACAGAAACGCCCAGGCCTGGAATCGAAAAATCTGTGCTTCACCATGTTTACAACACTTCACTTTTTCATGGTTTCTTGCTGACTTTACATAGATAAAGGTCTTAAGAAATATACATATATTTTATGAATTCCGTATCAAATATTCGCTAATTTTAAAAGATGACAGGGTGTTTAAATGTGTTCATATCTTTAAACAAATTCTGAATCTTGTTTAAGTAATTGTGGTACATTTTGTTAATTTATTGAATGACAATTTAAGTTGAACAACATTTAAAAAACACCCTTGGTTACCATTATCACCCAAAAGTTTTTCAACTCCACATGAAAAAGGTAGCTCTAGGCTCTGCATCTTACGTGTCATTGAATGTGTTTTTTTTTTTTTCCTTTTTTTTGCAACCCCTCACCTCAGGTCACCCAGCAAACCACTGGTCAGGAGGTTAGTGAGTGGGACAGACTGGGACACAGTGAGCAGGAACTCTCTCTCAGATGAACGACTGGAAACACAGAGTCTGCCTAACCGCTCACGGCCGGGCTCACCCAACCAGTGAGTTCATATTTAAATATTTAGTACACACTTTTGATAGTATGCAGGTTACGAAAAGCATTTTCCTAAAATTGTTGTCTCAGGATACAAAACAAGTTCACATTACAAAAGCACCATTTTAAAAATTCAAACGCCCTGTCCAAGATGGCATCAGGTGGACCTGTCCAAGATGGCGCTTGAGTGAAGGCGACATTAAAACAATGCACGAGCTGCTCTCCCATCAATGACGTTCAAACATCCCGCCCCGCTGACCTCACATTGGCTAACAACTGAGCTGTCGTTCATGTCGCCTTCACTCAAGTGCCATCTTAGACAGGTCCACCTGACGCCATCTTGGACAGGTACGCCATCTTGACCTGACGCCATCTTGGATGCCATCTTGGACATCATTGCCTAGGAGGAATGACGCATGATGCTTTTCATATAAAGGACAATAAACAGAATGAAAAAATAAAAGATGAATCTAAACAATAAAATGATAACAATAATTTGTACAGTAATTAATATGTTTCATAATAGGAATATAAAGTCTCCAGATATTAAATAACAATGTGACTGGTGTATCATAGAAACAAGTTTAATGCGACAAAGTAGAAATAATTACCTGAATTCTACAATTCTCGCCTGCAGTTCCATATTTGCTGCGGATGGCACCCGGGTCCGACCGTCCTCCATTGGGCACCTGGTGGATCATGTGATCGATGACTCTGTATGCCAAGCTTTTAGCAACCATAAGTCAGCATCGTCAACACAGGCTAACAGCATCAGCTTGGACTCGACCCCGTAAGTGTGTATGCTCGTTCATAAAGTGCGTCTGATTTCTGATTTTATACAGAACTTCTTCTCCATTCTTAGTAATATAAAGAACATTTAAGAAACATCCTGTAGCATGTTCTTCAATAAAACAACAGCTTCATATTTTTATGGCGATTTTTTTTATTTCTGGAGCCTGTCTCAGCTGACACTGGGTCACAGCAGGGTACATCCTGGACAGCTTGCCAGACCATCGCATGACCAAGACACACAATTCACTATTCATACTCACAACTAGGGGCAATTTACAGCTGATTAGCCTAATGTGCATTTGGGAGGAAACCTGAGGACCTGGAGGAAACCCAAACAGCTCGTACAGGTTAAACATGCAATCTCCACAGAGTTCTCTCTGCACCTTAGCGCCAGTATTCAATCTTCATGGGTACAGTGTGTAAGACTTTGGAGGATCCATTTGCAAAAATTAAGAAAAATAAATTTTATAAATCCTGAATAATAATAAAAAACTGTTTTCCAGTACTTTAGAATAAGCTGTTTATATCTACATGGGGTAGCATAGCAGTGTAGGGGTTAGGATGTCCACCTCAGCAATACAGCCTGGGTTTGATTCCCAGCTCAGGTGTTCGTTCCCGTGTGGAATTTGTATGTTCTCTCCGTGGTTGCGTGGGTTTCCTCCGGGTACTCTGGTTTCATCCCCACTCCAAAAACATGCACAGTAGGCTAACTGGCTGTTCCAAATCACCTTTAGGTGTGAGTGTGAATGGTTGTGTGAGCGTTTGCCCTGTGATGGCCTGGCGAGCTTTCCAGGGTGTACCCCGCCCTTGCCCAGAGTCGCCTGAGATGTGCACCAGCCTCCCCATCACACTAATTAGGATTACACGGCTTAGAAAATGAACGTATGTATGAATGAATATCTACATGGGGGCAGGTTGGTCCTCTCATAGAAGCCATTGTCTTGCACCACCATGTATTTACACCATTTACATGTATTTACAATAGTCCAACACCATGCAGGCTTTGAAGGGAAGGATCACGAATAAAATTTCAATGGGTGGCAGTTTGGAACGTCGGGATTGATTTTACGCACTGTACCTTTAAATATAAATTCTCCACACTTGTTTTTTTTTTTTTTTTTTTTTTCGTACATGTTGGTGGTGTTGGGCAGCATGGTGGCATATTGGTTAACACATCCACCTCACAGCAAGAAGGTTCCAATACCCATACTTGCATAGGTTTTCTCGGACCCGTTTCCTCCGACAGTCCAAATATATGCATAACATGGGTTAATCGGCTCCTCGAAAAATGTTTCTAGGTGTGAGTGTCAGTGGTTATATGTTGGCCTCGCAATGGTCTGGCAAAGCTATTCAAGGTGTACAAAGCCTTCACTCAGTGTTGGCTGAGATAGGCTCCAGCCTCCAAGCAACCTAGTAGGATTAAACATTTCAGCAAACGAGTGAGATGTTCATTGTGGGTAACACAGGCTCATTTCTTTATTTTTAATACAGTATGGGCTTCTGTGTCTTACTGCTGATGAATGTCTTGTGGAAATGTCCTATATTTCTTCTCTCAAAGTTTTATTAGAAGGGTTCATTGTGGTACCTTCACCCCTGCACTGTTGAGGTTGGTTGTGAATGTGATGTCACTGACAGGTGGTTTTTGCTTTTTGTTTTTTTTCCATCACAAGTCTCACAATGGGTGACATGGTGGTGGAGTGGGTTTTAAATTTATCTCACATTAAGTGGGTCCCACTTCAAGCTGAATCTATGGCCAGGATGGGTCTTTCTATATGCAGTTTGCATGCTCTCTAGTTGCTTATTTGGGTTTCCTCTGGGTAGTCCAGTTTCTTACCACATTCCAACGGTTTGCACACTCAGTAAACTGGCTACTCTAAATTGCCCCTTCGGTGTGACTGAGTGTGAATGGTTCAGTAATGAGCTGGCTATCCTTTGAGGATGCTTCAGTCACGACCCTAACCCAGGATAAGACGTATATGTAGACAATAAGTGAATGGATAAAGTCTCAAAATGTTTGTTATTAACTGCTATTTTACTTGACGAGCCTGTTTGTCATGAAATAGCAGTGGTTTATTTTTTTTTCAAGCAATTTCCAATGTGTACTGTTTATATTTATACCCAATGCTTCATGGGTAAGTTTTTTCCAATTTTCTTAGCGTCTTTCACAGAGAGCTGCCTTATTGTCATGATGGCTTATCTTTTTTTTTTTTTTTTTTTTATCAGATAATGCTTTCAGAAGCAAACAAAGAGGCAAAATCTAGGACTCAAACCAAGACTGTACATTAATTGTTTTAGAAGTTGATCTAATAGGACTCACCTGGGCAACAATAAAACGGATTGACATGTCCCAATATTTCTGACATTTATCTTAAGTGGAATAGCTTGGTTTAGGAGGATACAGCACTGGTAGTGATGATTGTTTGAAAAAGCAGTTTTACCCCCACACAGGCCTGCATCAGACTTGAGGTCTGAACAGCTGTCATATTGGAGAAGTAAAGCAAAATACATAAAATAATGAAATAAGCGTCTATTTAAATCTAAGTATATGTGATACTACTTCTACGTACAATGCAGATGTAATGCTACATGTAGATGTAATGCAAGCACAATCAATGCTTCGGAACAAATATAACTATTGACATTTATGTTGATATGTGGGGGAAAGCCCCTATACTACATCTAAAGGCTATGAAAAGCAGGAGCTGGGGGAGTGGAGGTTGCATTCGAACAGGATTCAAAAAGTCAAAGGGAATACCCGCAGAGCTACTTCATTAATTACATGGTATTGATCTGCAGTGCTCGAGTACTCTTATGGGGGTGTGCTGGTTCAATTTTTGTCAGCAGTGATAGAATCAGAAACAGGACTGAACAACCCCCTACCTCAATCATTATTGCTCAACAGAGACAGCAATGGTTTGGTCATATAACCATAAAGGATCATGGATACCTTGAGAAAGAAGTCATGGCGATGAAGCTCAAAGGAATCCCAGTCCATTGGACAGACGGTGATGAGTCTGGAGCTGCAAACCCACACATAGACTTACAAGTCTAGTTGATTCAAATCATTGCAATTGTGATTGGTGTTGGTGAGGCAACGGATGGTCAGCTGATGTTTGGGAGTGGGTGGACTATTGTTGGCTGCCTAAACAAACACTTAAACTTGATTTCAGACAATTGTAAATATTCGACATTGTGGCAATAGTTTGGAGAACTTCTGCTTCCAGCTTGACAATGTCTTTGTGCACTAAGTACAATCCATAAAGCCATAGTTTGAGGTTTTGGGATGAAGGAACACTGGTGGCGTGGACTAATGCTTCTTTGGATTGAAAGGGACACATATCCTTGGACGCCTTCAGAAGAGTAGAAACTGTAATAGCTACAAAGGTACGGATGGCCAGATGGCCTGAAAAACATAACTTTCTTTTCATAATATGTACATGCCTATGTACACCAACTTTTTATTCTTTCATGCTTCTGATAGTCAAAGCCAGAGGCTTTATGTGATCAAGGCTCTCTGACTTGTTGATCCAAAGGTTGGGGGTATCAAACTTCCACAGTTGGGCACTCGATCAAGACCTGTAACCTTCAGTTGTGAAAGAAATAATAAATATAAAATCAATCTGGATGAAGGTGTCTATGTAAATGTAAAATTATGTGAGTGGGTTGTCCGTCCATCCCGACAGACGTGCATCCTGGCCATTTTTGTGAGCTCAATATCTTCAGGACTCTATGGGATTTTCTACAAATTCGGCAAAAATGTCCACCTTGTCTCACAGATGGACTGATTAGATGTTATGGTGAAAAGGTTAAAGGTCACTTGCATCTGATTTTTGTGACATCATAAAAATTTTATGAGAGCTTTTCTTCAAACTCTATAATAAAGTCCACTAAAGTCATAATTCAATAAAGCCATAATTAAGGTGGCCTCATGTAGACCATTCATGCAAACACAATATCTTGAGAATGCTTTGAGAAATTTTTTTCAAAACTTTGCAGAAATGTCCACCTTAGCTCAAAGATGAACTGATGACATTTTGAAGATGAAGGCTCAGGTCACTGTGACCCTACCGCACAGAGACAAAACTGTCAGGCAATAGTTCAAGTTACATTCCTTTTATTTACATATATTTGAACTCTATGTACCTTATGCTAGATTTTTATTTTAAACGACAGCCTTCAAAGTAATTGTTGTTCAGGGCATGGTGGGTGAGTCCTGTTGCAAAGAGCACTGGGTAAAGGTTCATCAGCTGGTCTGACCGCAGTTGTTCCAGATGTTTGCTTAGCTGGCAGATCCTAGCCTACAATCTGATGAACCAGGAAAAAATTCCTTTTTTTTTTTTGCAACCCATGTAAGAATGGTTGCATTTTGACTAGCGTGACCTTTTAATGTAGTTCAACATCAGATTAATTTGTAGAAATATTCCACAAGTCTTTGGACACAAGATCGATCGGATGCCAACGTGGAGCTGCCTGGCTTCAGCAGAGTAAGAGCGGACAGGGACACAAAACCCTGTGAGAAGCAGAAAGGAGGAAGACTTGCTATCTGCGTAAACACAAGATGGTGTAATCCTGGGCATGTAACCACAAAGATTTCCATCTGCTGCAGGGACATTGAACTGCTAGCGGGAAGCCTGCATCCCTATTATTTGCCCAGGGATTTTGGACATGCCATTGTCCTCACAGTTTACATGCCGGTGTGGACTGAGCGTGGGATGTCATCCACTCCCCTGTTGCTAGACTGCAATCCGGAGACGCTTGTGTGTAATCTCTGGGGACTTAAATTCTGAGAATTTGGACAAAATTATACCTGCTTTTACCAGGTATGTGGACTGTTACACCAGGGGGAACAATACAATTGACTTACTGTATGCAAATGTAAAGGATGCATACAGTGCCTCTCCACTGCTTGCACTGGGGAAAGCTGATCGTAACCTCATTCTGCTACAGCCTCATTACAAATCAAGAGTGAAGAAGCTCCCCACAACAAAATAGTCATTCAGCAAGTGGTCTCCCAAGGCAGAGCAGGGTCTGGGAGACTGCTTTGGGTCTACAAACTAGGATGTAATGCACAGTGAAGACATTGAGGAGTTGACTGACTGCACTACAAATTACATTAACTTCTGTGTGGACATTGCTGTTCCGGTAAGAACTGTATGGTGCTTTGCCAACAACAAGCCCTGGATCACTAGTGATATCAATGGCCTTCCGAACTAGAAAAAGAGGGCTTTCAAAGATGGTGATAAAAACGAGCTCAAGAGGGTATAGAATGTACTCAAAGTTCAACTCAGATTAGATTAGATTCAACTTTATTGTTATTACAAATGTATAAATACAGGGTAATGAAATTCAGTATAGCATCCAATCAGAAGTGCAGAGAGCAGCAAGTGCAATATGTATATAGTATGTGCAGTATGTAGAGTTAGGAAACAGTTACGTACAGATGATATATAAATAAGTTATGTGAGCAGTAATATACAGATATGGGCAGCAAAGGTGAGAATAAATTAGCATTGATTTATATTGGAGCAATATATGTTTTATATTACGATACTATATATAACTCAGGGAGGTAAAGAGCAGCACGGCAAAAAATGAGAGGAGAAGCTGCAAACTAACAACATGAACGAGATGTGGGATGGAATGAAAATCGTCACAGGCTGCAGCTCGATGTGGGGAACATTGAGGGGAGTTTAGTGACAGCCAACCAGTTAAATGACTTCTGCAGTTGAACCTGTTTTCTCCCCTCACTAGTCGATACTTGACAAAAGAGAACAATCCCCCACCCACAATCACAGCAGCCCAAGTGAGCTGACAACTACGAAGGCTCAGTCCCTACAAAGCAGCAGGGAATCCCCAAGGCTGTTGAAGACATGTGCGAGGAGCTAGGAAACCCTCTCCAGTGCATCTTCAGCCGATTTTGGTATGTGGAAGGGTCTCACAGCTCTGGAAAAAGTCATGCGTCATCACATTCCAAAAGAGACCACGTTCTGGGGACCTGAATGATTTCTGGCTCCCCATCTAACGTTCATCCATTTTACATTTTTTCGATTTTATGTTTGTTTTTTTTTTTAAACATTTTGTCAAATTTTGAGTTTAGGCAGACCTACGTAGTATGCTGACGTAATGACACAATGACGTAATGACCCTGCGTCCATTGTTTACAAATGACAGACTGAAGTGCCTCTCCTTCCCAGTTCAGCTATATATATATATATATATACATCATTTTATATATATATAAATATATATATGTATAATCAGTTTTATATATATATATATATATATATCAGTTATATAGCGTGTTAAGACGTCGTCTCTGTGATCTTTGTGTTTACACTGTTTTTGCAAACTTTTGTAACTGTAAGCAAATATGGTTGGCCAGAAGCGTAAGCCTACTAGCATGGGTGCAAATTTAATACACAGAGATGAATTAACTATCTGCTCGGATCGGGGCAACCTACCATGCATACTCAGTTAAGCAAAGAGAGTTGTAAAATGAATGAAAACCTGAATCTAGAAAAGAAAGAGAAGTCTCCGCTCTGCTGGTGATTCACATCAGTGCAGGCTGAGTACTAAACCAGTATTCAATGGCGCCATTGCTCACTTGAAAGACCGGAAGTCCGTATAACCCGCAGTTTATCTCAAGCACAAAAAAGTAAATTACTTTCGGTGTTGAACGCCTCACATATTGTAAGCATTGATTGGCTCTTTTAAGCTTCATATAAAGTGAGTCGGCTCAGCTTCATGTAATGTGACCATCTGTTGACCATCGGAACCATTTACAAGCGGAAAGATTGGATCATAGAGAATGTTAAAGGTTATATTTGATACTGTATTTGATATTTGATGAGTGGATTTGATTAAAATGTATCTATTTGCAATTATTTTGCTTGAATTTAATTTATTTGAAATTAATGCTGATATTATTTGATATATTTGATATTATTTTATAATGTTATGTTTATAATAATTGATTTAGGGGTGTTTTATGAGATATGGTAATGGTATTTATGGATGTATGGTGCAGTATGAGCGTCATACGTCACTGTAACAACTTACATTCACTTTCAACTTACGTTCGGCCATTTGGAACCAATTAAAAACATAAGTCGGGCACCGTCTGTATATATATATATATATATATATATTCTCCCCACGACCTTAATTATGATTAAGCGGTTCAGAAAATGAATGAATGAGATGAAGGTTCTCAACTTCACCGTATTGGAGGGATGAACACCACATTCCTTCTGTCTGTGTGATGATAATGGTGGTGGAGTGTGCTGTTTCATGTTCACATCTGTCAAGAAATATCCATCATCAGTGTTAAACTGGGTTGAGCTCTGCTGAGTGTGAAGATTACTGAATAGAGTTCACATCATTTTAATTCTAAAAACACCATTTGGTGTCTTGCAGATAATGGTGGCAGGGTCATCGTTTCATCATAGGATTGAGTGATTAATTAAAAAAAAAAATCAAATATTTATTTGCACTGACGCGTTCTTTCTGAAAACGCACTTCATAGCAAAGATGACGTGGTTTTCTGTGATGCACATGTTGTTTGTATATTAAAAAGTCTGATAGGATCTAGGTGATGACTGCATGCTGAAATTTATTGATGACATTACTTGTGAGTGTGTGTGTGTGTGTGTGTCTAATCAAGTTCAGATTTGAGTCATCACAGTTTCCACAATGCTTAGAGATGCAGTTAGCATTTGTACGTGTGCTTATTTTAGCAATACACACTGGGTGGAAACTTTCTTTGGTTGGAGCTGTGGTTTTCGTTTTTATTTTTTGCTGCTGCGTGTCAAACAAGTGGTTAGGTCAAGACTTTGAAACTTTTTTCCTATACTAACAGTGTAGTAAAATGTGTGTGTGTGTGTGTGTGTGTGTGTGTGTGTGTGTGTGTGTGTGTGTGTGTGTGTGTGTGTGTGCGTGCTTGTGTGTGTGTGTGTGTAAACTATGACAAGCTTTAAACATATTAAAGAAATATTTAAAGAATGTTTAGAAAACATTTTTTACCTCTTTATGATGTCTTCCAGGAAATAAAACAGATTAATCAGATTTACCGCAAAAACAGGAGAGTGCTTGGAATGTAGAATCAGCAACAAACAACATCAACAACACAAAACTGAATTATGAACCTGTGGTTGAGACCTTTTATGTAAGGAGGAAGTTCATTATAAATATGAGAATGATGTGGCCAGTCTAGCACACACACACACACACACACACACACACACACACACACACACATGCACACAAACACACACACACACGCACAAACACACGCACACACACACACACACACACACACACACACACACACACACACACGTGCACACAAACACACACACGCAAAAACGCAGGCACACACACACACACACACCCACCCACACACACACACACACACATGTACACAGGCACACAAACACACACACATGCACACAAACACACGTACACACACACACACACACACACACACACACACACACACACGTACACAAACACACAACACGCACACAAACACACACACATATGTACACAAACACACACACACAAAAACACACGCACATAAATACATGCACACAAACACGCACACACACACACACACACACACACACACACACACACACACACACACACACACACTAATAGACTGATAGACAGCTGCATTTGTGCTTCCTAATCTTTTAAAGTGTTTTACAGCAGTAATAGAGTACTAATAGCATGTGTCCTCATAAAAAAGCAAGCATGCTGTTCATCAGGCTTTTCGTTTCAAACAAGCGACAGAAAATGTGTGCTTTGGTCACATTAATGGTTAATGTACAAGTCCTGGTTTCAGATGGTTCTGTGTGGGTTTTGTGCAAAAACATGTTCTTTCTGTGCTTATGTGGGTTTTCTCTGGGTATTCTGGTTTCCTCTCTCAGTCTAAAAACATGCTCAGTAAGCTGATTGGCTGTTCCAATGTGAGTGCGAATGGTTGTGGGTTTTGGCCCTTTGATTGGCTGGTGAGCTGTCCAGGGTGTAGCCTGTCCTCCCCAGAGTTGGCTGAAATGGGCGCCAGCCTCCCTGCTACCCGAATTGGGTTCAAGCCTTAGCACCACCAAGCTTCTACTAATGGGCCCTTAACCCTCTCCCCAGAGGGTCCTCATCATGCTTGACCCTGTGCTATGAAAATTGCGAAAGAGATTTATTTGATAGTGCTGCAGTGCATGTGACAAATGAAGACAAGTTGTTTTTTTAAACCATTCTTCATGGCTGGATGTTTCGCCGTGTATTTTTTATTTATTTATTTACGGGTGTTTTTGTTTGGGGTGTGCGCTCTAATATAAAGTTCCAAAAACCTGTGTCAGTGTCGATGAATTCTGAAGAATAATTTCTTGCTTATAATCAGAGCACTTATAATAAGGCTGTGTTTGTCAGAAGACCAAGGCCAGGCCTGTTTATTATTTTTCTTGCTACAGGCATGCAAGCTAATTCTCCTTTCTTGTTATGCTAATATTCAAATTCACTCTTTGCTTCCACCAAAGAATCTGATTATAACACTGGCAGTATGTTGGATGCTTTGTTGAGACGTGAATGCAGCAGAAAACAAACGTTATGCTGCTGCCGCTGTGTGTATGCAGTGTATTATAGAAGTAATTCGACAGGAAAACAGCATCATTGTCTTTGATATCAGCAGCAATGTCAAGCTATTATTGTAAACAAGTTGTGTGACTGTTGAAAAATTGATGCATGGCGTCCAGTAGAGATGTTGATTTCTATTGTGCTACCTTACAGATCTCCAGACAGCGCGATCGAAAGCCAGCCTCCTGCTCTTCCACCAAAGCAGTCCAGGAAGAACCTGATTAGTCACATCAGCCAATCCCGATCTGAGCTGGAGCTTGATGAACACGCCTCCGAACTCTACGATGTGCCTGTAGCTTCAGATAAGAGCATGGTAGGGGTCTTTTAGATAGAAAGACTGACAGTATATACAAATGACACAACAAAGGCTAATAAATACAAGCTAGAAGCTGTTTTTCTCCATTATAAGAGTGTTTTTGAAACAGTATTATAGAAGTTACTTGCTCAATTGCAGAATGGTGCAGTTCCACATGATAACCTTGTGTTAATCAAAATGAAGCCGGATGAAAACGGACGTTTCGGATTCAACGTAAAGGTATGTTTTGTGCTATTTGAGAAGAACATTAAAGGATCATTTATTTGTTAAAATACAGTGGTACCTCACTTTACGAAATTAATCCATTCCAGCGACTTTTTCGTAAACTGCATTTTTCGTAAGTTGAACAGCATTTTACATGTAAAATGTGTGATTCATTCCAAGGCTCCCAATTGTCTGTCTTCCTTTCGGCATTTTCCCTTTTACTCGGGACTCATCACAGCGAATCATCTGATTCGCACGTTTGATTTGGCAGAGGTTTTTACGTCGGATGCCTTTCCTGTCACAACCCTTTTCAGCAAGGGACAGAAACACGCTGACGACTTTGCAGCCTACTCTTGTCGAAAGTCAGCAATGGTTCTTTTACATGCCTCTCACCATGGACAGTGAGAGACATGGCCCGCCTTTGATAACCCAGTTAGCTGCACTATACTACACACGACGCAATACTACCCCATAAACCCTTTAACAATTATAAAAGTACACCAATTTTGTATGAAATATGCGTTAAAAGTAAAAGAAAATTATTTACCTTTTTTTTTACATCTCTCAAACCACCCATGTGACTCTTTAAAGTCCGGGGATTGCTGGTGTGAAGAACCCTCACCCCGACCCTCCTTCACGAGGTTCTTAAATACAGCGGTTGCTTATTTCGAAATAATTGCCTCTGTCACTGTATCTCCGCTTTTAATGCCTCCTTCTGCTTCAATATCGTCCCGATTGTAGAGGGGTTTTGGCCGTACTCCTTTGCAATTTCACTCAATCGAATCCCACTTTCATATTTTTTTATCATCTCCTGTTTTACTTTTATTGATAATGGAGCTCGCTTCTTATTTTCAGTCTTACCGGGAATCACTTTCTTAGGGCTCATGATTAAAAACAAAAAATAACTCTGCAATAAGCACACTCAAAAAACTCACGAATCAACAGTACAACTCTCCTTCACGCGTGTGTCGAACAATGGGTCGAAGGCACACGAAACGCATTATGGGTACAGTACTGTATTATGGAGATTTAGCTCCCTCCTAGCCAATGGGAGGCCAGCGGGGCGGGGTGTTGAGAGACAACCAATGGGAAAGCAACTCGCGCATTGTTTGAACGTTTGAATGGTGCGTTTGAATTTTTAAGATGGCGCTTTCGTAATTTGAACTTGTTTCATATCCAGAGACAAAAATTTTAGGAAAATGTGTTTCGTAACCTGCAATTTTCGTTTGGTGAGACTTTTGTAAAGTCAGGTACCACTGTATACCGAATATGGACCCTGTCCTCTGTCCACAGGGTGGCGCCGATCAGAGAATGCCAATCATAGTGTCTCGTGTCGCTCCTGGGACTGCGGTAGGTCCGAACTTTTGTCCGTGTCAAAAATGTTCATGTTTGATTTGCGTCACATTACCACTACGATCTTCCATATTGACTCTTAACCAATCTCTAACCCACATCAGGCTGACCTTTGTGTACCGCGTCTTAATGAGGGTGACCAGGTGGTGCTAATAAATGGGCGGGACATTTCAGACTACACGCACGATGATGTGGTCATGCTAATCAAAGCCAGCTGTGAAAACCAATCAGGAGAGCTTATTCTGCTAGTACGACCCAATGGTGAGCAACTAATAGTCTAGAGTATATGAAGAGTTTACCCTAAACTGTGCATGTGCGTATCCAGTACCTGATGTTTGTGAGAATTATGGAGAATAGGGCATAACATGAATGCTATATAAAAAAAATACTTGTTTACAGTTGTTGCTTAACTACATTTTCATGTTCACATACTCAGTTATTTAAAAATGACAATATTACTTTTTATGTACTGTCTATTTTTTAAAGGTCATTTGAAAATTTCTGATATTTGTGAAAGTTCAAATCGTAAACTCTCTTAAAATCTCTGCACTTATTAAACAACTGTAGCAATCTATGATGTGGATGAGGAAGAGGAAAAGCTGGATTTGGAGCCAGAGTTTGAGTACATTCCAGAAAGCTGCGGTTTGGATCGGTCTCACTCAGAACCAGACGGATGGAAATCATCTTTCCAGATTCTGAGAGATGGACTGAGTACCGGTTCTGTGCTTGCTCAGTTTGATGTGAGTCAATCAATAGTCAAGCTACACTTATTCCCACTAGGTTGATATTATTATTTGCAATAAATTATATAATATATACTACAAAGGGTATAAATATCATATGCATTCTTCTTCCATATTACATTCTCTTGATTTTGATTGGTAAAAAAGCCAGCAATTAATTTTTGATATTGCATTATTATTACAATAGGATGACTAAATTATTGCATCACTGCCATCAAATAACTTGAATAATTACAAAATGATGAGCACATGCAACACAGTAACGTGACAGTATTCTTTAAAAAATATTTTGAATGAGTATTATAATTATAAACTTCAGCTTTTTGATGATATGAGGCTGTCACTAAGAACTCCTCAACTGAATAATTATTTCTATCATACTTCACATCTTTCAATAATTGCTTCTTATCAACCCCATAACTTGGGATAATGCTTGAATCAATTAAAATAAACCATGAAAATTTTGTTTAGGGTCCAATGTGCGAACAAATATCTAAACAAACATAAAAACATACATTCACCTCAGGGTCATTGGCTGAATTGAATAGTCCTGTTGACTTTCAGTGTCAGTTGAACATTTAGCGATATCCACCTCATCTCACTTTCTGCGAATAATTGTTATATAAGCCTCCAGAAAGGTTTTAGCTATAATATTTACAAATATAATGGTTATTGAATCAATGTTTAACACATTTTTTTGTTTAAATTAACCCCTTATTTAAGGATATTTTTTTAAATATCTTCATATTTTGGTAATTATCTAACTGCCTTTTAACCAGCGGTATACAGTGATCCCTCGCTAGCGACTTCAGTGCATCGCGGGTTTTTCAAAAATATTCATCGAAAAATAAGGAAATTCAGGAAAAATGGCCCCCAGGGCAGCTAACTGGGTTATCAAAGGCCGGCGATGTCTCTCACTGTCTATGGTGTGAGGCATGTAAAAGAATCATTGCTGACTTTCGACAAGAGTAGGCTGCAAAGCCGTCAGCGTGTTTCCGCCCTGCGATGGCCTGGCGAGCTGTCCAGGGTGTACTCTGCCCTCGCCCTGAGTTGGCTGGGATGGGCACCAGCCTCCCCGCAACCCTAATTAGGATGAAGCGGTTACAGAAAATGAATGAATGAATGAGGAAAAATGGGGGAAAAGTTAAGGAAAGTGCTGCAAAACAAGGACAATTATGCAAAACAACCCAAACAAACAAAAACAACCCCAAACCCCCCAACAAAACTACTTACATTTTTATGTGAGGTGCGCACCTGAGTGTGCGCTTACGCACGCGCGCGCGCGCGTGTGTGTGTGTGTGTGTGTGTATTTATATTTTATTTACATCTTATGCATTATTTTTGAATATTTAATTGTTCTTATAAGTATTTACAGAGTTGAATATGTATTTATTGCTATTATACATACATACATGTTCGTATACATCAGTCGGGGGGTTCGATCCTACTTTGTGGAAATTGGCGATCACAGGGGGTCTTGGTCCTCATTAACCGCGGGAAGTGAGGGATCCCTGTACTAATCCGAATATCACTTCCTGTTATCGGTATGCATTCTGTATTTTTAACTGTTTCATGACTGTTTCTCTTGTAGTTTTTTTACACTCCACTCTGATCATCTGAAACCTGATAACATTATGTGTTTTGAATAGTTTGGATAACGTGTGTGGAAGAAAACCCAAATGTGTTCTTATATGTGTTCCTAGTCTGTGGTTCATTAGCATCAGCACATAGTTTCAATTAATCTGCTTCATTTCATTTTGTCCTGATTAGTAAGATGAGCATGAAAGCAAAGATAAGCTGCTTTTTAAATGTTTGTTGTTTATTTCTCCTTTTCATAATTACAAGAAGTGTTTTTATAATGAATTTTAATGAACTTTTATGATTAACTTGAAGTACTTTTAGAACCTTTTATCTTATTTTGATTATTTGCTGAGTCATCATTTCAAATATCTTCTATCTTGTCCAGCAACTGTATCGAAAAAGACCTGGAATGTCCATGTCCTGCGCCAGGTTACCCCAAAACCTCTCGAAAAACCGCTATCGGGACATTTCACCATGTGAGTAATTACAACTGTGTGTGTGTGTGTGTGTGTGTGTGTGTGTGTGTGTGTGTGTGTGTGCTATTTAAGTATTATCCAATTTAAAATTTTCGTTGCTCTGATATGAGCCCCGTGTTTCATGCAGATGATGCAACTCGAGTCGTTTTGAAAGGTGCTGAGGATTACATCAACGCAAACTTCATCAATGTAAGAACCTACAAAAACAAATCAGTGCGTTTTTGCATTAAAACATTTCCTCAACCTTTGAAAAATGCGCCATTTAAATCCGCCTAGAAATGCCCCCCAAGGTTTATGTCCAAGTATTTATAAATTTTACACTTAACATGACTCTCACTTTTCTTCCATTTCTATTAGCATTTGCGTACGCATGCACGTGTTCCTATGTTCACGTGAAAGTCATGAGATTAGTATTTCAGTATAAAATCTACAGTTCTAACCTGATAATATATGATCATTGTTGTTGTTTTTAACAACATTTGTGGGCTTTTTTCCCCCCAAGATGGAGATACCTGGGGGAGGTGATGTCAGGCGATACATTGCATGCCAAGGTCCGCTCCCTGGCACCTGTTGTGATTTCTGGCAGATGGTGTGGGAGCAGAGCGCCGCCCTAGTGGTCATGCTCACGACGCAAGTGGAACGGGGCAGGGTATGTGCAAGGTTTATTACTTCACATGTTGAGACAAGGATGTCTGTAACTGATTTTATTACACAGTTCATTTGTACACTCGATACTGATTGATGTAACCCAAGTGCAGGTAATTAGATGATCAGATGATTATAAAAATTATAACTGTAAGATGTTTTATGCTTCACATCCATTTTTTTTTTATATATATTCACCATCCCACAATGATTTGAATGGAGTTGTCCTTCAGGCAGTAAAAGTGTCATGAGATCTCAATTTCAAAACAATAACATTTTTAAAAATAATTATTACCTCTGCCATGGAGCTTATTATTTAACCGGTGGTTTATATGCTTGTTAGCAGGACTTAAATTTTTTTTTTTTGCTCAAAAGGGATCTTTGAAAAAGAAAGACTTTGTTGAGTCCTTCAGATTATCCGGACTAAATTCTGGATCTGGGATTTTTTTTGTAAAAAAGCTTTTTTTTTTTAACATTGTTAGATAGGATGATTCTTGACATTTGGGTTCACACGAAGGTTTCCTTGCTGATAATTTTACTCCAAAGTTTAAAGTGAAAATTTACCTGCTGACACAGCTCTTTTTTTAAACATCTTTTTAAAGGTGAAGTGTCACCAGTACTGGCCTAACGTCTCTGGCACTGGTTCTTACGGCAACTTCCAGGTGTCCTGTGTGTCCGAGGATGGAAAATCAGCATATCTCCTCCGAGAGCTGACGCTCACACATCTGGAGGTAAAGCAGGGATGGATAGTGCGTTCATACACCAATAACTGGACAGTTGAAATTCTTATTACATTTGTTAACACACTGCAGTAGGTTGGGGACGGGCAGCCTCCCCACGACCCTAATTAGGATTAAGCGGCTTCGAAAATGAATGAATGAATGTTGATTTATGTCATGTGAGAAGTTTTATATGTCTATCGTGTATGTATTTGTAGACTAAAGAAGAGAGGCACATTTGTCAGATGCAGTACGTGGCTTGGCCTGATCACGGAGTTCCAGACGACTCCACTGATTTTCTGAATTTTGTTAACTTGGTGCGCAGTAAACGAGGAGACTCGCAGGACCCTGTGGTTGTGCACTGCAGGTCAGGTCTAAAAAACATCTATCATTATTTACCAGCACCATCTGATATGAGTACAAGGGATCTGGTTTCTGTATTTCACAATGGCCTATAATAATAATAATAATAATAATAATAATAATAATAAATCTCAGTACCACCACTAGATTGTTGTAATGTTCTAACATCATGCATCGACTGTTTGTAGACTGTTTGATGTCAGAACAGTTGTTTAGTTCTCATTACCTGACACATCATATTATAAATGTTCATAATGATGTATGAAATGAATTGTGTAAAAAATGAAGTACGGTACAAGGAAATAGAATTACTGAGCAGAGCACCATAAGTATATACACTGGACCCTCACTTTTTGCGGTTTTTGGGGACCGAGACCCTCCTCGAATGCCGAATTTCCACAAAGTAAGATTGGATTCCCCCCCCCCCCCGACTATCATATACGTAGATGTATATGTGTATATAATATCAATAAATACATATTCAATGCTATAAATGCTTATAATAACAATTAAACATTCAAAAATAATGCATAGTCGGCCTCCATCTGTAAGATGTAAATAAAATATAATTACACACAGACATGCATGCGCACAAACACGCACCCAGACGCACACACAAACAGATGCGCACCTCACATAAAAATGTAAGTAGTTTTGTTGGGGGGTTGTGGGTTGTTTTTTGTTTTTGTTTGTTTGGGGTCAAATTTCAAATTTTGAGTTTAGACATACTTACATAGTACGCTGACCAAATGTCGCAATGACGTAATGACACTGCGTCCATTGTTTACAAATAACAGACTGAACGTGCCCCTCCTTCTTCCCAGTTCAGTTTTATATAGAGAGATCTATATATCTATATCTATGTCTATATATATATATATATATATATATATATATATATATATATATATAGAGAGAGAGAGAGAGAGAGAGAGAGAATTTTCTGAGTAGATCCTTCCATAAGAGAGTGCTCAATACTTTTTCGTAGAGCAAATATAAGTAAAAATAAAAGGACAGGACAAAGACTTTCGATTGAAACTTCATTTTCACTACAGATCTGTTTCGAGGGGTGGGGAAACCATCCTCTCTCTTCAGGCGATTACAGAAGATATATATGTATCGGTTATATAGCGTGTTACTCTTGTGTTAAGACGTTGTCTCTGTGATCTTTGGGTTTACACTGTTTTGCGGACTTTTGTAACCCTAAGCAAATATGGTTGGTCAGAAGCGTAAGCCTACTAGCATGGGTGCAAGTCTCATACACAGAGATGAATTAACTATCTGCTCAGATCAGCGCGATCTGCCATGCATACTCAGTTAAACAAAGGGAGTTGGAAAATGAATGAAAACCCTAATCCAGAAAAGAAAGAGAACTCTCCGCTCTGCTGATGATTCACATCAGTGCAGGCTGAGTACTAAACGAGTTCAATGGCGCCCTTGCTCACTTGAAAGTCCGTATAACCCACACTTTGTTTCAAGCAAGTAAACTACTTTCAGCAAGTAAACTTCTTTCGGTATTGAGCGCCTCACATATTGTAAGCGTTGATTGGCTGTTAATATTGATATATTTGATATTATTTTACAATGTTATGTTTATAATAATTGATTTAGGGGTGTTTTATGAGATACGGATGTATAGTACAGTATGAGCATCACACGTCACTGTAACAACTTACATTCACTTTCAAATTACGTTCGGCCATCCGGAACCAATTAAAAACGTAAGTCGGGGAGCATCTATATTCAACACAAAAGTCGAAAACAATTTCATGCATTCTGTCATGGCTCAGCAATGTCTTCCTTGATTTAAGAAATGTCATTAAAATCTGATTACAGGTGCTTTTTTGCTTAAATGTGAGAAAGAACAAAAGAGCTATATCGGAATTAAACATATTAAGGCTAGAAAATTTGTGTTTATAATCAAGCATGTGGACTTCTTACTTTTTTTGAAGAAGAAGAAGAACCCTCCCTAGTTACATGATGTTAGTACATGGTAATCAGATGTTCATTGTGATGTTCATCTTGTTCTTCACTGATCCTCTATCTTTCCCCACCCCCTAACAGTGCTGGGATTGGTCGTACAGGGGTTCTAATCACCATGGAGACAGCGATGTGTCTGATCGAGAGGAGTCAAGACGTGTATCCATTAGACATTGTCCGAACCATGAGAGACCAGCGAGCCATGATGATTCAAACTGCAGTGAGTAGTGAACCGTACAACCTAACGACAGCAGATTTACAGAAATATGTATCATGGTGTAATTATTATATAAAGGAAACATGTTGATATTGTAGAAGCTGTGTTTTTCCTGAGTCTCTCTCTTGTTTTAATACCTTCACAGAGTCAGTATCGGTTTGTGTGTGAAGCTATTCTGAGAGTGTATAACGAAGAGATAGTGAAGCCGCTGGATCCATCAGATCCAGCCGCCTGCGCGACAGAGGAATAACGAACTGCCCTGTCCTGGACTCCTTTTGCGGCTGTAACCATCCCTTTGTCACCTCCTGGTGGATGACTGTGTACATGACCCCTGCGAATTGGAACACAGGCAACAAAGCACTATTTGCACTTTAGAACAAATGACCACTTGAGGGGATTTACTAGAAAGATGCATCAGGGTGTTGTGTAATCCTTAACTTTTAACATTTAGGGTGGAGGCAAAACCGAATCGAATGAAAGACTTGTTGTTGTGCCATACACTGAATTGAGCCAACCTGGAACAAACTCTTGGATCACTTTCCTCTGTTAAATGCTATTTATGATTTTTAATGGGTTAAAAAGGGCCTATGTCCTCCTCACAGCTCATTGTTTCATTTCATGGTACACAAGTTTATGTCTTTGAAAAATCCCTGGTGTTCTGTGCTGTGAAATCCGAGTTTTCTGCATCTGTTCATCACTCCGACGTTCACGTTCAGTCTTTCTGTTCAGAGTCTCTGTTAAATTCATATAAAGGTTTAGGCCAGCAGCTAAGGGGTTAACTACTGTATACAGTGTACGAAATAATGTGAAAAACAATGTGAAAATGTTCCTCGCTAGCAAAACATTGCTGTAACATTTACCGATATCACACACACACACACACACACACACACACACCCACACACACACACACACACACACACACACCAGATCAGGCTGACTGCTTTGGCATGAGATTTTAATTTTCTTAAGAATATAAGTAAACCAATGATGTCATTTAAATCTATAACATATTTTATCCCCATGTGAATTTTGTTATCTACTGCATGTCAGCAGAAATCTTTCGAGGCTCTTGTGTGCTTGTACCACATTTCAACATGCCGTTTAGTTTTTAGCAGATCTCATTAAATTGTCTTTGGGGAGAACTTAAGGTAAATCTTGTAGGCTTTGTATCTGCACTTAACTCACTAATGTACTGTATCTGACATTGATCTAACATGATCAATCATATCATATAATGATAACATGATCTGTATCATGTTAGAGTGGGGTCAAGATGCTGTGCGCCCCAACCCTCAACCTCGAAACTAAATGTTCTTTTTCAGCCGTAGATCACCGTTAAGAAACTAGCGCAGTCTGAGCCTCGGTACTTAGGTACTCAAGGCTCAGTCCCTAGACCTCCGGCGCTGGGAAAGAATCCATGCCATGGACCCTGCCCTGTGTAACTTGTAAGGTAAAGGTGATGTGAGTTAGCTTCTGAATCTGGACAAAGAAATAATGCTATAGACCCTAACAAAGCTAATAGCATGTGGCTCTTGAAGAAATTAGGTCACATTAACTTTGCACGAACACTGAACACATCAAACCACGACTTCCTGGACTGCAACACCCACATACCCAAGCATAGTACCTACATGACGTAGCTCAGGCCCTGCAGAAATCGTGCACTGCACATGCATGGTACCCCATCCGACCCACTCTGGGAGGTGCGTGGTGTGGTCGACCGAGGCATGATTTTATATGTTCAGCTCTTGTGCAGTTATTATAATTTAAGATCCTAAGGTCCTTTAAGAAAGGATAGATTTTTAGATACACCATAGTACACTTTAAGTATTCTGTAGGCATATCCTGTTTTGTAAAGAATCTTGGATCAGCCATGACATGGAAGCCCTGGATCAGATTGCACTAGGGGACCTTCATCAAGTGACCAAGAACAGCATCTTTTTTGTTTTCCTGGAGACTTGATCCCCTGGAATTCAACAGCATCTTCCCTTCCAAGAAATTGGCAAGGGGATAGCACCTTTAATTGAGTCGTATCCCATCCAGGGATTACAGTACCTTTTGCTTTCTTAACCTTACACAGGGATACGAATAATATCATTGTGTATTAATAGCAATTTCAAGAAAGTAAAGGTCTTACTGGCTCGTGTCCCTGTGTCTGGCGATTACGTGGAGATAACCCTGAATCTGACAAACTCATGGCTCTGCAGCTGATGTGATTGTAGAGGAGAATGATAAAGATCTCATGGATGGCAAGATGACGATGATGAACAAGGCACCTTTGGAGATGGTGGTGGTGGTGGTGGTGGTGGAGTTGATGATGAGGCCAGTTAGAGGAAAACAATGTTTTTTATGGTCACGTTATGAGAAGAAAGATGTTGGAGAACTTGATCATGACTGAAATGATGAACAGCGAGAAAGGAGGAAGAAGAGGGGAAAGAAGTACCTGGATGGTCCGGTAAAGCTTGTAGATGGCATGTCAAGAGCCCAACTCTGTAGAGTTACGAGGGACAAGAGAGAATGGAGGTCCGTGGTTGCCTGGAGGATATGGATTGAGTTGAGTCCATCATTGAGTTGAGCTACTGTTCCAATAGCTAAATTAGCTAAATATGCTAGCTATAATAATAGGTTACATCATCATCATCATCATCATAGGACCTACAGGTCAAAGGACCTACCAAGTCAAGGTACTGTAAGTCCTGTACCTGACAGTTAAAAATACAAAAATTAATTCTTTGCCTTGCAACTGGAGATGAAGATGCTGTTGATTGTTGACCAGGCTTGTATAATTATAGTAAATGATTCCCTGAATGAGGTTACTAAAATCTCCGCCCCTTTATCTGGCCAAGGTAAACGTGATATCGACTCGTCCCCTGGAAAAACTGAAGTAAACATGTTCTATTTAACATTGCCCCATCATTCTTCTCGTCATTACCCACACATCCATTGTGAATATATTCGAATCTGTTAAACCCCAAATTGTGGCATATTCACTGAATTCCCTTTGTTGTTAATCTCCCTCGCCTCCTAAAGAAACTGGAAAAATGGTGTGACCAACTACTGTTTTTGTCTCGCTCTTACTCCATCCGTCTCGTTTTAATGATCGCATTCCACAGTGTATACAAGATTTGACTTCCAGGACCAACACATTTTTTGTCCTAATGAATGTCCATCAAGCAGACATGCGAGCTTCCGTGCGTGTTGTGATGAATCTTAAGCTATAGATTTGCTATTAATATTGTGTTGGGACAATGGTATTTTTGTATTTTAAAGTTGAGAAGAAAAGAGAACACTTTGCAGCTCACTTTGTAGCCTGTCGAGCTACTTTGTTCTTATTGTAGTTATGGGGAAGGGGAGTCATGTTGAAATTATATTTATGTCAAAAATTTGTTAAATAGAGACACCTGTAGGTACATCTCTTAACTACATAGTGTCAAATGTTAAATATTTGTAAATATGTTGTTATATATTAAAAGTGTTCTGAAAAGACTTTTTAGGATTTTTTTGTCTTTTTTTTTTTTAAAGATGCCGAAAAATAACATGGTCAGAAATTAGCATCTCCTATATAATAGCCAGGTAAAGCTACTGGATATTATAATCAGTCTAGTAGGGAGAGACATATTTTCTTATCGGTTTACATCTGGAAGCAAAATACTAGGACCTAAACATAATTTACCCAAGATGCCTTTACATTCCCTCCAACTTCACTTTGGTAGAAAGTTGAAAGTTAATTCTTTAATTTATTTATTTGCTGAGCCACTTAATTCTACTGGGGTTTGCAGGCAGGCTCAAGCCTATGTTAGATAACTCTGGGCGTAAGCAGAACATGATGAACAGCCTGCCAGTTCACCACAGGGCCAACATATACACAACCATTCATATTCACACTCACGTCCAGGAGTAATTTGGAACAGCCTCGTAGCCTAATGTGCATGTGTTTGGACTGCGATAGCAAACAGAAACACCCTTACAGAGCCTGGGACTCGAATCAAAGTTGAATTTTAATGTTATTTATATATATATGTGTGTGTGTGTGTGTATGTATGTATATATGTATGTGTGTATATGTGTATGTATATATATATAGGGGCAGTGGTGGTCTAGTGGTATAGGGTGCTGGATCGCTGATGCAAAGGTTGGGGGTTCGAGTCCCACTATCCACAAGGTTGTCACTGTCCCCCCAGTGCAGCTAACTGGGTTATCATAGGCGGGCCATGTCTCTCACTGTCTATGGTGAGAGACATATAAAAGAATCATTGCTGACTTTCGTAAAGAGTAGCTGCAAAGTCGTCAGCATGTTTCTGTCCCTTGCTAAAAAGGGTTGTGACAGGAAGGGCATCCGACGTAAAAACCCCTGCTAAATCAAACGTACGAATCAGATGATTCGCTGTGGCGACTCCCGAGTAAAATGGAAAAAAGCCGAAAGGAAGACAGACAGATATATATATATATATATATATATATATATATATATATATATATATATATATATATATATATATATAATATTCTTTAGACACTACTCATGGCACACTTTCCAAAAGTTTGGGAATTTGCCTCGATAGCCATAATGGACATGGAACATTCCAGTATCCAATGGGGCAATGCTTTATTCAAGCAAAACAGAATATCATGTTGGACGTTTAAAACTTGTTGAAGCTTCGGTAAACAGAATGAGGATGAACTCTAAATTTGGAGCCTATCAACAGAAGAAAATAAAACATTACAGCTGGCGTTAACTGTTGATGTTTACCAGAGGGTGGTATCATTGCACTTGCAAATCTATTAGTCATCCCATTTTGAGGCCACTCCCTCTTATCAAGAGCCATTCATCAACTGCTGCATGTTGTTTATTATTATTATTATTATTATTGTGGATGCTTCTATAGTGCAATTTCATACACACGTATGCATGAGACCCCAGCGCTCCCTGCACCCGTCGCCACTGAATGGCACCAGTTGTTGCGTTGTTATATCCTTTTGGTGCTGAGCGCCAAGCAGGAAGCAACAACTCCCAAATTTTAACGTCTCATGGTATGACGCGGCCGGATTCGAACTCCGACCTTCCGGAGGATAAAGCAGACGTTCTACCAACTGAGCTAAATCCCCAGTTATCCAGAAGTAGCATAAGAAGAAGATCCTGGCGTCGAGTGAGGTTGTTTCTGTGCAGTTTGCATGTTCTTCTTTTGTTTGCATGGGCTTCGTCCCGACTACTCCGGTTTACTCCCACTGTCCAAAGACATGCATTGTAGGCTAATTGGCGATTCAAATTGTCTGGAGATGTGACTGAATATTTGTAAGTGTTGGCCCTGGAGAGGACTGGTGAGCTGTTCGTGGTGTACCTCATCATCTTGTGTTTCTGGGAATTTAAAAATGGATGCGTTCATATTATTTTGGGTTTATAGTGATTTCTTGTCTTTTATGATCGTCTTGGGGACTGTATCTGTCCCATCATCTTTACACTCTCACTCCTACGATCTTTTTCTGTCTGGGTGAATCAGCACTTACACGTACATATAGAAAAGCTTTGGTTTGTATTTAGGAATTTTTTCTTAATTAATATTACATATCATTTGTCCTGCCTTGAGCCAGTAATTGTAGTTATTGTGACCTTGCCCTCCATACGGGACATGACCCATTTATTCTTACACTTCTCTCTGAACACAAGGTTCTTCCCCCTCATTGTCCTGTCCTCACATTTTCAATGTGCCCAGCATCTGGGGTATTTAAAGCAATTAGATGCTAAACATTGAACTTGTTTTGCTACGCGCTCCCTCTCCAGGTTTGCTCTGCAGTGAATAATAATGGAATCTTCTTTAGATCTCATGGGTCATTTTTTTTTCAGTGCAACTCCATCAACTGTCTGTCGGGTGCTTGAGAATTATATCACAAACCACAGTTCTGTTCAAATTTGTATCTATAACAAGCTTTCTGTCAGTTTGCAAAAAATTACATTACCCAATTGTGTTGTGATGAGTACCATAAAATCAAAAAATTTTGTAAAAAAAAAAAAAAAAAAAAGTTAAAATATACAGAATAAAAAAAACGTACAAAAAATACAGATCATCAAAAAAATCCCCCAACCAAACGGAAAAAACCCTCTACTTTTGATAGCCCGGAATTTTTTTCTTTCTAAAAAGAAAACAAACCAAAAAAAAAAGACAATTTCTTAATAGGGTGGCATGGTGATGTAGGGTCAGGGTTCAAGTCTTGGGCTTGACGAAGTTGATTCTGTGTGAAGCTTGCATGTTCTCCCCATGGTTGAGTGGGTTTCCTCTGGGTACTCCGGTTTTCTCCCACCGTCTAATGCAGGGGTCGGGAACCTATGGCTTGCGAGCCAGATGTGGCTATTTTGATGATTGTATCTGGCTCTCAGATAAATCAGTTGGCCTTTCTTACCAGCTTAACGAATACATAATTTCACTGTCATTTATATAAAAATACTTAAGCCATCAAATAAAACATAAACAGATGAATAAATCTGGCGCATTTAAATCTATACATCTATTTTTAATGCCACGTCGCTTGCACACAGCGGAGAGCCAATCCTTTCTGTACGCCAGTATGTGGGCAGGTCCGATACCTTGAAACTCTAATTTTATATGATTATAACAACAGCCACAGACCGCGCATGTTGTGTTTGAGTAAAGAGGTAAATTTCCCTCGTTTTTGATCAGCTCATTTGCACGAAGCCAAGCACAGCTGGCAAGCAAACACAAATGGACAGACATGGAAAAACTTCAACCTGCGGACCAGCTGATTGCCAAAACTTGGCATGCGCTTCCTGTCACATAAACACTGCAGCGTGTGAGTCCTGTCGTATTGACCATGTTTGGCTCCACATGCGCATGCGAGCAGTCCTTCTCACCTGAAAAGCATCAAGACCAACCTACGGTCACATGTAATAGATGGACACCTAAACACCTGCATGAAGATGAACCTCAGCACGTATCAACCAGACTACAAAGCCATCAGCAAAACCATGCAGAACCAGAAGTCGCACTAATAGTAAGAAGTACCTTTCTTATTAATAAATAACTTAGTTATAACGATGTTTAAAATAAATTCAGAATCTGAATATACGCTCAAATTGTTAGTCATCTTTTTCAATTTAGTTGAATTCAGTATTAATATATATATATATATATATATATATATATATATATATATATATATATATATATATATGTGTGTATGTGTGTATGTGTGTGGCTCTCAGAGGATTAGATTTTAAAATGTCTTTTTTTTCGGCTCTTAGTCAAAAAGGTTCCCGACCCCTGGTCTGAAGACATGCACATTATGTTAATTGGCTGTTCCAAATTGCACTTAGATGCAAATTTGAATGGATGCGTGTTGGCTCTGAAATGACCTGGCCACATGTTTCGGGTGATTGAATGAATGAGATTCTTTAAGTAGAAAATTAAGGACATTTAAAAAAATTGCCACACCTTATCACTATGTAGCTTCTTATCACTTAGCGATTATAAATAAATTAAGTGAAAACCACACTGGCTCTGCGATGTCCTGGCGAGCTCTTCAGGGTATACTCTACCCTCGATCAGAGTCGGCTGAGATGGGCACCTGCCACCTCGCAATCCTAATTAGGATTAAGTGCTTTAGAAAATGAATGAAAATGAATGAAAGCCATCATTTGTTACAGGGGGTGGCAGCTCTGCTCCAGAAGAGAGGATAAGCACACTTATACAAAACGCAGTAACAAAAAAAAAAAAACACCTTCCTCCCCGTCTTTCTCTCTACAGAACGCTCTGACCCAAACTAGTGCCACTACCTTTCATATTCAGGTATCACATTGAAAAAAAACTGGTTTCTTCTGAGATCTCTTTTGTAATACAAATGGCAATTATGACAATGCGCACGGTGAATAAAGGTGTGAATTTGATTTCACATGGAGTATAATTTCAGATACCTCATCAGACAGGGCAGTGTCGCATTTTGGCTGCCCAGAGGGAAAATGTAATAACCCCAGGACGCAGACGCTGGCCTACTGAATTTGCGAGCCTTGACTTGCATGTCAAGCAGGATGGGAAATTAAGAGTGGAACTGTATTGCTGTGGGCTAAAAGTGAATACAGGTGTGAATTTTAAACTGGTTGGCACATCTTCCTGCTGTAGGGAGAGACTAATTTTTGAGCAAAGCGTAATTTATAGAAACCTTGGTGGTTCATGCATATGTGGGAGCATCCACAACCACCATTCCTTGCTGTATATTAGGAAAAAACCCAAACAAACGGAATAGCACAGACAAAATCAGATTGTTGTTTACTCTAGAAAAGAGTATCTTGCATTGGTATCCATTTGGATGCAGTGTGAATCCGTAAGGACAGATGCAGCGGTGTTTGCCTGGAAAGTTGACATATTGTACTTCCTTCACATCTGTGTTGGTTGGTGCTTTTCACTCCATCTTTTTCCTTTCATTATTATCTGAAATAGTACAACACACTTACATATAATTAGTGTCTTTCCTTCACATATATTTACATGTTTGTGTCTAATTGGCTAGTGTTGCTGTGATTGAAATCATCCCTCCCACTTTGTATGTGCTCATTTGTACTCCCTTGGCTGTAGGCCATTGCTGGCTTTGGCAAATTCAAACTTGTGATCTCACAACAACAAAACAAACACTTTTTGCTGTCATATGGCGAATCTTGACTGGTTCAAAAGGAATTAAACATTTTGGCAGGTAAAATTGTTGCGCCACAGCTCTAGTGATCACGAATCTTTGTTTATGCCATGAGCCACCAATATGCAATTGATCCCCATCTCTTTCATGCTGACCATGTCTCACTGCCTATGATGCGAGGCTGTGAAACAGGGGTCGGGAACCTTTGGCTCGCGAGCCAGACGTGGCTCTTTTGATGACTGCATCTGGCTCTCAGGTAAATCAGGTGGTCTTTTTAAACAAAATAACTAATGCATAATTTCGCTGTCCTTTAAATAAAAATACAGAAAAAAGCCATCAAATAAAACAAATAAATAAATCTCACACATTTAAATCTATACATCTATTTTCAATGCCACTTGTTGCTGTGGCGCGCAGCGGAGAGCCAATCCTTTCTGTACTCCAGTGTGTGGGCGGGGCTGATACTTTGAAACTCTAATTTTATTGGATTATATACAACAGCCTGTGCAAGTTGTTTTTGGGTAAAGAGGTAAATTTCTCTCGTGTTGATCAGCTCATGTGCAAGAAGCCAAGCAGAGCTGGCAGGCAAAACACAAATGGACAGACATGAAAAAAATTCAACCTGCAGACCAGCTGATTGCCAAAACTTTGCATGCGCTTCCTGTCACATAAAACACTGCAGCGTGTGAGTCCTGTCGTATTGACCATGTTTGGCTCCACATGCGCACGTGAGGTCCTTCTCACACCTGAAAAGCAAGCATCAAGACCAACCTGCAGTCACGTGTAAGAGATGGAAGCCTAAATGCCTGCATGAAGCTGAACCTCAGCACGTATCCAACCAGACTACAAAAGCCATCAGCAAAACCATGCAGCACCAGAAGTTGCATTAATAGTAAGAAGAACTTTTCTTATTAATAAATAACTTCGTGCTAACGATGTTGTTTAAAATGAATTTAGAGTCTTATTATACCCTAAAATTGTTGGTCTCAGTATTAAAAAATACATTTGACTCTCAGAGGATTAGATATGAAATTTTTTTTTTTTTTGGCTCTCTTAGTCAAAATGGTTCCCGACCCCTGCTGTAAAAGAACCATTGCTGATTTTCATCAAGGGTAGACTGCATAGCCGTCAGCGTGTTTCTGCCCCTGTGATGGCCTGGTGAGCTGTCCGGGGTGTACTCTGCCCTTGCCCAGAGTTTGCTGAGATGGGCACCAGCCTCCCTGTGACCCTAATTAGGATTAATTGGTTCAGAAAATGAATGAATGAATGAATATCCTGCCTGCAAATTTCAGAGAAATACTTGAATTAATTAAAAATGGTTCAAAAATGTAGAATTTTTAGTTTGCTTTCCTTGTGTCTCCATATAGTATATACTAAAGCAATTATTCACTCCAGGCTCGAAGATATCAATAAATAATCCAGTTCATATTTTCTCTCAGGAAATAGACCCCAATAGCCACCTAACTTCAGTGAATAACTGTTATTTATGTGCATTAAGGATTACACACACTGGTCAATTAAAGTAATACAGCAGACTTACTGATGTCAGAATATCAGCTATTCAAGATGGTGACGATGTAAGTGAGACGGATGGTAAAGGAAGCAGTTGACTGTACACCGTTTCTATAAATATATCAGTATATATTGTGCAAGACTGCACCGACAATAATCATAGTAACACGACTTTATGTGAAGTGTTGAGGTGTGTAAATTCCAAATTCTTCCAATCTTCGATTCTTACGATATTTATTTTTAGTTTTATTTGAATAAATACAAGTTATATAACAACCATGCATGGTGTAAAACTGTTCAATATCACAAGTTAAAAATTCAGTAACTTTTGAGCATTGCATGTCAGATCGAGACCAGTACAGTCTTGCATTTGTATGCTACAGAGATTGAAGTTATACTTGGCATGTAGTTGGTATGAACTCCTGGGTCATTAATTATCCTGGAAAGCCTCCCAGACAGTGCTGTAGATACCGTGCTTTCCATGCAAGCAGGGGCCCTTTTTGAACTGAAAGGAGTTTATTTCTTGATGGATATGTCTGTGTCTGAAACTCTGTACTTTCTACATTTCTACTTTACTACATACTGACCCAGTATACAGTGTGTGCGGAACAGTACTCTACACCATAGTATACAGTATAATATGATTGTATCGCAACATCCATGAAGAAGCTACTTGTGAATGCTAGTAAAAAAAGTTAGTTTTAGTTATCCAGCATTTGCGAATAGTTTTGTTAAAAACTGGAAAACATATGAACAGTATTTTTAGGAAAAAGCGGGCACAATGTGCTTTCTTGTATTTCATCAAACCAAGGCGTTGTTGGCCTCCTGATCAAATCTATTTTATTCATTTTCGATCAAAATAAGAATACGCATGAATTTCAATTGTGATAACCCTTTACATCTTTAAATAAAAACCTAGTGACGCCATCTAGCTGTTTTGAGGTACTGAAAATTGTACTTCCACTCCGTTTTTTATTTATTTTTTTGTCAATCCTGAAGGAAATCAGAAATGGAGATAGCAGGATTCATCAGGAGTTTGACAACATGTAGAAATCAGAGACCCTGCACAGAGTGAATGCATTGTAAATAGTCACGCCTCTTCTGAAGACCACACTCTAACTAGCGTATCCTGTGCACGTACAGCTACACATACCGCTTCCTTTGAACTAACCAATCCTGCATTGCCTAACTCAAATTATAGTAAACAAATTAAATCACGAAAAAAAACATAGCTTAATTGTTATAAGTATAAAATAAGTTGAAATTTTACAGCAAACTGTAATTCTTAGGTTGCAGTCTTTTTAACAACCAGTGGCGACTGACAACACAGAGCCATGTCACTTGGTATACTATTACGAATTGCATCAGAAAGTTCTAATATGAACGAAGTAAGCATTGAGATAATTATGAAACTAAACCAATTACAAAAGCTTTTTCGGAACAATTAAGAAAGAAAAATAATGAAGGACTGGTGCTTACTCAGTACTGGGCTGGGTGGCTCGACCATCAAATCTGCATGAGGACCAACAAGAAGGAAGAGTCTTATTTTAAGATTAAATATTGTACACTTGATTCCCATTCTAAATGACTTAAAAATGTATCACATTTATATATATATATATATATATATATATATATATATATATATATATATATATACATATATATATACACACACACACACACACACACTAGTATACACATACATACACTAGTATATGTATATATATATATATATATATATATATATAATAAAAATAAAAGGACAGGACAGACTTTCTATTGAAACTGCATTTATCACTACAGATCTGTTTCGAGGGGTGGTGAAACCATCCTCTCTCTTCAGGTGATTATAGAAGAATATGTACATATACATGTATGTATATGTACATATACAGTATATATATATATATATATATATATATATATATATATATATATATACACATATACACACACACATACAGTATACACATGTATATATGTATATATATATATATATATATATATATATATATATATATATATATATATATATATATATATATATATATATATACATATATATATATATATATATATATATACATATATATATATATATATATATATATACACACACACACATATATATATATATATATATATATATATATATATATATATATATATATATACACACGAGTATATACACGGATTCCTCGCTACTTCCCACTTCAATTCATGCGGCTTCAGTGCATCGTGGTTTTAAAAAAAAATATATGAATTGAATTAAAAAAATACAGAAATTATGCAAGAATAGGGGAAAAAGTTAAGGAAAATGCGACAAAAACAAGGCCAATTTTGCAAAAAAAAAAAAAAAAATCTCCCATCAAAACTACTTACATTGTTCCATCTGTGTGTGTACGCGCATCTGCGCTCGTATGTATGCGTGTCGTCTTCTTCTCATGCAGTACCATCTGTATGTGTATTTATATTTTATTTACATCTTATACTGTATTTTTTTTATGTCTAATTGTTATTATAAGCATTTATAGCATTGAATATGTATTTATTGAAAAGACAGGAGTCGGAGTTGGAGGTAGCAGAGATGAAAATGTTGAGGTTCTCTTTGGGAGTAACGAGGATGGATAGGATCAGAAACGAGTACATCAGTTCGATGTTTTGGAGACAAAGTCGGAGAGGCTAGATTGAGATGGTTTGGACTTCCTCCGTGCTCCACCAGTTCCCGCTTTAGTTTGATTTCCGTGTTTCTCCGCATCTCGAACAGTGACGACGATTTCCCCGTGATCGCCTGCCTTCAAACGCACCCGCTTTGGGAAGCGCACCCGCTTTGGGAAGCGCACCCGCTTTGGGAAGCGCACCCGCTTTGGGAAGCGCACCCGCTTTGGCAAACGCACCCGTTTTAACAAACGCACCCGTTTTGGCAAACGCACCCGTTTTGGACGAAACGCACCCGTTTTGAATGAAACGGTTTTTTTTTCACGAAGCGTTTTGAACGAAACGCAGCCGTTTTTAATGAAACACCCATTTTGATCTAGTGCTTTCCCTGTGAACAATAAAATGCACCAGTTTGTTCACAGGGCAGGCAAGTAGATCACGGCGAAATCATAGTCACGGTTAGAGATGTGGAGAAACACGGAAAGCAGACTAAAGCGGGAACTGGTGGAGCAAGGATGAAGATGCTGGATGAGGAGCTCCTGGGCTGGTGTGGTTACACATGGTTTACAGTCGTGAGGTTGGTTGGATGTACTACCAAATTCTCTGAAACACCTTTGGAGCTGGCTTATGGTAAGAGAAATAAACTTTCAATTCACGGGTAACAACTCTGTTGGAAATTCCTGCAGTCAGCAAGCCAACAGCATGGTCCCTCAAAACTTGCGACATCAGTGGCATTGAGACTGTGATCACACTGCACATTTTACAGTGGCCTTTAAGTGTGGACAACCTTAGGCACACCTGTGCAATATTTATGCTGTCCAGTCAATATTTGAGAGAAAACGGCCTTTTGTGTGAAGAGAAAAAAGTTGAGGATCTTCATGTTCAGCTCATGAAAAATGGGAGTGAAAACAAGTGTTCTGTTTATATTTTTGTTGATATTTTACACACATACATACAGTGGGGCCAATAAGTATTGGGCAATGTAAAAATGTGCAAGTTCACCCATTTAAAAAGATAAGAGAGGTTTGTAATTTTCATCATAGGTACACATCAAGCTTGAGAGACAGAATGTAAAAAAAAAAATCCAGGAAATCACATTGTATGATTTTTAAACAATTTATTTGTGAAAATGGGAGGCCAATAAGTGTTGGGCAGCTAGAAAACCAACATTATTTCAGCACCCACTCGTTAACAGTATGAATAACACCTGTTTGAACTGATTAGAAGCATAAGAGACACCTTCAAACCTGTCCATGCCTTCCAACTGTCAGACTGCAGTCTTCACCATGACCAAGACCAGAGAGCTTCCCAAAGACACTCCCACTATGTCAGGAAATAGAACACTTTCAGGACCAATGCATGTGACACAGCATGAATTCATATATATACAGTAAAACCTCCGCTGACGAACGCTTAAGCTCACGAACTTTTCACCTCAAGAACATTAAATTTGCGAGCATATAGACTCTGTTGACGAACTAGTTTTCGGCGGATCTAACCAAACCACGCTGGTCGAACAGCGCCATGGTGGCGGCCACGAGAAGCTGACGCACGCTCACGGCGTCACAGTTCGTCACACCCCTTTCTTTGAGTGCGGAAGTGGTTTGTGTTTGAGAGACATTTTGGACCATATTGAGTACTTTTGCTATTATGGGACCGAAAAAGACCCCACGACAGGCGGAGATCATTGAAAACCACGAACGAGGTGTGCGTATGTGGGACTCAGCGTCCCATTACCAGTACGCTAAGTTACCATTGCTCCCATCCTTAAGAACAAGGAAGCCATTAAGGGTGCGTGTGTGGCGAAGGGTGTTATCAAACAGTAGGCGTTTCCAAACACTCCTTCCAAACAGTAACTCCCTCCCTCCCTCCTCCTCCCACTCCATTCCATTCCATCAAGCCATCAACTACCATCACAAAGGTAAATAAAACGACTTTATTATACAGTACAGTTTATTTCTTGAATTACAATACAACAGCACATTTATTATACATAAAATAAGGTATATTTTTGTGTAGTTTTAAGGCTTATTTAGTAGAAAATTATGTTTTATGGGGACCTGGGAACGGATTATTCTCATTTTAATGGTTTCTTATGGGAAACAAATGTTCGGAAGACGAACTTTTCGCCTTACACACACTTTCTGGGAACCAATTATGTTCGTGAGCTGAGGTATCACTGTATATATATATATATACGCAGTGGGGCCAATAAGAATTGGAGTAAAAATGTGCAAAAAAAAAAAAGTTCACCCATTTAAAAAGATAAGAGAGGTTTACACAGGCTATATATATGACACAGCATGAATTTACATATATATGGGGCCAATAAGTATTGGGCCCTTGTCCTGAAAGTGTTCTATTTCCTGTGTACATCATGCAAGTGCAGAATTTTAATGAATGCTTGTCTTATCTTTTACAGTGAAATATTAAAGTATTTTGCAAAAAAAAAAAGTAACAGTTTGAAAAATAATTTGCAACCATCGTCAGAAGTCACAGAATCGCTCAAAGTTCAACAAAGTATTCAATAATTTCTAAAATATAGTGGAGCCTCGGAATCTGAACAAAAAATCCATTATTTTGTTTTTTCCGTCCCGGAAACGAACAAGAACCGGAAGTCGAACTCGAAAATCGTGTGAGGTAAACGAGACCGGGAGGGAGGGAAAGTGCGCGATTTCTGGAAGTTGTGATACTATGTGTCACTCTGCACTGTTCTGGGGAAGTCCGGAAGTTGTTGATACAGTACTATGTACATATCACCCTCATAAAGCTGAAGCTCGCACGAAAGCTAAGCTAAAGCACGAGTAGTGCTGTGAACACCTTTAACGATGAGGTCATGAGCCACTTCCGTCAGGTTTTGAAAAGAAGGCCAACATTAGAAATGTTCAAGAAAAGAAAGGAACATCCTGAAGGAGATACACCCATGCAAAGCATTACCAAGAGAAAAAAAAACACACTGATTTACCTGAAGTTGTTGTGGAAGGAGATATGCTTCTCTTCCTTTCCAACATTTACGTATGCCAACTGCCCATCACCACAAAGGTTAAAATTCTTCGAGAGGTGGAGGTATGCCCTGGAAAGGAGGGGAATGAAGGTTAGTCTCAGTAAGACAGAATACATGTGTGTGACCGACAAGGAACCAAGAGGAACGGTGAGGTTACAGGGGGCAGAGATAAAGAAGGTGGAGGATTTTAAGTACTTAGGCTCAACAATCCAGAGCAATGGAGAGTGTGGAAAAGAAGTGAAGAAGCGCGTGCAGGCCGGTTGGAATGGATGGAGAAAAGTGTCCGGTGTGATAGGAGAGTATCGGCAAGAATGAAGGGAAAAGTGTACAAGACGGTGATGAGGCCAGCGATGTTGTATGGTTTAGAGACAGTGGCCCTGGGGAAAAGACAGGAGTCAGAGTTGGAGGTAGCAGAGATGAAAATGTTGAGGTTCTCTTTGGGAGTAACGAGGATGGATAGGATCAGAAACGAGTACATCAGAGGGACAGCACATGTTCGATGTTTTGGAGACAAAGTCGGAGAGGCGAGATTGAGATGGTTTGGACATGTACAGAGGAGGGATAGTGAGTATATTGGTAGTAGGATGCTGAGGTTGGAACTACCAGGCAGAAGACCAAAGAGAAGATTTCTGGATGTGGTGAAGGCGGACATGAAGGTCGTTGGAGTAAGAGTAGAAGATGCAGAGGATAGGGAGCGATGGAGGCAGATCATTTGCTGTGGCGACCCCTGAAGGGAACAGCCGAAAGAAAAAGGAGAGAGGGGCGTGGCTGTTAAACGCTGGTGGAGTGCTGAACACCAGAGTTCACTTTATCACGGGCTATAAAGACGAGCAGCGCTCTTCCTGGTGCGAGAAGATTGTCCCTCTTCCTCCGTGCTCCACCAGTTCCCGCTTTCGTTTGATTTCCGTGTTTCTCCGCATCTCGAACAGTGACGACGATTTCCCCGTGATCGCCTGCCTTCAAACGCACCCGCTTTGGAAACCGCACCCGTTTTCGGGAAACGCACCCGTTTTCGGGAAACGACCCGTTTTCGGGAAACGATCCGTTTTCGAGAACGCACCCGTTTTCCGAAACGCACCCGTTTTGGGAAACACACCCGTTTTGGGAAACCCACCCGTTTTCCGAAACGCACCCGTTTTGGGAAACGCACCCGTTTCGGGGAACGCACCCGTTTTCGGGACGCACCCGTTTTGGGAAACGCACCCGTTTTCCGAAACGCACCCGTTTTGGGAAACACACCCGTTTTGGGAAACGCACCCGTTTTCGGAACCACACCCGTTTTGGCAAACGCACCCGTTTTGAACGAAACGCGCCCGTTTTGAACGAAACGTTTTTTTTTTCCACGAAGCGTTTTTAACGAAACGCAGCCGTTTTTCACGAAACGCACCCATTTTGATCTAGTGCCTTCCCTGTGAACAATAAAATGCACCAGTTTGTTCACAGGGAAGGCAAGCAGATCATAGTCACGGTTGTGGAGAAACACGGAAAGCAGACGAAAGCGGGAACTGGTGGAGCAAGGATGAAGATGCTGGATGAGGAGCTCCTGGGCTGGCATGGTTACACATGGTTTACAGTCGTGAGGTTGGTTGGATGTACTACCAAATTCTCTGAAACACCTTTGGAGCTGGCTTCTTCTTCTTCTTCTTTTACTTTCGGCTGCTCCTTCAGGGGTCGCCACAGCAAATCATCCACCTCCACCTCACCCTGTCCTCCGCATCTCTGTTCTGACTCCAATGACCTTCATGTCTTCCTTCACCACATCCATAAATCTCTTCTTTGGTCTTCCTCGAGGCCTTCTGCCTGGTAGTTCCAACCTCAGCATCCTACTGCCAATATACTCACTATCCCTCCTCTGTACATGTCCAAACCATCTCAATCTAGCCTCTCTGACTTTGTCTCCAAAACATCTTACGTGGGCTGTCCCTCTGATATACTCATTTCTGATCCTATCCATCCCTGTTACTCCCAGAGAGAACCTCAACATTTTCATCTCCGCGACCTCCAGCTCTGCCTCCTGCCTTTTCCTCAGCGCCACTGTTTCTAAGCCATACAACATCGCTGGCCTCACCACCGTCTTGTACACTTTTCCCTTCATTCTTGCTGACACTCTCCTATCGCACATCACACGGACACTTTTCTCCAACCATTCCAGCCTGCCTGCACACGCTTCTTCACCTCTTCACCTCTTTTCCACACTCTCCATTGCTCTGGATTGTTGAGCCTAAGGACTTAAAATCCTCCACCTTCGTTATCTCTGCGCCCTGTAACATCACCGTTCCTCCTGGGTCCTTCTCATTTACACACATGTATTCTGATTTTCTGAGGCTAGCCTTCATTCCTCTCCTTTCCAGGGCATACCGCCACCTCTCTAGATTTTCTTGCACTTGTTCTCTGCTCTCACTACAGATCACAATGTCATCTGCAAGCATCATAGTCCATGGAGATTCTTGTCTCACCTCGTCTGTCAGCCTGTCCATCACCATAGCAAACAAGAAGGGGCTCAGAGCTGACCCTTGATGCAGTTCCACCTCCACCTTGAATCTGTCGGTCACACCGACAGCACACCTCACCACTGTCTTACATCTCTCATACATGTCCTGCACCACTCTAACATACTTCTCTGCCACTCCAGACTTCCTCATGCAATACCACAGTTCTTCTCTTGGCACCCTGTCATATGCTTTTTCCAGATCCACAAAGGCACAATGTAGCTCCCTCTGACCTTCTCTGTACTTCTCTATTAACATCCTCAAAGCAAACACTGCATCTGTGGTGCTCTTTCTTGGCATGAAACCAAACTGTTGTTCACAAATGCTGACCTCTGCCCTTAGTCTAGCTTCCACTATTCTTTCCCATAACTTCATCGTATGGCTCATCAACTTTATCCCTCTGTAGTTGCTGCAACTCTGCACGTCTCCCTTGTTCTTAAAAATGGGCACCAGCACACTTCTCCTCCACTCCTCCGGCATCTGCTCACTCTCTAGTACCTTGTTGAATGTTCTTGTCAGAAAATCTACTGCTACCTCTCCTAGACACTTCCATACCTCCACAGGTATATCATCAGGGCCAACTGCCTTTCCATTCTTCATCCTCTTCAATGCCCTTCTCACTTCACCCTTACTGATCTTTGCTACATCCTGCTCCTCCATGGTCACCTCTTCTACTCTTTTTTTTCTCTCTCATTTTCCTCATTCATCAGCTCTTCAAAGTACTCTTTCCATCTTCCCAGCACACTTCTGTCATCAGTCAATACATTTCCCTCTCTGTCCTTTATCAATCTAACTTGCTGCACGTCCTTCCCATCTCTATTTATCTACTGTGCCAACCTGTATAGATCATTTTCTCCCTCTTTACTATCCAATCTATCATACAAGTCATCATAGGCCCTCTGTTTGGCCTTAGCCACTGCTACTTTCGCCTTACGCTGTGTCTCCCTGTACTCCTGTTTACTCTCTTCGGTCCTCTCAATGTCCCACTTCTTCTTAGTTAATCTCTTCCTTTGTACACACTCCTGCACTTCCTCATTCCACCACCAAGTCTCCTTATCTACTTTCCTTCCAGAGGACACACCAAGTACCTCTCCTACCTGTGTCCCTGATCACATTTGCTGTGTTTGTCCAGTCATTTGGAAGCACTTCCTGGCCACCCAAAGCCCGTTTCAACTCCTCCTTGAAGACAACACGACACTCTTCCTTTTTCAGCTTCCACCACTTTGTCTTCTGCTCTGCCTTTGCCTTTTCACCTTTCTCACCATCAGAGTCATCCTGCACACCACCATCCTATGCTGTTTGGCAACACTCTCACCCACTATGACTTTGCAGTCACTGACTTCCTTCAAATTACATCGCCTACACAAGATGTAGTCTACCTGTGTGCTCCTACCTCCGCTTTTATAAGTCACCCTATGCTCATGTTTCTTCTGGAAGAAAGTATTCACCACAGCCATTTCCATCCTTTTGCAAAATCTATCAACATCTGTCCTTCTGCGTTTCTGTCCTGGATACCAAACCTGCCCATCACTTCCTCGTCCCCTCTGTTGCCTGCACCAACATGTCCATTGAAGTCTGCACCAATGACCACTCTTTCACCTCTGGCGGTACTCTGCATCACTTCATCTAAGTCACTCCAGAATCTCTCCTTCTCTTCTAGCTCACATCCTGCCTGTGGGGCATAAGCACGAACAACATTGAGCATTACACCTTCAATTTCTAACTTGAGACTCATCACTCTGTCTGACACTCTTTTCACTTTTAGAACATTCCTGACAAACTCCTCCTTCAAGATGACTCCTACTCCATTTCTCTTCCCATCCACACCGTGATAAAATAGCTTAAACCCTGCTCCTAAGCTTTTAGCTTTGCTACCTTTCCACCTGGTCTCCTGAACACACAGTATGTCCACCTTCCTCCTCTGCATCATGTCAGCGAGCTCTCTACCTTTTCTTTGCATAGTTCCAACATTCAAAGTCCCCACTCTCAGTCCTAGACTCATGCCTTTCCTTTTCTCTCTCTGCCTACGGACACGCCTCCCACCTCTCCTTCTTCGACGTCTTCGACCAACAGTTTTCCAATTTCCATCAGCACCCTGTTGATTGACAGCACTGATGGCGGTCGTTGTTAACCCGGGCCTCGACCGATCCGGTATGGGGTAGTACTTCTGATTTGCATCATAAATGTTTGGCATTGGTTTTACGTCGGATGCCCTTCCTGACACAACCCTCTGCATTTCTCCGGGCTTGGGAACGGCATGAGGGGAGAGACACTGGTTAGTGCCCCCACCTCATGGCTGCATTACCTTTGGAGCTGGCTTATGGTAAGAGAAATAAACTTTCAATTCATGGGTAACAACTCTGTTGGAAATTCCTGCAGTCAGCAAGCCAACAGCATGGTCCCTCAAAACTTGCGACATCAGTGGCATTGAGACTGTGATCAAACTGCACATTTTACAGTGGCCTTTTAGTGTGGACAACCTTAGGCACACCTGTGCAATATTTATGCTGTCCAGTCAATGTTTGAGAGAAGCGGCCTTTTGTGTGAATAGAAAAAAGTTGGGGATCTTCATGTTCAGCTCATGAAAAATGGGAGTGAAAACAAGTGTTCTGTTTATATTTTTGTTGATATTTTACACACATACATACAGTGGGGCCAATAATTATTGGGCAATGTAAAAATGTGCAAGTTCACCCATTTAAAAAGATGAGAGGTTTGTAATTTTCGTCATAGGTACACATCAAGCTTGAGAGACAGAATGTAAAAAAAAATCCAGGAAATCACATTGTATGATTTTTAAACAATTTATTTGTGAAAATGGGAGGCCAATAAGTGTTGGGCAGCTAGAAAACAAACATTATTTCGGCACCCACTCGTTAACAGTATGAGTAACACCTGTTTGAACTGATTAGATGCATAAGAGACACCTTCAAACCTGTACATGCCTTCCAACTGTCAGACTGCAGTCTTCACCAAGACCAGAGAGCTTCCCAAAGACACCCCCACTCTGTAAGGAAATAGAACACTTTCAGGACCAATGCATGTGACACAGCATGAATTAATAAATATATATATCTTCTCTTTATTGTTCTTGTGCTTTAACTGCACTGTGGTTTTTATTTTAGTGTTATGGTCTCTCAAAAGAGTTGCACGCTGAAATGTGCATTGGAGAGGGCGTGGCTGTTGTTGATGCAGAGTACCCCCAGAGGTGAAAGAGTGGTCATTGGGGCAGACTTCAATGGACATGTTTGGTGCAGGCAACAGAGGGACGAGGAAGTGATGGGCAGGTTTGGTATCCAGGACAGGAACACAGAAGGACAGATGTTGATCGATTTTGCAAAAAGGATGGAAATGGCTGTGGTGAGTACTTTCTTCAAGAAGAAACTGGAGCATTGGGTGACTTATGAAAGCGGAGGTAGGAGCACACAGGTAGACTACATCTTGTGTAGGCGATGTAATTTGAAGGAAGTCAGTGACTGCAAAGTGGTAGTGGGTGAGAGTGTTGCCAAACAGCATAGGATGGTGGTGTGCAGGATGACGCTGATGGTGAGAAAGGTGAAAAGGCAAAGGCAGAGCAGAAGACAAAGTGGTGGAAGCTGAAAAGGAAGAGTGTCGTGTTGTCTTCAAGGAGGAGTTGAAACGGGCTTTGGGTAGTCAGGAAGTGCTTCCAGATGACTGGACAACCACAGCCAATGTGATCAGGGAGACCGGTAGGAGAGTACTTGGTGTGTCCTCTGGAAGGAAAGTAGCTAAGGAAACTTGGTGGTGGAATGAGGAAGTGCAGGAGTGTGTACAAAAGAAGACGTTAGCTAAGAAGAAGTGGGACACAGAGAGGACCGAAGAGAGTAAACAGCAGTACAGGGAGACACAGCGTAAGGCGAAGGTAGCGGTTGTCAAAGGCCAAACAGAGGGCGTATGATGACTTGTATGATAGGTTGGACAGTAAGGAGGGAGAAAATGATTTATACAGGTTAGCACAGCAGAGAAATAGAGATGGGAAAGACGTGCAGCAAGTTAGAGTGATAAAGGACAGAGAAGGAAATGTATTGACTGATGACAGAAGTGTGCTGGAATGGATGGAGAAAAGTGTCCGTGTGATAGGAGAGTATCGGCAAGAATAAAAGGAAAAGTGTACAAGACGGTGTTGAGGCCAGCGATGTTGTATGGTTCAGAGACAGTGGCCCTGGGGAAAAGACAGGAGTCAGAGTTGGAGGTAGCAGAGATGAAAACGTTGAGGTTCTCTTTGGGATAACGAGGATGGATAGGATCAGAAACGAGTACATCAGAGGGACAGCAAAATGTTCGACGTTTTGGAGACAAAGTCGGAGAGGCTAGATTGAGATGGTTTGGACATGTACAGAGGAGGGATAGTGAGTATATTGGTAGTAGGATGCTGAGGTTGGAACGACCAGGCAGAAGGCCCAGAGGAAGACCAAAGAGAAGATTTATGGATGTGGTGAAGGCGGACATGAAGGTCGTTGGAGTAAGAGTAGAAGATGCAGAGGATAGGGAGCGATGGAGGCAGATCATTTGCTGTGGCGACCCCTGAAGGGAACAGCCGAAAGAAAAAGGAGAGAGGGGCGTGGCTGTTAAACGCGGGTGGAGTGCTGAACACCAGAGTTCAGGGCTATAAAGACGAGCAGCGCTCTTCCTGGTGCGAAGATTGTCCCTCTTCCTCCGTGCTCCACCAGTTCCCGCTTTAGTTTGATTTCCGTGTTTCTCCGCATCTCGAACAGTGACGACGATTTCCCGTGATCGCCTGCCTTCAAACGCACTCCGCTTTGGGAAGCGCACCCGCTTTGGGAAGCGCACCCGCTTTGGGAAGCGCACCGCTTTGGCAAACGCACCCGTTTTAACAAACGCACCCGTTTTGGCAAACGCACCCGTTTTGACGAAACGCACCCGTTTGAATGAAACGTTTTTTTTTTTTCCCGAAGTGTTTTGAACGAATCGCTCCCGTTTTTAATGAAACACCCATTTTGATCTAGTGCCTTCCCTGTGAACAATAAAATGCACCAGTTTGTTCACAGGGCAGGCAAGTAGATCACGGCGAAATCATAGTCACGGTTAGAGATGTGGAGAAACACGGAAAGCAGACTAAAGCGGGAACTGGTGGAGCAAGGATGAAGATGCTGGATGAGGAGCTCCTGGGCTGGTGTGGTTACACATGGTTTACAGTCGTGAGGTTGGTTGGATGTACTACCAAATTCTCTGAAACACCTTTGGAGCTGGCTTATGGTAAGAGAAATAAACTTTCAATTCACGGGTAACAACTCTGTTGGAAATTCCTGCAGTCAGCAAGCCAACAGCATGGTCCCTCAAAACTTGCGACATCAGTGGCATTGAGACTGTGATCACACTGCACATTTTACAGTGGCCTTTAAGTGTGGACAACCTTAGGCACACCTGTGCAATATTTATGCTGTCCAGTCAATATTTGAGAGAAAACGGCCTTTTGTGTGAAGAGAAAAAAGTTGAGGATCTTCATGTTCAGCTCATGAAAATGGGAGTGAAAACAAGTGTTCTGTTTATATTTTTGTTGATATTTTACACACATACATACAGTGGGGCCAATAAGTATTGGGCAATGTAAAAATGTGCAAGTTCACCCATTTAAAAAGATAAGAGAGGTTTGTAATTTTCATCATAGGTACACATCAAGCTTGAGAGACAGAATGTAAAAAAAAATCCAGGAAATCACATTGTATGATTTTTAAACAATTTATTTGTGAAAATGGGAGGCCAATAAGTGTTGGGCAGCTAGAAAACCAACATTATTTCAGCACCCACTCGTTAACAGTATGAATAACACCTGTTTGAACTGATTAGAAGCATAAGAGACACCTTCAAAGCTGTACATGCCTTCCAACTGTCAGACTGCAGTCTTCACCATGACCAAGACCAGAGAGCTTCCCAAAGACACTCCCACTATGTCAGGAAATAGAACACTTTCAGGACCAATGCATGTGACACAGCATGAATTCATATATATACAGTAAAACCTCCGCTGACGAACGCTTAAGCTCACGAACTTTTCACCTCAAGAACATTAAATTTGCGAGCATATAGTCTCTGTTGACGAACTAGTTTTCGGCGGACGAACCAAACCACGCGGTCGAACAGCGCCACGGTGGCGGCCACGAGAAGCTGACGCACGCTCACGGCGTCACAGTTCGTCACACCCCTTTCTTTGAGTGCGGAAGTGGTTTGTGTTTGAGAGACATTTTGGACCATATTGAGTACTTTTGCTATTATGGGACCGAAAAAGACCCCACGACAGGCGGAGATCATTGAAAACCACGAACGAGGTGTGCGTATGTGGGACTCAGCGTCCCATTACCAGTACGCTAAGTTACCATTGCTCCCATCCTTAAGAACAAGGAAGCCATTAAGGGTGCGTGTGTGGCGAAGGGTGTTATCAAACAGTAGGCGTTTCCAAACACTCCTTCCAAACAGTAACTCCCTCCCTCCCTCCTCCTCCCACTCCATTCCATCAAGCCATCAACTACCATCACAAAGGTAAATAAAACGACTTTATTATACAGTACAGTTTATTTCTTGAATTACAATACAACAGCACATTTATTATACATAAAATAAGGTATATTTTTTTGTAGTTTTAAGGCTTATTTAGTAGAAAATTATGTTTTATGGGGACCTGGGAACGGATTATTCTCATTTTAATGGTTTCTTATGGGAAACAAATGTTCGGAAGACGAACTTTTCGCCTTACACACACTTTCTGGGAACCAATTATGTTCGTGAGCTGAGGTATCACTGTATATATATATATATACGCAGTGGGGCCAATAAGAATTGGAGTAAAAATGTGCAAAAAAAAAAAAGTTCACCCATTTAAAAAGATAAGAGAGGTTTACACAGGCTATATATATGACTATGAGGCTATATATATTGATTTCCGTGTTTCTCCGCATCTCGAACAGTGACGACGATTTCCCCGTGATCGCCTGCCTTCAAACGCACCCACTTTGGAAACCGCACCCGTTTTCGGGAAACGCACCCGTTTTGGGAAACGCACCCGTTTTCGGGAAACGCACCCGTTTTGGGAAACACACCCGTTTTGGGAAACGCACCCGTTTTCCGAAACGCACCCGTTTTGGGAAACACACCCGTTTTGGGGAACGCAACCGTTTTCCGAAACGCACCCGTTTTGGGAAACGCACCCGTTTCGGGGAACGCACCCGTTTTCCGAAACGCACCCGTTTTGGGAAACACACCCGTTTTGGGAACCACACCCGTTTTGGCAAACGCACCCGTTTTGAACGAAACGCGCCCGTTTTGAACGAAACGGTTTTTTTTCCACGAAGCGTTTTTAACGAAACGCAGCCGTTTTTCATGAAACGCACCCATTTTGATCTAGTGCCTTCCCTGTGAACAATAAAATGCACCAGTTTGTTCACAGGGAAGGCAAGCAGATCATAGTCACGGTTGTGGAGAAACACGGAAAGCAGACGAAAGCGGGAACTGGTGGAGCAAGGATGAAGATGCTGGATGAGGAGCTCCTGGGCTGGCATGGTTACACATGGTTTACAGTCGTGAGGTTGGTTGGATGTACTACCAAATTCTCTGAAACACCTTTGGAGCTGGCTTCTTCTTCTTCTTCTTTTACTTTCGGCTGCTCCCTTCAGGGGTCGCCACAGCAAATCATCCACCTCCACCTCACCCTGTCCTCCGCATCTCTGTTCTGACTCCAATGACCTTCATGTCTTCCTTCACCACATCCATAAATCTCTTCTTTGGTCTTCCTCGAGGCCTTCTGCCTGGTAGTTCCAACCTCAGCATCCTACTGCCAATATACTCACTATCCCTCCTCTGTACATGTCCAAACCATCTCAATCTAGCCTCTCTGACTTTGTCTCCAAAACATCTTACGTGGGCTGTCCCTCTGATATACTCATTTCTGATCCTATCCATCCCTGTTACTCCCAGAGAGAACCTCAACATTTTCATCTCCGCGACCTCCAGCTCTGCCTCCTGCCTTTTCCTCAGCGCCACTGTTTCTAAGCCATACAACATCGCTGGCCTCACCACCGTCTTGTACACTTTTCCCTTCATTCTTGCTGACACTCTCCTATCGCACATCACACGGACACTTTTCTCCAACCATTCCAGCCTGCCTGCACACGCTTCTTCACCTCTTCACCTCTTTTCCACACTCTCCATTGCTCTGGATTGTTGAGCCTAAGGACTTAAAATCCTCCACCTTCGTTATCTCTGCGCCCTGTAACATCACCGTTCCTCCTGGGTCCTTCTCATTTACACACATGTATTCTGATTTTCTGAGGCTAGCCTTCATTCCTCTCCTTTCCAGGGCATACCGCCACCTCTCTAGATTTTCTTGCACTTGTTCTCTGCTCTCACTACAGATCACAATGTCATCTGCAAGCATCATAGTCCATGGAGATTCTTGTCTCACCTCGTCTGTCAGCCTGTCCATCACCATAGCAAACAAGAAGGGGCTCAGAGCTGACCCTTGATGCAGTCCCACCTCCACCTTGAATTCGTCGGTCACACCGACAGCACACCTCACCACTGTCTTACATCTCTCATACATGTCCTGCACCACTCTAACATACTTCTCTGCCACTCCAGACTTCCTCATGCAATACCACAGTTCTTCTCTTGGCACCCTGTCATATGCTTTTTCCAGATCCACAAAGGCACAATGTAGCTCCCTCTGACCTTCTCTGTACTTCTCTATTAACATCCTCAAAGCAAACACTGCATCTGTGGTGCTCTTTCTTGGCATGAAACCAAACTGTTGTTCACAAATGCTGACCTCTGCCCTTAGTCTAGCTTCCACTATTCTTTCCCATAACTTCATCGTATGGCTCATCAACTTTATCCCTCTGTAGTTGCTGCAACTCTGCACGTCTCCCTTGTTCTTAAAAATGGGCACCAGCACACTTCTCCTCCACTCCTCCGGCATCTGCTCACTCTCTAGTACCTTGTTGAATGTTCTTGTCAGAAAATCTACTGCTACCTCTCCTAGACACTTCCATACCTCCACAGGTATATCATCAGGGCCAACTGCCTTTCCATTCTTCATCCTCTTCAATGCCCTTCTCACTTCACCCTTACTGATCTTTGCTACATCCTGCTCCTCCATGGTCACCTCTTCTACTCTTTTTTTCTCTCTCATTTTCCTCATTCATCAGCTCTTCAAAGTACTCTTTCCATCTTCCCAGCACACTTCTGTCATCAGTCAATACATTTCCCTCTCTGTCCTTTATCAATCTAACTTGCTGCACGTCCTTCCCATCTCTATTTATCTACTGTGCCAACCTGTATAGATCATTTTCTCCTCTTTACTATCCAATCTATCATACAAGTCATCATAGGCCCTCTGTTTGGCCTTAGCCACTGCTACTTTCGCCTTACGCTGTGTCTCCCTGTACTCCTGTTTACTCTCTTCGGTCCTCTCAATGTCCCACTTCTTCTTAGTTAATCTCTTCCTTTGTACACACTCCTGCACTTCCTCATTCCACCACCAAGTCTCCTTATCTACTTTCCTTCCAGAGGACACACCAAGTACCTCTCCTACCTGTGTCCCTGATCACATTTGCTGTGTTTGTCCAGTCATTTGGAAGCACTTCCTGGCCACCCAAAGCCCGTTTCAACTCCTCCTTGAAGACAACACGACACTCTTCCTTTTCAGCTTCCACCACTTTGTCTTCTGCTCTGCCTTTGCCTTTTTCACCTTTCTCACCATCAGAGTCATCCTGCACACCACCATCCTATGCTGTTTGGCAACACTCTCACCCACTATGACTTTGCAGTCACTGACTTCCTTCAAATTACATCGCCTACACAAGATGTAGTCTACCTGTGTGCTCCTACCTCCGCTTTTATAAGTCACCCTATGCTCATGTTTCTTCTGGAAGAAAGTATTCACCACAGCCATTTCCATCCTTTTGCAAAATCTATCAACATCTGTCCTTCTGCGTTTCTGTCCTGGATACCAAACCTGCCCATCACTTCCTCGTCCCCTCTGTTGCCTGCACCAACATGTCCATTGAAGTCTGCACCAATGACCACTCTTTCACCTCTGGCGGTACTCTGCATCACTTCATCTAAGTCACTCCAGAATCTCTCCTTCTCTTCTAGCTCACATCCTGCCTGTGGGGCATAAGCACGAACAACATTGAGCATTACACCTTCAATTTCTAACTTGAGACTCATCACTCTGTCTGACACTCTTTTCACTTTTAGAACATTCCTGACAAACTCCTCCTTCAAGATGACTCCTACTCCATTTCTCTTCCCATCCACACCGTGATAAAATAGCTTAAACCCTGCTCCTAAGCTTTTAGCTTTGCTACCTTTCCACCTGGTCTCCTGAACACACAGTATGTCCACCTTCCTCCTCTGCATCATGTCAGCGAGCTCTCTACCTTTTCTTTGCATAGTTCCAACATTCAAAGTCCCCACTCTCAGTCCTAGACTCATGCCTTTCCTTTTCTCTCTCTGCCTACGGACACGCCTCCCACCTCTCCTTCTTCGACGTCTTCGACCAACAGTTTTCCAATTTCCATCAGCACCCTGTTGATTGACAGCACTGATGGCGGTCGTTGTTAACCCGGGCCTCGACCGATCCGGTATGGGGGTAGTACTTCTGATTTGCATCATAAATGTTTGGCATTGGTTTTACGTCGGATGCCCTTCCTGACACAACCCTCTGCATTTCTCCGGGCTTGGGAACGGCATGAGGGGAGAGACACTGGTTAGTGCCCCCACCTCATGGCTGCATTACCTTTGGAGCTGGCTTATGGTAAGAGAAATAAACTTTCAATTCATGGGTAACAACTCTGTTGGAAATTCCTGCAGTCAGCAAGCCAACAGCATGGTCCTCAAAACTTGCGACATCAGTGGCATTGAGACTGTGATCAAACTGCACATTTTACAGTGGCCTTTTAGTGTGGACAACCTTAGGCACACCTGTGCAATATTTATGCTGTCCAGTCAATGTTTGAGAGAAAACGGCCTTTTGTGTGAATAGAAAAAGTTGGGGATCTTCATGTTCAGCTCATGAAAAATGGGAGTGAAAACAAGTGTTCTGTTTATATTTTTGTTGATATTTTACACACATACATACAGTGGGGCCAATAATTATTGGGCAATGTAAAATGTGCAAGTTCACCCATTTAAAAGATGAGAGGTTTGTAATTTTCGTCATAGGTACACATCAAGCTTGAGAGACAGAATGTAAAAAAAATCCAGGAAATCACATTGTATGATTTTTAAACAATTTATTTGTGAAAATGGGAGGCCAATAAGTGTTGGGCAGCTAGAAAACAAACATTATTTCGGCACCCACTCGTTAACAGTATGAGTAACACCTGTTTGAACTGATTAGATGCATAAGAGACACCTTCAAACCTGTACATGCCTTCCAACTGTCAGACTGCAGTCTTCACCAAGACCAGAGAGCTTCCCAAAGACACCCCCACTCTGTAAGGAAATAGAACACTTTCAGGACCAATGCATGTGACACAGCATGAATTAATAAATATATATATCTTCTCTTTATTGTTCTTGTGCTTTAACTGCACTGTGGTTTTTATTTTAGTGTTATGGTCTCTCAAAAGAGTTGCACGCTGAAATGTGCATTGGAGAGTGGCGTGGCTGTTGTTGATGCAGAGTACCCCCAGAGGTGAAAGAGTGGTCATTGGGGCAGACTTCAATGGACATGTTTGGTGCAGGCAACAGAGGGGACGAGGAAGTGATGGGCAGGTTTGGTATCCAGGACAGGAACACAGAAGGACAGATGTTGATCGATTTTGCAAAAAGGATGGAAATGGCTGTGGTGAGTACTTTCTTCAAGAAGAAACTGGAGCATTGGGTGACTTATGAAAGCGGAGGTAGGAGCACACAGGTAGACTACATCTTGTGTAGGCGATGTAATTTGAAGGAAGTCAGTGACTGCAAAGTGGTAGTGGGTGAGAGTGTTGCCAAACAGCATAGGATGGTGGTGTGCAGGATGACGCTGATGGTGAGAAAGGTGAAAAAGGCAAAGGCAGAGCAGAAGACAAAGTGGTGGAAGCTGAAAAAGGAAGAGTGTCGTGTTGTCTTCAAGGAGGAGTTGAAACGGGCTTTGGGTAGTCAGGAAGTGCTTCCAGATGACTGGACAACCACAGCCAATGTGATCAGGGAGACCGGTAGGAGAGTACTTGGTGTGTCCTCTGGAAGGAAAGTAGCTAAGGAAACTTGGTGGTGGAATGAGGAAGTGCAGGAGTGTGTACAAAAGAAGACGTTAGCTAAGAAGAAGTGGGACACAGAGAGGACCGAAGAGAGTAAACAGCAGTACAGGGAGACACAGCGTAAGGCGAAGGTAGCGGTTGTCAAAGGCCAAACAGAGGGCGTATGATGACTTGTATGATAGGTTGGACAGTAAGGAGGAGAAAATGATTTATACAGGTTAGCACAGCAGAGAAATAGAGATGGGAAAGACGTGCAGCAAGTTAGAGTGATAAAGGACAGAGAAGGAAATGTATTGACTGATGACAGAAGTGTGCTGGAATGGATGGAGAAAAGTGTCGGTGTGATAGGAGAGTATCGGCAAGAATGAAGGGAAAAGTGTACAAGACGGTGATGAGGCCAGCGATGTTGTATGGTTCAGAGACAGTGGCCCTGGGGAAAAGACAGGAGTCAGAGTTGGAGGTAGCAGAGATGAAAACGCGTTGAGGTTCTCTTTGGGATAACGAGGATGGATAGGATCAGAAACGAGTACATCAGAGGGACAGCAAAATGTTCGACGTTTTGGAGACAAAGTCGGAGAGGCTAGATTGAGATGGTTTGGACATGTACAGAGGAGGGATAGTGAGTATATTGGTAGTAGGATGCTGAGGTTGGAACGACCAGGCAGAAGGCCCAGAGGAAGACCAAAGAGAAGATTTATGGATGTGGTGAAGGCGGACATGAAGGTCGTTGGAGTAAGAGTAGAAGATGCAGAGGATAGGAGCGATGGAGGCAGATCATTTGCTGTGGCGACCCCTGAAGGGAACAGCCGAAAGAAAAAGGAGAGAGGGGCGTGGCTGTTAAACGCGGGTGGAGTGCTGAACACCAGAGTTCAGGGCTATAAAGACGAGCAGCGCTCTTCCTGGTGCGAGAAGATTGTCCCTCTTCCTCCGTGCTCCACCAGTTCCCGCTTTAGTTTGATTTCCGTGTTTCTCCGCATCTCGAACAGTGACGACGATTTCCCCGTGATCGCCTGCCTTCAAACGCACCCGCTTTGGGAAGCGCACCCGCTTTGGGAAGCGCACCCGCTTTGGGAAGCGCACCCGCTTTGGCAAACGCACCCGTTTTAACAAACGCACCCGTTTTGGCAAACGCACCCGTTTTGGACGAAACGCACCCGTTTTGAATGAAACGGTTTTTTTTTTTCACGAAGCGTTTTGAACGAAACGCAGCCGTTTTTAATGAAACACCCATTTTGATCTAGTGCCTTCCCTGTGAACAATAAAATGCACCAGTTTGTTCACAGGGCAGGCAAGTAGATCACGGCGAAATCATAGTCACGGTTAGAGATGTGGAGAAACACGGAAAGCAGACTAAAGCGGGAACTGGTGGAGCAAGGATGAAGATGCTGGATGAGGAGCTCCTGGGCTGGTGTGGTTACACATGGTTTACAGTCGTGAGGTTGGTTGGATGTACTACCAAATTCTCTGAAACACCTTTGGAGCTGGCTTATGGTAAGAGAAATAAACTTTCAATTCACGGGTAACAACTCTGTTGGAAATTCCTGCAGTCAGCAAGCCAACAGCATGGTCCCTCAAAACTTGCGACATCAGTGGCATTGAGACTGTGATCACACTGCACATTTTACAGTGGCCTTTAAGTGTGGACAACCTTAGGCACACCTGTGCAATATTTATGCTGTCCAGTCAATATTTGAGAGAAAACGGCCTTTTGTGTGAAGAGAAAAAAGTTGAGGATCTTCATGTTCAGCTCATGAAAATGGGAGTGAAAACAAGTGTTCTGTTTATATTTTTGTTGATATTTTACACACATACATACAGTGGGGCCAATAAGTATTGGGCAATGTAAAAATGTGCAAGTTCACCCATTTAAAAAGATAAGAGAGGTTTGTAATTTTCATCATAGGTACACATCAAGCTTGAGAGACAGAATGTAAAAAAAAAAATCCAGGAAATCACATTGTATGATTTTTAAACAATTTATTTGTGAAAATGGGAGGCCAATAAGTGTTGGGCAGCTAGAAAACCAACATTATTTCAGCACCCACTCGTTAACAGTATGAATAACACCTGTTTGAACTGATTAGAAGCATAAGAGACACCTTCAAAGCTGTACATGCCTTCCAACTGTCAGACTGCAGTCTTCACCATGACCAAGACCAGAGAGCTTCCCAAAGACACTCCCACTATGTCAGGAAATAGAACACTTTCAGGACCAATGCATGTGACACAGCATGAATTCATATATATACAGTAAAACCTCCACTGACGAACGCTTAAGCTCACGAACTTTTCACCTCAAGAACATTAAATTTGCGAGCATATAGTCTCTGTTGACGAACTAGTTTTCGGCGGACGAACCAAACCACGCGGTCGAACAGCGCCATGGTGGCGGCCACGAGAAGCTGACGCACGCTCACGGCGTCACAGTTCGTCACACCCCTTTCTTTGAGTGCGGAAGTGGTTTGTGTTTGAGAGACATTTTGGACCATATTGAGTACTTTTGCTATTATGGGACCGAAAAAGACCCCACGACAGGCGGAGATCATTGAAAACCACGAACGAGGTGTGCGTATGTGGGACTCAGCGTCCCATTACCAGTACGCTAAGTTACCATTGCTCCCATCCTTAAGAACAAGGAAGCCATTAAGGGTGCGTGTGTGGCGAAGGGTGTTATCAAACAGTAGGCGTTTCCAAACACTCCTTCCAAACAGTAACTCCCTCCCTCCCTCCTCCTACCACTCCATTCCATTCCATCAAGCCATCAACTACCATCACAAAGGTAAATAAAACGACTTTATTATACAGTACAGTTTATTTCTTGAATTACAATACAACAGCACATTTATTATACATAAAATAAGGTATATTTTTGTGTAGTTTTAAGGCTTATTTAGTAGAAAATTATGTTTTATGGGGACCTGGGAACGGATTATTCTCATTTTAATGGTTTCTTATGGGAAACAAATGTTCGGAAGACGAACTTTTAAGCCTTACACACACTTTCTGGGAACCAATTATGTTCGTGAGCTGAGGTATCACTGTATATATATATATATACGCAGTGGGGCCAATAAGAATTGGAGTAAAAATGTGCAAAAAAAAAAAAGTTCACCCATTTAAAAAGATAAGAGAGGTTTACACAGGCTATATATATGACACAGCATGAATTTACATATATATGGGGCCAATAAGTATTGGGCCCTTGTCCTGAAAGTGTTCTATTTCCTGTGTACATCATGCAAGTGCAGAATTTTAATGAATGCTTGTCTTATCTTTTACAGTGAAATATTAAAGTATTTTGCAAAAAAAGGAAGTAACAGTTTGAAAAGTAATTTGCAGCCCTCGTCAGAAGTCACAGGATCGCTGAAAGTTCAACAAAGTATTCAATACTTTCTAAAATATAGTGGAGCCTCGGAATCTGAACAAAAAATCCTTTATTTTGGTTTTTCCGTCCCGGAATCGAACAAGAACCGGAAGTCGAACTCGAAAATCGTGTGAGGTAAACGAGACCGGGAGGGAGGGAAAGTGCGCGATTTCTGGAAGTTGTGATACTATGTGTCACTCTGCAGTGTTCTGGGAAGTCCGGAAGTTGTTGATACAGTACTATGTACATATCACCCTCATAAAGCTGAAGCTCGCACGAAAGCTAAGCTAAAGCACGAGTAGTGCTGTGAACACCTTTAACGATGAGGTCATGAGCCACTTCCGTCAGGTTTTGAAAAGAAGGCCAACATTAGAAATGTTCAAGAAAAGAAAGGAACATCCTGAAGGAGATACACCCATGCAAAGCATTACCAAGAGAAAAAACACACTGATTTACCTGAAGTTGTTGTGGAAGGAGATATGCTTCTCTTCCTTTCCAACATTTACGTATGCCAACTGCCCATCACCACAAAGGTTAAAATTCTTCGAGAGGTGGAGGTATGCCCTGGAAAGGAGGGGAATGAAGGTTAGTCTCAGTAAGACAGAATACATGTGTGTGAACGACAAGGAACCAAGAGGAACGGTGAGGTTACAGGGGCAGAGATAAAGAAGGTGGAGGATTTTAAGTACTTAGGCTCAACAATCCAGAGCAATGGAGAGTGTGGAAAAGAAGTGAAGAAGCGCGTGCAGGCCGGTTGGAATGGATGGAGAAAAGTGTCCGTGTGATAGGAGAGTATCGGCAAGAATGAAGGGAAAAGTGTACAAGACGGTGATGAGGCCAGCGATGTTGTATGGTTTAGAGACAGTGGCCCTGGGGAAAAGACAGGAGTCAGAGTTGGAGGTAGCAGAGATGAAAATGTTGAGGTTCTCTTTGGGAGTAACGAGGATGGATAGGATCAGAAACGAGTACATCAGAGGGACAGCACATGTTCGATGTTTTGGAGACAAAGTCGGAGAGGCGAGATTGAGATGGTTTGGACATGTACAGAGGAGGGATAGTGAGTATATTGGTAGTAGGATGCTGAGGTTGGAACTACCAGGCAGAAGACCAAAGAGAAGATTTCTGGATGTGGTGAAGGCGGACATGAAGGTCGTTGGAGTAAGAGTAGAAGATGCAGAGGATAGGGAGCGATGGAGGCAGATCATTTGCTGTGGCGACCCCTGAAGGGAACAGCCGAAAGAAAAAGGAGAGAGGGGCGTGGCTGTTAAACGCTGGTGGAGTGCTGAACACCAGAGTTCACTTTATCACGGGCTATAAAGACGAGCAGCGCTGTTCCTGGTGCGAAGATTGTCCCCCTTCCCCCGTGCACCACCAGTCCCCGCCTTCGTTTGATTTCCGTGTTTCTCCGCATCTCGAACAGTGACGACGATTTCCCCGTGATCGCCTGCCTTCAAACGCACCCGCTTTGGAAACCGCACCCGTTTTCGGGAAACGCACCCGTTTTGGGAAACGCACCCGTTTTCGGGAAACGCACCCGTTTTGGGAAACACACCCGTTTTGGGAAACGCACCCGTTTTCCGAAACGCACCCGTTTTGGGAAACACACCCGTTTTGGGGAACGCACCCGTTTTCCGAAACGCACCCGTTTTGGGAAACGCACCCGTTTTGGGAAACACACCCGTTTTCCGAAACGCACCCGTTTTGGGAAACACACCCGTTTTGGGAACCACACCCGTTTTGGCAAACGCACCCGTTTTGAACGAAACGCGCCCGTTTTGAACGAAACGGTTTTTTTTCCACGAAGCGTTTTTAACGAAACGCAGCCGTTTTTCATGAAACGCACCCATTTTGATCTAGTGCCTTCCCTGTGAACAATAAAATGCACCAGTTTGTTCACAGGGAAGGCAAGCAGATCATAGTCACGGTTGTGGAGAAACACGGAAAGCAGACGAAAGCGGGAACTGGTGGAGCAAGGATGAAGATGCTGGATGAGGAGCTCCTGGGCTGGCATGGTTACACATGGTTTACAGTCGTGAGGTTGGTTGGATGTACTACCAAATTCTCTGAAACACCTTTGGAGCTGGCTTCTTCTTCTTCTTCTTTTACTTTCGGCTGCTCCCTTCAGGGGTCGCCACAGCAAATCATCCACCTCCACCTCACCCTGTCCTCCGCATCTCTGTTCTGACTCCAATGACCTTCATGTCTTCCTTCACCACATCCATAAATCTCTTCTTTGGTCTTCCTCGAGGCCTTCTGCCTGGTAGTTCCAACCTCAGCATCCTACTGCCAATATACTCACTATCCCTCCTCTGTACATGTCCAAACCATCTCAATCTAGCCTCTCTGACTTTGTCTCCAAAACATCTTACGTGGGCTGTCCCTCTGATATACTCATTTCTGATCCTATCCATCCCTGTTACTCCCAGAGAGAACCTCAACATTTTCATCTCCGCGACCTCCAGCTCTGCCTCCTGCCTTTTCCTCAGCGCCACTGTTTCTAAGCCATACAACATCGCTGGCCTCACCACCGTCTTGTACACTTTTCCCTTCATTCTTGCTGACACTCTCCTATCGCACATCACACGGACACTTTTCTCCAACCATTCCAGCCTGCCTGCACACGCTTCTTCACCTCTTCACCTCTTTTCCACACTCTCCATTGCTCTGGATTGTTGAGCCTAAGGACTTAAAATCCTCCACCTTCGTTATCTCTGCGCCCTGTAACATCACCGTTCCTCCTGGGTCCTTCTCATTTACACACATGTATTCTGATTTTCTGAGGCTAGCCTTCATTCCTCTCCTTTCCAGGGCATACCGCCACCTCTCTAGATTTTCTTGCACTTGTTCTCTGCTCTCACTACAGATCACAATGTCATCTGCAAGCATCATAGTCCATGGAGATTCTTGTCTCACCTCGTCTGTCAGCCTGTCCATCACCATAGCAAACAAGAAGGGGCTCAGAGCTGACCCTTGATGCAGTCCCACCTCCACCTTGAATTAAATCGGTCACACCGACAGCACACCTCACCACTGTCTTACATCTCTCATACATGTCCTGCACCACTCTAACATACTTCTCTGCCACTCCAGACTTCCTCATGCAATACCACAGTTCTTCTCTTGGCACCCTGTCATATGCTTTTTCCAGATCCACAAAGGCACAATGTAGCTCCCTCTGACCTTCTCTGTACTTCTCTATTAACATCCTCAAAGCAAACACTGCATCTGTGGTGCTCTTTCTTGGCATGAAACCAAACTGTTGTTCACAAATGCTGACCTCTGCCCTTAGTCTAGCTTCCACTATTCTTTCCCATAACTTCATCGTATGGCTCATCAACTTTATCCCTCTGTAGTTGCTGCAACTCTGCACGTCTCCCTTGTTCTTAAAAATGGGCACCAGCACACTTCTCCTCCACTCCTCCGGCATCTGCTCACTCTCTAGTACCTTGTTGAATGTTCTTGTCAGAAAATCTACTGCTACCTCTCCTAGACACTTCCATACCTCCACAGGTATATCATCAGGGCCAACTGCCTTTCCATTCTTCATCCTCTTCAATGCCCTTCTCACTTCACCCTTACTGATCTTTGCTACATCCTGCTCCTCCATGGTCACCTCTTCTACTCTTTTTTTCTCTCTCATTTTCCTCATTCATCAGCTCTTCAAAGTACTCTTTCCATCTTCCCAGCACACTTCTGTCATCAGTCAATACATTTCCCTCTCTGTCCTTTATCAATCTAACTTGCTGCACGTCCTTCCCATCTCTATTTATCTACTGTGCCAACCTGTATAGATCATTTTCTCCCTCTTTACTATCCAATCTATCATACAAGTCATCATAGGCCCTCTGTTTGGCCTTAGCCACTGCTACTTTCGCCTTACGCTGTGTCTCCCTGTACTCCTGTTTACTCTCTTCGGTCCTCTCAATGTCCCACTTCTTCTTAGTTAATCTCTTCCTTTGTACACACTCCTGCACTTCCTCATTCCACCACCAAGTCTCCTTATCTACTTTCCTTCCAGAGGACACACCAAGTACCTCTCCTACCTGTGTCCCTGATCACATTTGCTGTGTTTGTCCAGTCATTTGGAAGCACTTCCTGGCCACCCAAAGCCCGTTTCAACTCCTCCTTGAAGACAACACGACACTCTTCCTTTTTCAGCTTCCACCACTTTGTCTTCTGCTCTGCCTTTGCCTTTTTCACCTTTCTCACCATCAGAGTCATCCTGCACACCACCATCCTATGCTGTTTGGCAACACTCTCACCCACTATGACTTTGCAGTCACTGACTTCCTTCAAATTACATCGCCTACACAAGATGTAGTCTACCTGTGTGCTCCTACCTCCGCTTTTATAAGTCACCCTATGCTCATGTTTCTTCTGGAAGAAAGTATTCACCACAGCCATTTCCATCCTTTTTGCAAAATCTATCAACATCTGTCCTTCATGCGTTTCTGTCCTGGATACCAAACCTGCCCATCACTTCCTCGTCCCCTCTGTTGCCTGCACCAACATGTCCATTGAAGTCTGCACCAATGACCACTCTTTCACCTCTGGCGGTACTCTGCATCACTTCATCTAAGTCACTCCAGAATCTCTCCTTCTCTTCTAGCTCACATCCTGCCTGTGGGGCATAAGCACGAACAACATTGAGCATTACACCTTCAATTTCTAACTTGAGACTCATCACTCTGTCTGACACTCTTTTCACTTTTAGAACATTCCTGACAAACTCCTCCTTCAAGATGACTCCTACTCCATTTCTCTTCCCATCCACACCGTGATAAAATAGCTTAAACCCTGCTCCTAAGCTTTTAGCTTTGCTACCTTTCCACCTGGTCTCCTGAACACACAGTATGTCCACCTTCCTCCTCTGCATCATGTCAGCGAGCTCTCTACCTTTTCTTTGCATAGTTCCAACATTCAAAGTCCCCACTCTCAGTCCTAGACTCATGCCTTTCCTTTTCTCTCTCTGCCTACGGACACGCCTCCCACCTCTCCTTCTTCGACGTCTTCGACCAACAGTTTTCCAATTTCCATCAGCACCCTGTTGATTGACAGCACTGATGGCGGTCGTTGTTAACCCGGGCCTCGACCGATCCGGTATGGGGGTAGTACTTCTGATTTGCATCATAAATGTTTGGCATTGGTTTTACGTCGGATGCCCTTCCTGACACAACCCTCTGCATTTCTCCGGGCTTGGGAACGGCATGAGGGGGAGAGACACTGGTTAGTGCCCCCCCACCTCATGGCTGCATTACCTTTGGAGCTGGCTTATGGTAAGAGAAATAAACTTTCAATTCATGGGTAACAACTCTGTTGGAAATTCCTGCAGTCAGCAAGCCAACAGCATGGTCCCTCAAAACTTGCGACATCAGTGGCATTGAGACTGTGATCAAACTGCACATTTTACAGTGGCCTTTTAGTGTGGACAACCTTAGGCACACCTGTGCAATATTTATGCTGTCCAGTCAATGTTTGAGAGAAAACGGCCTTTTGTGTGAATAGAAAAAAGTTGGGGATCTTCATGTTCAGCTCATGAAAAATGGGAGTGAAAACAAGTGTTCTGTTTATATTTTTGTTGATATTTTACACACATACATACAGTGGGGCCAATAATTATTGGGCAATGTAAAAATGTGCAAGTTCACCCATTTAAAAAGATGAGAGGTTTGTAATTTTCGTCATAGGTACACATCAAGCTTGAGAGACAGAATGTAAAAAAAATCCAGGAAATCACATTGTATGATTTTTAAACAATTTATTTGTGAAAATGGGAGGCCAATAAGTGTTGGGCAGCTAGAAAACAAACATTATTTCGGCACCCACTCGTTAACAGTATGAGTAACACCTGTTTGAACTGATTAGATGCATAAGAGACACCTTCAAACCTGTACATGCCTTCCAACTGTCAGACTGCAGTCTTCACCAAGACCAGAGAGCTTCCCAAAGACACCCCCACTCTGTAAGGAAATAGAACACTTTCAGGACCAATGCATGTGACACAGCATGAATTAATAAATATATATATCTTCTCTTTATTGTTCTTGTGCTTTAACTGCACTGTGGTTTTTATTTTAGTGTTATGGTCTCTCAAAAGAGTTGCACGCTGAAATGTGCATTGGAGAGGGGCGTGGCTGTTGTTGATGCAGAGTACCCCAGAGGTGAAAGAGTGGTCATTGGGGCAGACTTCAATGGACATGTTTGGTGCAGGCAACAGAGGGGACGAGGAAGTGATGGGCAGGTTTGGTATCCAGGACAGGAACACAGAAGGACAGATGTTGATCGATTTTGCAAAAAGGATGGAAATGGCTGTGGTGAGTACTTTCTTCAAGAAGAAACTGGAGCATTGGGTGACTTATGAAAGCGGAGGTAGGAGCACACAGGTAGACTACATCTTGTGTAGGCGATGTAATTTGAAGGAAGTCAGTGACTGCAAAGTGGTAGTGGGTGAGAGTGTTGCCAAACAGCATAGGATGGTGGTGTGCAGGATGACGCTGATGGTGAGAAAGGTGAAAAAGGCAAAGGCAGAGCAGAAGACAAAGTGGTGGAAGCTGAAAAAGGAAGAGTGTCGTGTTGTCTTCAAGGAGGAGTTGAAACGGGCTTTGGGTAGTCAGGAAGTGCTTCCAGATGACTGGACAACCACAGCCAATGTGATCAGGGAGACCGGTAGGAGAGTACTTGGTGTGTCCTCTGGAAGGAAAGTAGCTAAGGAAACTTGGTGGTGGAATGAGGAAGTGCAGGAGTGTGTACAAAAGAAGACGTTAGCTAAGAAGAAGTGGGACACAGAGAGGACCGAAGAGAGTAAACAGCAGTACAGGGAGACACAGCGTAAGGCGAAGGTAGCGGTTGTCAAAGGCCAAACAGAGGGCGTATGATGACTTGTATGATAGGTTGGACAGTAAGGAGGGAGAAAATGATTTATACAGGTTAGCACAGCAGAGAAATAGAGATGGGAAAGACGTGCAGCAAGTTAGAGTGATAAAGGACAGAGAAGGAAATGTATTGACTGATGACAGAAGTGTGCTGGAATGGATGGAGAAAAGTGTCCGTGTGATAGGAGAGTATCGGCAAGAATGAAGGGAAAAGTGTACAAGACGGTGATGAGGCCAGCGATGTTGTATGGTTCAGAGACAGTGGCCCTGGGGAAAAGACAGGAGTCAGAGTTGGAGGTAGCAGAGATGAAAACGTTGAGGTTCTCTTTGGGATAACGAGGATGGATAGGATCAGAAACGAGTACATCAGAGGGACAGCAAAATGTTCGACGTTTTGGAGACAAAGTCGGAGAGGCTAGATTGAGATGGTTTGGACATGTACAGAGGAGGGATAGTGAGTATATTGGTAGTAGGATGCTGAGGTTGGAACGACCAGGCAGAAGGCCCAGAGGAAGACCAAAGAGAAGATTTATGGATGTGGTGAAGGCGGACATGAAGGTCGTTGGAGTAAGAGTAGAAGATGCAGAGGATAGGGAGCGATGGAGGCAGATCATTTGCTGTGGCGACCCCTGAAGGGAACAGCCGAAAGAAAAAGGAGAGAGGGGCGTGGCTGTTAAACGCGGGTGGAGTGCTGAACACCAGAGTTCAGGGCTATAAAGACGAGCAGCGCTCTTCCTGGTGCGAAGATTGTCCCTCTCCCTCCGTGCTCCACCAGTTCCCGCTTTAGTTTGATTTCCGTGTTTCTCCGCATCTCGAACAGTGACGACGATTTCCCCGTGATCGCCTGCCTTCAAACGCACCCGCTTTGGGAAGCGCACCCGCTTTGGGAAGCGCACCCGCTTTGGGAAGCGCACCCGCTTTGGCAAACGCACCCGTTTTAACAAACGCACCCGTTTTGGCAAACGCACCCGTTTTGGACGAAACGCACCCGTTTTGAATGAAACGGTTTTTTTTTTCACGAAGCGTTTTGAACGAAACGCAGCCGTTTTTAATGAAACACCCATTTTGATCTAGTGCCTTCCCTGTGAACAATAAAATGCACCAGTTTGTTCACAGGGCAGGCAAGTAGATCACGGCGAAATCATAGTCACGGTTAGAGATGTGGAGAAACACGGAAAGCAGACTAAAGCGGGAACTGGTGGAGCAAGGATGAAGATGCTGGATGAGGAGCTCCTGGGCTGGTGTGGTTACACATGGTTTACAGTCGTGAGGTTGGTTGGATGTACTACCAAATTCTCTGAAACACCTTTGGAGCTGGCTTATGGTAAGAGAAATAAACTTTCAATTCACGGGTAACAACTCTGTTGGAAATTCCTGCAGTCAGCAAGCCAACAGCATGGTCCCTCAAAACTTGCGACATCAGTGGCATTGAGACTGTGATCACACTGCACATTTTACAGTGGCCTTTAAGTGTGGACAACCTTAGGCACACCTGTGCAATATTTATGCTGTCCAGTCAATATTTGAGAGAAAACGGCCTTTTGTGTGAAGAGAAAAAAGTTGAGGATCTTCATGTTCAGCTCATGAAAAATGGGAGTGAAAACAAGTGTTCTGTTTATATTTTTGTTGATATTTTACACACATACATACAGTGGGGCCAATAAGTATTGGGCAATGTAAAAATGTGCAAGTTCACCCATTTAAAAGATAAGAGAGGTTTGTAATTTTCATCATAGGTACACATCAAGCTTGAGAGACAGAATGTAAAAAAAATCCAGGAAATCACATTGTATGATTTTTAAACAATTTATTTGTGAAAATGGGAGGCCAATAAGTGTTGGGCAGCTAGAAAACCAACATTATTTCAGCACCCACTCGTTAACAGTATGAATAACACCTGTTTGAACTGATTAGAAGCATAAGAGACACCTTCAAAGCTGTACATGCCTTCCAACTGTCAGACTGCAGTCTTCACCATGACCAAGACCAGAGAGCTTCCCAAAGACACTCCCACTATGTCAGGAAATAGAACACTTTCAGGACCAATGCATGTGACACAGCATGAATTCACATATATACAGTAAAACCTCCGCTGACGAACGCTTAAGCTCACGAACTTTTCACCTCAAGAACATTAAATTTGCGAGCATATAGTCTCTGTTGACGAACTAGTTTTCGGCGGACGAACCAAACCACGCGGTCGAACAGCGCCACGGTGGCGGCCACGAGAAGCTGACGCACGCTCACGGCGTCACAGTTCGTCACACCCCTTTCTTTGAGTGCGGAAGTGGTTTGTGTTTGAGAGACATTTTGGACCATATTGAGTACTTTTGCTATTATGGGACCGAAAAAGACCCCACGACAGGCGGAGATCATTGAAAACCACGAACGAGGTGTGCGTATGTGGGACTCAGCGTCCCATTACCAGTACGCTAAGTTACCATTGCTCCCATCCTTAAGAACAAGGAAGCCATTAAGGGTGCGTGTGTGGCGAAGGGTGTTATCAAACAGTAGGCGTTTCCAAACACTCCTTCCAAACAGTAACTCCCTCCCTCCCTCCTCCTCCCACTCCATTCCATCAAGCCATCAACTACCATCACAAAGGTAAATAAAACGACTTTATTATACAGTACAGTTTATTTCTTGAATTACAATACAACAGCACATTTATTATACATAAAATAAGGTATATTTTTGTGTAGTTTTAAGGCTTATTTAGTAGAAAATTATGTTTTATGGGGACCTGGGAACGGATTATTCTCATTTTAATGGTTTCTTATGGGAAACAAATGTTCGGAAGACGAACTTTTCGCCTTACACACACTTTCTGGGAACCAATTATGTTCGTGAGCTGAGGTATCACTGTATATATATATATATACGCAGTGGGGCCAATAAGAATTGGAGTAAAAATGTGTAAAAAAAAAGTTCACCCATTTAAAAAGATAAGAGAGGTTTACACAGGCTATATATATGACACAGCATGAATTTACATATATATGGGGCCAATAAGTATTGGGCCCTTGTCCTGAAAGTGTTCTATTTCCTGTGTACATCATGCAAGTGCAGAATTTTAATGAATGCTTGTCTTATCTTTTACAGTGAAATATTAAAGTATTTTGCAAAAAAAAAAAGTAACAGTTTGAAAAATAATTTGCAACCATCGTCAGAAGTCACAGAATCGCTCAAAGTTCAACAAAGTATTCAATAATTTCTAAAATATAGTGGAGCCTCGGAATCTGAACAAAAAATCCATTATTTTGTTTTTTCCGTCCCGGAAACGAACAAGAACCGGAAGTCGAACTCGAAAATCGTGTGAGGTAAACGAGACCGGAGGGAGGGAAAGTGCGCGATTTCTGGAAGTTGTGATACTATGTGTCACTCTGCACTGTTCTGGGGAAGTCCGGAAGTTGTTGATACAGTACTATGTACATATCACCCTCATAAAGCTGAAGCTCGCACGAAAGCTAAGCTAAAGCACGAGTAGTGCTGTGAACACCTTTAACGATGAGGTCATGAGCCACTTCCGTCAGGTTTTGAAAAGAAGGCCAACATTAGAAATGTTCAAGAAAAGAAAGGAACATCCTGAAGGAGATACACCCATGCAAAGCATTACCAAGAGAAAAAAAAACACACTGATTTACCTGAAGTTGTTGTGGAAGGAGATATGCTTCTCTTCCTTTCCAACATTTACGTATGCCAACTGCCCATCACCACAAAGGTTAAAATTCTTCGAGAGGTGGAGGTATGCCCTGGAAAGGAGGGGAATGAAGGTTAGTCTCAGTAAGACAGAATACATGTGTGTGAACGACAAGGAACCAAGAGGAACGGTGAGGTTACAGGGGCAGAGATAACGAAGGTGGAGGATTTTAAGTACTTAGGCTCAACAATCCAGAGCAATGGAGAGTGTGGAAAAGAAGTGAAGAAGCGCGTGCAGGCCGGTTGGAATGGATGGAGAAAAGTGTCCGGTGTGATAGGAGAGTATCGGCAAGAATGAAGGGAAAAGTGTACAAGACGGTGATGAGGCCAGCGATGTTGTATGGTTTAGAGACAGTGGCCCTGGGGAAAAGACAGGAGTCAGAGTTGGAGGTAGCAGAGATGAAAATGTTGAGGTTCTCTTTGGGAGTAACGAGGATGGATAGGATCAGAAACGAGTACATCAGAGGGACAGCACATGTTCGATGTTTTGGAGACAAAGTCGGAGAGGCGAGATTGAGATGGTTTGGACATGTACAGAGGAGGGATAGTGAGTATATTGGTAGTAGGATGCTGAGGTTGGAACTACCAGGCAGAAGACCAAAGAGAAGATTTCTGGATGTGGTGAAGGCGGACATGAAGGTCGTTGGAGTAAGAGTAGAAGATGCAGAGGATAGGGAGCGATGGAGGCAGATCATTTGCTGTGGCGACCCCTGAAGGGAACAGCCGAAAGAAAAAGGAGAGAGGGGCGTGGCTGTTAAACGCTGGTGGAGTGCTGAACACCAGAGTTCACTTTATCACGGGCTATAAAGACGAGCAGCGCTCTTCCTGGTGCGAGAAGATTGTCCCTCTTCCTCCGTGCTCCACCAGTTCCCGCTTTCGTTTGATTTCCGTGTTTCTCCGCATCTCGAACAGTGACGACGATTTCCCCGTGATCGCCTGCCTTCAAACGCACCCGCTTTGGAAACCGCACCCGTTTTCGGGAAACGCACCCGTTTTGGGAAACGCACCCGTTTTCGGGAACGCACCCGTTTTGGGAAACACACCCGTTTTGGGAAACGCACCCGTTTTCCGAAACGCACCCGTTTTGGGAAACACACCCGTTTTGGGGAACGCACCCGTTTTCCGAAACGCACCCGTTTTGGGAAACGCACCCGTTTCGGGGAACGCACCCGTTTTGGGAAACGCACCCGTTTTCCGAAACGCACCCGTTTTGGGAAACACACCCGTTTTGGGAACCACACCCGTTTTGGCAAACGCACCCGTTTTGAACGAAACGCGCCCGTTTTGAACGAAACGGTTTTTTTTCCACGAAGCGTTTTTAACGAAACGCAGCCGTTTTTCATGAAACGCACCCATTTTGATCTAGTGCCTTCCCTGTGAACAATAAAATGCACCAGTTTGTTCACAGGGAAGGCAAGCAGATCATAGTCACGGTTGTTGAGAAACACGGAAAGCAGACGAAAGCGGGAACTGGTGGAGCAAGGATGAAGATGCTGGATGAGGAGCTCCTGGGCTGGCATGGTTACACATGGTTTACAGTCGTGAGGTTGGTTGGATGTACTACCAAATTCTCTGAAACACCTTTGGAGCTGGCTTCTTCTTCTTCTTCTTTTACTTTCGGCTGCTCCCTTCAGGGGTCGCCACAGCAAATCATCCACCTCCACCTCACCCTGTCCTCCGCATCTCTTTTCTGACTCCAATGACCTTCATGTCTTCCTTCACCACATCCATAAATCTCTTCTTTGGTCTTCCTCGAGGCCTTCTGCCTGGTAGTTCCAACCTCAGCATCCTACTGCCAATATACTCACTATCCCTCCTCTGTACATGTCCAAACCATCTCAATCTAGCCTCTCTGACTTTGTCTCCAAAACATCTTACGTGGGCTGTCCCTCTGATATACTCATTTCTGATCCTATCCATCCCTGTTACTCCCAGAGAGAACCTCAACATTTTCATCTCCGCGACCTCCAGCTCTGCCTCCTGCCTTTTCCTCAGCGCCACTGTTTCTAAGCCATACAACATCGCTGGCCTCACCACCGTCTTGTACACTTTTCCCTTCATTCTTGCTGACACTCTCCTATCGCACATCACACCGGACACTTTTCTCCAACCATTCCAGCCTGCCTGCACACGCTTCTTCACCTCTTCACCTCTTTTCCACACTCTCCATTGCTCTGGATTGTTGAGCCTAAGGACTTAAAATCCTCCACCTTCGTTATCTCTGCGCCCTGTAACATCACCGTTCCTCCTGGGTCCTTCTCATTTACACACATGTATTCTGATTTTCTGAGGCTAGCCTTCATTCCTCTCCTTTCCAGGGCATACCGCCACCTCTCTAGATTTTCTTGCACTTGTTCTCTGCTCTCACTACAGATCACAATGTCATCTGCAAGCATCATAGTCCATGGAGATTCTTGTCTCACCTCGTCTGTCAGCCTGTCCATCACCATAGCAAACAAGAAGGGGCTCAGAGCTGACCCTTGATGCAGTCCCACCTCCACCTTGAATTCGTCGGTCACACCGACAGCACACCTCACCACTGTCTTACATCTCTCATACATGTCCTGCACCACTCTAACATACTTCTCTGCCACTCCAGACTTCCTCATGCAATACCACAGTTCTTCTCTTGGCACCCTGTCATATGCTTTTTCCAGATCCACAAAGGCACAATGTAGCTCCCTCTGACCTTCTCTGTACTTCTCTATTAACATCCTCAAAGCAAACACTGCATCTGTGGTGCTCTTTCTTGGCATGAAACCAAACTGTTGTTCACAAATGCTGACCTCTGCCCTTAGTCTAGCTTCCACTATTCTTTCCCATAACTTCATCGTATGGCTCATCAACTTTATCCCTCTGTAGTTGCTGCAACTCTGCACGTCTCCCTTGTTCTTAAAAATGGGCACCAGCACACTTCTCCTCCACTCCTCCGGCATCTGCTCACTCTCTAGTACCTTGTTGAATGTTCTTGTCAGAAAATCTACTGCTACCTCTCCTAGACACTTCCATACCTCCACAGGTATATCATCAGGGCCAACTGCCTTTCCATTCTTCATCCTCTTCAATGCCCTTCTCACTTCACCCTTACTGATCTTTGCTACATCCTGCTCCTCAACAGTCACCTCTTCTCCTCTTTTTCTCTCTCATTTTCCTCATTCATCAGCTCTTCAAAGTACTCTTTCCATCTTCCCAGCACACTTCTGTCATCAGTCAATACATTTCCCTCTCTGTCCTTTATCAATCTAACTTGCTGCACGTCCTTCCCATCTCTATTTATCTACTGTGCCAACCTGTATAGATCATTTTCTCCCTCTTTACTATCCAATCTATCATACAAGTCATCATAGGCCCTCTGTTTGGCCTTAGCCACTGCTACTTTCGCCTTACGCTGTGTCTCCCTGTACTCCTGTTTACTCTCTTCGGTCCTCTCAATGTCCCACTTCTTCTTAGTTAATCTCTTCCTTTGTACACACTCCTGCACTTCCTCATTCCACCACCAAGTCTCCTTATCTACTTTCCTTCCAGAGGACACACCAAGTACCTCTCCTACCTGTGTCCCTGATCACATTTGCTGTGTTTGTCCAGTCATTTGGAAGCACTTCCTGGCCACCCAAAGCCCGTTTCAACTCCTCCTTGAAGACAACACGACACTCTTCCTTTTCAGCTTCCACCACTTTGTCTTCTGCTCTGCCTTTGCCTTTTCACCTTTCTCACCATCAGAGTCATCCTGCACACCACCATCCTATGCTGTTTGGCAACACTCTCACCCACTATGACTTTGCAGTCACTGACTTCCTTCAAATTACATCGCCTACACAAGATGTAGTCTACCTGTGTGCTCCTACCTCCGCTTTTATAAGTCACCCTATGCTCATGTTTCTTCTGGAAGAAAGTATTCACCACAGCCATTTCCATCCTTTTTGCAAAATCAATCAACATCTGGCCTTCATGCGTTTCTGTCCTGGATACCAAACCTGCCCATCACTTCCTCGTCCCCTCTGTTGCCTGCACCAACATGTCCATTGAAGTCTGCACCAATGACCACTCTTTCACCTCTGGCGGTACTCTGCATCACTTCATCTAAGTCACTCCAGAATCTCTCCTTCTCTTCTAGCTCACATCCTGCCTGTGGGGCATAAGCACGAACAACATTGAGCATTACACCTTCAATTTCTAACTTGAGACTCATCACTCTGTCTGACACTCTTTTCACTTTTAGAACATTCCTGACAAACTCCTCCTTCAAGATGACTCCTACTCCATTTCTCTTCCCATCCACACCGTGATAAAATAGCTTAAACCCTGCTCCTAAGCTTTTAGCTTTGCTACCTTTCCACCTGGTCTCCTGAACACACAGTATGTCCACCTTCCTCCTCTGCATCATGTCAGCGAGCTCTCTACCTTTTCTTTGCATAGTTCCAACATTCAAAGTCCCCACTCTCAGTCCTAGACTCATGCCTTTCCTTTTCTCTCTCTGCCTACGGACACGCCTCCCACCTCTCCTTCTTCGACGTCTTCGACCAACAGTTTTCCAATTTCCATCAGCACCCTGTTGATTGACAGCACTGATGGCGGTCGTTGTTAACCCGGGCCTCGACCGATCCGGTATGGGGGTAGTACTTCTGATTTGCATCATAAATGTTTGGCATTGGTTTTACGTCGGATGCCCTTCCTGACACAACCCTCTGCATTTCTCCGGGCTTGGGAACGGCATGAGGGGGAGAGACACTGGTTAGTGCCCCCCCACCTCATGGCTGCATTACCTTTGGAGCTGGCTTATGGTAAGAGAAATAAACTTTCAATTCATGGGTAACAACTCTGTTGGAAATTCCTGCAGTCAGCAAGCCAACAGCATGGTCCCTCAAAACTTGCGACATCAGTGGCATTGAGACTGTGATCAAACTGCACATTTTACAGTGGCCTTTTAGTGTGGACAACCTTAGGCACACCTGTGCAATATTTATGCTGTCCAGTCAATGTTTGAGAGAAAACGGCCTTTTGTGTGAATAGAAAAAAGTTGGGGATCTTCATGTTCAGCTCATGAAAAATGGGAGTGAAAACAAGTGTTCTGTTTATATTTTTGTTGATATTTTACACACATACATACAGTGGGGCCAATAATTATTGGGCAATGTAAAAATGTGCAAGTTCACCCATTTAAAAAGATGAGAGGTTTGTAATTTTCGTCATAGGTACACATCAAGCTTGAGAGACAGAATGTAAAAAAAATCCAGGAAATCACATTGTATGATTTTTAAACAATTTATTTGTGAAAATGGGAGGCCAATAAGTGTTGGGCAGCTAGAAAACAAACATTATTTCGGCACCCACTCGTTAACAGTATGAGTAACACCTGTTTGAACTGATTAGATGCATAAGAGACACCTTCAAACCTGTACATGCCTTCCAACTGTCAGACTGCAGTCTTCACCAAGACCAGAGAGCTTCCCAAAGACACCCCCACTCTGTAAGGAAATAGAACACTTTCAGGACCAATGCATGTGACACAGCATGAATTAATAAATATATATATCTTCTCTTTATTGTTCTTGTGCTTTAACTGCACTGTGGTTTTTATTTTAGTGTTATGGTCTCTCAAAAGAGTTGCACGCTGAAATGTGCATTGGAGAGGGGCGTGGCTGTTGTTGATGCAGAGTACCCCCAGAGGTGAAAGAGTGGTCATTGGGGCAGACTTCAATGGACATGTTTGGTGCAGGCAACAGAGGGGACGAGGAAGTGATGGGCAGGTTTGGTATCCAGGACAGGAACACAGAAGGACAGATGTTGATCGATTTTGCAAAAAGGATGGAAATGGCTGTGGTGAGTACTTTCTTCAAGAAGAAACTGGAGCATTGGGTGACTTATGAAAGCGGAGGTAGGAGCACACAGGTAGACTACATCTTGTGTAGGCGATGTAATTTGAAGGAAGTCAGTGACTGCAAAGTGGTAGTGGGTGAGAGTGTTGCCAAACAGCATAGGATGGTGGTGTGCAGGATGACGCTGATGGTGAGAAAGGTGAAAAAGGCAAAGGCAGAGCAGAAGACAAAGTGGTGGAAGCTGAAAAAGGAAGAGTGTCGTGTTGTCTTCAAGGAGGAGTTGAAACGGGCTTTGGGTAGTCAGGAAGTGCTTCCAGATGACTGGACAACCACAGCCAATGTGATCAGGGAGACCGGTAGGAGAGTACTTGGTGTGTCCTCTGGAAGGAAAGTAGCTAAGGAAACTTGGTGGTGGAATGAGGAAGTGCAGGAGTGTGTACAAAAGAAGACGTTAGCTAAGAAGAAGTGGGACACAGAGAGGACCGAAGAGAGTAAACAGCAGTACAGGGAGACACAGCGTAAGGCGAAGGTAGCGGTTGTCAAAGGCCAAACAGAGGGCGTATGATGACTTGTATGATAGGTTGGACAGTAAGGAGGAAGAAATGATTTATACAGGTGGGTACAGCAGAGAAATAGAGATGGGAAAGACGTGCAGCAAGTTAGAGTGATAAAGGACAGAGAAGGAAATGTATTGACTGATGACAGAAGTGTGCTGGAATGGATGGAGAAAAGTGTCCGTGTGATAGGAGAGTATCGGCAAGAATGAAGGGAAAAGTGTACAAGACGGTGATGAGGCCAGCGATGTTGTATGGTTCAGAGACAGTGGCCCTGGGGAAAAGACAGGAGTCAGAGTTGGAGGTAGCAGAGATGAAAACGTTGAGGTTCTCTTTGGGATAACGAGGATGGATAGGATCAGAAACGAGTACATCAGAGGGACAGCAAAATGTTCGACGTTTTGGAGACAAAGTCGGAGAGGCTAGATTGAGATGGTTTGGACATGTACAGAGGAGGGATAGTGAGTATATTGGTAGTAGGATGCTGAGGTTGGAGCGACCAGGCAGAAGGCCCAGAGGAAGACCAAAGAGAAGATTTATGGATGTGGTGAAGGCGGACATGAAGGTCGTTGGAGTAAGAGTAGAAGATGCAGAGGATAGGGAGCGATGGAGGCAGATCATTTGCTGTGGCGACCCCTGAAGGGAACAGCCGCAAGAAAAAGGAGAGAGGGGCGTGGCTGTTAAACGCGGGTGGAGTGCTGAACACCAGAGTTCAGGGCTATAAAGACGAGCAGCGCTCTTCCTGGTGCGAGAAGATTGTCCCTCTTCCTCCGTGCTCCACCAGTTCCCGCTTTAGTTTGATTTCCGTGTTTCTCCGCATCTCGAACAGTGACGACGATTTCCCCGTGATCGCCTGCCTTCAAACGCACCCGCTTTGGGAAGCGCACCCGCTTTGGGAAGCGCACCCGCTTTGGGAAGCGCACCCGCTTTGGCAAACGCACCCGTTTTAACAAACGCACCCGTTTTGGCAAACGCACCCGTTTTGGACGAAACGCACCCGTTTTCGGGAAACGCACCCGTTTTCGGGAAACGCACCCGTTTTGGGAAGCGCACCCGCTTTGGCAAACGCACCCGTTTTAACAAACGCACCCGTTTTGGCAAACGCACCCGTTTTGGACGAAACGCACCCGTTTTGAATGAAACGGTTTTTTTTTTTCACGAAGCGTTTTGAACGAAACGCAGCCGTTTTTAATGAAACACCCATTTTGATCTAGTGCCTTCCCTGTGAACAATAAAATGCACCAGTTTGTTCACAGGGCAGGCAAGTAGATCACGGCGAAATCATAGTCACGGTTAGAGATGTGGAGAAACACGGAAAGCAGACTAAAGCGGGAACTGGTGGAGCAAGGATGAAGATGCTGGATGAGGAGCTCCTGGGCTGGTGTGGTTACACATGGATTACAGTCGTGAGGTTGGTTGGATGTACTACCAAATTCTCTGAAACACCTTTGGAGCTGGCTTATGGTAAGAGAAATAAACTTTCAATTCACGGGTAACAACTCTGTTGGAAATTCCTGCAGTCAGCAAGCCAACAGCATGGTCCCTCAAAACTTGCGACATCAGTGGCATTGAGACTGTGATCACACTGCACATTTTACAGTGGCCTTTAAGTGTGGACAACCTTAGGCACACCTGTGCAATATTTATGCTGTCCAGTCAATATTTGAGAGAAAACGGCCTTTTGTGTGAAGAGAAAAAAGTTGAGGATCTTCATGTTCAGCTCATGAAAAATGGGAGTGAAAACAAGTGTTCTGTTTATATTTTTGTTGATATTTTACACACATACATACAGTGGGGCCAATAAGTATTGGGCAATGTAAAAATGTGCAAGTTCACCCATTTTAAAGATAAGAGAGGTTTGTAATTTTCATCATAGGTACACATCAAGCTTGAGAGACAGAATGTAAAAAAAAATCCAGGAAATCACATTGTATGATTTTTAAACAATTTATTTGTGAAAATGGGAGGCCAATAAGTGTTGGGCAGCTAGAAAACCAACATTATTTCAGCACCCACACGTTAACAGTATGAATAACACCTGTTTGAACTGGATTAGAAGCATAAGAGACACCTTCAAAGCTGTACATGCCTTCCAACTGTCAGACTGCAGTCTTCACCATGACCAAGACCAGAGAGCTTCCCAAAGACACTCCCACTATGTCAGGAAATAGAACACTTTCAGGACCAATGCATGTGACACAGCATGAATTCATATATATACAGTAAAACCTCCGCTGACGAACGCTTAAGCTCACGAACTTTTCACCTCAAGAACATTAAATTTGCGAGCATATAGTCTCTGTTGACGAACCAGTTTCCGGCGGATCTAACCAAACCACGCGGTCGAACAGCGCCACGGTGGCGGCCACGAGAAGCTGACGCACGCTCACGGCGTCACAGTTCGTCACACCCCTTTCTTTGAGTGCGGAAGTGGTTTGTGTTTGAGAGACATTTTGGACCATATTGAGTACTTTTGCTATTATGGGACCGAAAAAGACCCCACGACAGGCGGAGATCATTGAAAACCACGAACGAGGTGTGCGTATGTGGGACTCAGCGTCCCATTACCAGTACGCTAAGTTACCATTGCTCCCATCCTTAAGAACAAGGAAGCCATTAAGGGTGCGTGTGTGGCGAAGGGTGTTATCAAACAGTAGGCGTTTCCAAACACTCCTTCCAAACAGTAACTCCCTCCCTCCCTCCTCCTCCCACTCCATTCCATCAAGCCATCAACTACCATCACAAAGGTAAATAAAACGACTTTATTATACAGTACAGTTTATTTCTTGAATTACAATACAACAGCACATTTATTATACATAAAATAAGGTATATTTTTGTGTAGTTTTAAGGCTTATTTAGTAGAAAATTATGTTTTATGGGGACCTGGGAACGGATTATTCTCATTTTAATGGTTTCTTATGGGAAACAAATGTTCGGAAGACGAACTTTTCGCCTTACACACACTTTCTGGGAACCAATTATGTTCGTGAGCTGAGGTATCACTGTATATATATATATATACGCAGTGGGGCCAATAAGAATTGGAGTAAAAATGTGCAAAAAAAAAAGTTCACCCATTTAAAAGATAAGAGAGGTTTACACAGGCTATATATATGACACAGCATGAATTTACATATATATGGGGCCAATAAGTATTGGGCCCTTGTCCTGAAAGTGTTCTATTTCCTGTGTACATCATGCAAGTGCAGAATTTTAATGAATGCTTGTCTTATCTTTTACAGTGAAATATTAAAGTATTTTGCAAAAAAAAAAAGTAACAGTTTGAAAAATAATTTGCAACCATCGTCAGAAGTCACAGAATCGCTCAAAGTTCAACAAAGTATTCAATAATTTCTAAAATATAGTGGAGCCTCGGAATCTGAACAAAAAATCCATTATTTTGTTTTTTCCGTCCCGGAAACGAACAAGAACCGGAAGTCGAACTCGAAAATCGTGTGAGGTAAACGAGACTGGGAGGGAGGGAAAGTGCGCGATTTCTGGAAGTTGTGATACTATGTGTCACTCTGCACTGTTCTGGGGAAGTCCGGAAGTTGTTGATACAGTACTATGTACATATCACCCTCATAAAGCTGAAGCTCGCACGAAAGCTAAGCTAAAGCACGAGTAGTGCTGTGAACACCTTTAACGATGAGGTCATGAGCCACTTCCGTCAGGTTTTGAAAAGAAGGCCAACATTAGAAATGTTCAAGAAAAGAAAGGAACATCCTGAAGGAGATACACCCATGCAAAGCATTACCAAGAGAAAAAAAAACACACTGATTTACCTGAAGTTGTTGTGGAAGGAGATATGCTTCTCTTCCTTTCCAACATTTACGTATGCCAACTGCCCATCACCACAAAGGTTAAAATTCTTCGAGAGGTGGAGGTATGCCCTGGAAAGGAGGGGAATGAAGGTTAGTCTCAGTAAGACAGAATACATGTGTGTGAACGACAAGGAACCAAGAGGAACGGTGAGGTTACAGCGGGCAGAGATAAAGAAGGTGGAGGATTTTAAGTACTTAGGCTCAACAATCCAGAGCAATGGAGAGTGTGGAAAAGAAGTGAAGAAGCGCGTGCAGGCCGGTTGGAATGGATGGAGAAAAGTGTCCGGTGTGATAGGAGAGTATCGGCAAGAATGAAGGAAAAGTGTACAAGACGGTGATGAGGCCAGCGATGTTGTATGGTTTAGAGACAGTGGCCCTGGGGAAAAGACAGGAGTCAGAGTTGGAGGTAGCAGAGATGAAAATGTTGAGGTTCTCTTTGGGAGTAACGAGGATGGATAGGATCAGAAACGAGTACATCAGAGGGACAGCACATGTTCGATGTTTTGGAGACAAAGTCGGAGAGGCGAGATTGAGATGGTTTGGACATGTACAGAGGAGGGATAGTGAGTATATTGGTAGTAGGATGCTGAGGTTGGAACTACCAGGCAGAAGACCAAAGAGAAGATTTCTGGATGTGGTGAAGGCGGACATGAAGGTCGTTGGAGTAAGAGTAGAAGATGCAGAGGATAGGGAGCGATGGAGGCAGATCATTTGCTGTGGCGACCCCTGAAGGGAACAGCCGAAAGAAAAAGGAGAGAGGGGCGTGGCTGTTAAACGCTGGTGGAGTGCTGAACACCAGAGTTCACTTTATCACGGGCTATAAAGACGAGCAGCGCTCTTCCTGGTGCGAGAAGATTGTCCCTCTTCCTCCGTGCTCCACCAGTTCCCGCTTTAGTTTGATTTCCGTGTTTCTCCGCATCTCGAACAGTGACGACGATTTCCCCGTGATCGCCTGCCTTCAAACGCACCCGCTTTGGAAACCGCACCCGTTTTCGGGAAACGCACCCGTTTTCGGGAAACGCACCCGTTTTCGGGAAACGCACCCGTTTTGGGAAGCGCACCCGCTTTGGCAAACGCACCCGTTTTAACAAACGCACCCGTTTTGGCAAACGCACCCGTTTTGGACGAAACGCACCCGTTTTGAATGAAACGGTTTTTTTTTTTCACGAAGCGTTTTGAACGAAACGCAGCCGTTTTTAATGAAACACCCATTTTGATCTAGTGCTTTCCCTGTGAACAATAAAATGCACCAGTTTGTTCACAGGGCAGGCAAGTAGATCACGGCGAAATCATAGTCACGGTTAGAGATGTGGAGAAACACGGAAAGCAGACTAAAGCGGGAACTGGTGGAGCAAGGATGAAGATGCTGGATGAGGAGCTCCTGGGCTGGTGTGGTTACACATGGTTTACAGTCGTGAGGTTGGTTGGATGTACTACCAAATTCTCTGAAACACCTTTGGAGCTGGCTTATGGTAAGAGAAATAAACTTTCAATTCACGGGTAACAACTCTGTTGGAAATTCCTGCAGTCAGCAAGCCAACAGCATGGTCCCTCAAAACTTGCGACATCAGTGGCATTGAGACTGTGATCACACTGCACATTTTACAGTGGCCTTTAAGTGTGGACAACCTTAGGCACACCTGTGCAATATTTATGCTGTCCAGTCAATATTTGAGAGAAAACGGCCTTTTGTGTGAAGAGAAAAAAGTTGAGGATCTTCATGTTCAGCTCATGAAAAATGGGAGTGAAAACAAGTGTTCTGTTTATATTTTTGTTGATATTTTACACACATACATACAGTGGGGCCAATAAGTATTGGGCAATGTAAAAATGTGCAAGTTCACCCATTTAAAAAGATAAGAGAGGTTTGTAATTTTCATCATAGGTACACATCAAGCTTGAGAGACAGAATGTAAAAAAAAAAAAAAATCCAGGAAATCACATTGTATGATTTTTAAACAATTTATTTGTGAAAATGGGAGGCCAATAAGTGTTGGGCAGCTAGAAAACCAACATTATTTCAGCACCCACTCGTTAACAGTATGAATAACACCTGTTTGAACTGATTAGAAGCATAAGAGACACCTTCAAAGCTGTACATGCCTTCCAACTGTCAGACTGCAGTCTTCACCATGACCAAGACCAGAGAGCTTCCCAAAGACACTCCCACTATGTCAGGAAATAGAACACTTTCAGGACCAATGCATGTGACACAGCATGAATTCATATATATACAGTAAAACCTCCGCTGACGAACGCTTAAGCTCACGAACTTTTCACCTCAAGAACATTAAATTTGCGAGCATATAGTCTCTGTTGACGAACTAGTTTTCGGCGGACGAACCAAACCACGCGGTCGAACAGCGCCACGGTGGCGGCCACGAGAAGCTGACGCACGCTCACGGCGTCACAGTTAAATCACACCCCTTTCTTTGAGTGCGGAAGTGGTTTGTGTTTGAGAGACATTTTGGACCATATTGAGTACTTTTGCTATTATGGGACCGAAAAAGACCCACGACAGGCGGAGATCATTGAAAACCACGAACGAGGTGTGCGTATGTGGGACTCAGCGTCCCATTACCAGTACGCTAAGTTACCATTGCTCCCATCCTTAAGAACAAGGAAGCCATTAAGGGTGCGTGTGTGGCGAAGGGTGTTATCAAACAGTAGGCGTTTCCAAACACTCCTTCCAAACAGTAACTCCCTCCCTCCCTCCTCCTCCCACTCCATTCCATCAAGCCATCAACTACCATCACAAAGGTAAATAAAACGACTTTATTATACAGTACAGTTTATTTCTTGAATTACAATACAACAGCACATTTATTATACATAAAATAAGGTATATTTTTTGTAGTTTTAAGGCTTATTTAGTAGAAAATTATGTTTTATGGGGACCTGGGAACGGATTATTCTCATTTTAATGGTTTCTTATGGGAAACAAATGTTAGGAAGACGAACTTTTCGCCTTACACACACTTTCTGGGAACCAATTATGTTCGTGAGCTGAGGTATCACTGTATATATATATATATACGCAGTGGGGCCAATAAGAATTGGAGTAAAAATGTGCAAAAAAAAAAAAGTTCACCCATTTAAAAAAGATAAGAGAGGTTTACACAGGCTATATATATGACACAGCATGAATTTACATATATATGGGGCCAATAAGTATTGGGCCCTTGTCCTGAAAGTGTTCTATTTCCTGTGTACATCATGCAAGTGCAGAATTTTAATGAATGCTTGTCTTATCTTTTACAGTGAAATATTAAAGTATTTTGCAAAAAAAAGTAACAGTTTGAAAAATAATTTGCAACCATCGTCAGAAGTCACAGAATCGCTCAAAGTTCAACAAAGTATTCAATAATTTCTAAAATATAGTGGAGCCTCGGAATCTGAACAAAAATCCATTATTTTGTTTTTCCGTCCCGGAAACGAACAAGAACCGGAAGTCGAACTCGAAAATCGTGTGAGGTAAACGAGACCGGGAGGGAGGGAAAGTGCGCGATTTCTGGAAGTTGTGATACTATGTGTCACTCTGCACTGTTCTGGGGAAGTCCGGAAGTTGTTGATACAGTACTATGTACATATCACCCTCATAAAGCTGAAGCTCGCACGAAAGCTAAGCTAAAGCACGAGTAGTGCTGTGAACACCTTTAACGATGAGGTCATGAGCCACTTCCGTCAGGTTTTGAAAAGAAGGCCAACATTAGAAATGTTCAAGAAAAGAAAGGAACATCCTGAAGGAGATACACCCATGCAAAGCATTACCAAGAGAAAAAAAAACACACTGATTTACCTGAAGTTGTTGTGGAAGGAGATATGCTTCTCTTCCTTTCCAACATTTACGTATGCCAACTGCCCATCACCACAAAGGTTAAAATTCTTCGAGAGGTGGAGGTATGCCCTGGAAAGGAGGGGAATGAAGGTTAGTCTCAGTAAGACAGAATACATGTGTGTGAACGACAAGGAACCAAGAGGAACGGTGAGGTTACAGGGGGCAGAGATAAAGAAGGTGGAGGATTTTAAGTACTTAGGCTCAACAATCCAGAGCAATGGAGAGTGTGGAAAAGAAGTGAAGAAGCGCGTGCAGGCCGGTTGGAATGGATGGAGAAAAGTGTCCGGTGTGATAGGAGAGTATCGGCAAGAATGAAGGGAAAAGTGTACAAGACGGTGATGAGGCCAGCGATGTTGTATGGTTTAGAGACAGTGGCCCTGGGGAAAAGACAGGAGTCAGAGTTGGAGGTAGCAGAGATGAAAATGTTGAGGTTCTCTTTGGGAGTAACGAGGATGGATAGGATCAGAAACGAGTACATCAGAGGGACAGCACATGTTCGATGTTTTGGAGACAAAGTCGGAGAGGCGAGATTGAGATGGTTTGGACATGTACAGAGGAGGGATAGTGAGTATATTGGTAGTAGGATGCTGAGGTTGGAACTACCAGGCAGAAGACCAAAGAGAAGATTTCTGGATGTGGTGAAGGCGGACATGAAGGTCGTTGGAGTAAGAGTAGAAGATGCAGAGGGTAGGAGCGATGGAGGCAGATCATTTGCTGTGGCGACCCTGAAGGGAACAGCCGAAAGAAAAAGGAGAGAGGGGCGTGGCTGTTAAACGCTGGTGGAGTGCTGAACACCAGAGTTCACTTTATCACGGGCTATAAAGACGAGCAGCGCTCTTCCTGGTGCGAGAAGATTGTCCCTCTTCCTCCGTGCTCCACCAGTTCCCGCTTTAGTTTGATTTCCGTGTTTCTCCGCATCTCGAACAGTGACGACGATTTCCCCGTGATCGCCTGCCTTCAAACGCACCCGCTTTGGAAACCGCACCCGTTTTCGGGAAACGCACCCGTTTTCGGGAAACGCACCCGTTTTCGGGAAACGACCCGTTTTGGGAAACGCACCCGTTTTCCGAAACGCACCCGTTTTGGGAAACACACCCGTTTTGGGGAACGCACCCGTTTTCCGAAACCCACCTGTTTTGGGAAACGCACCCGTTTCGGGGAATGCACCCGTTTTGGGAAACGCACCCGTTTTCCGAAACGCACCCGTTTTGGGAAACACACCCGTTTTGGGAACCACACCCGTTTTGGCAAACGCACCCGTTTTGAACGAAACGCGCCCGTTTTGAACGAAACGGTTTTTTTTCCACGAAGCGTTTTTAACGAAACGCAGCCGTTTTTCATGAAACGCACCCATTTTGATCTAGTGCCTTCCCTGTGAACAATAAAATGCACCAGTTTGTTCACAGGGAAGGCAAGCAGATCATAGTCACGGTTGTTGAGAAACACGGAAATCAAACTAAAGCGGGAACTGGTGGAGCAAGGATGAAGATGCTGGATGAGGAGCTCCTGGGCTGGCATGGTTACACATGGTTTACAGTCGTGAGGTTGGTTGGATGTACTACGAAATTCTCTGAAACACCTTTGGAGCTGGCTTCTTCTTCTTCTTCTTTTACTTTCGGCTGCTCCTTCAGGGGTCGCCACAGCAAATCATCCACCTCCACCTCACCCCTGTCCTCCGCATCTCTTTTCTGACTCCAATGACCTTCATGTCTTCCTTCACCACATCCATAAATCTCTTCTTTGGTCTTCCTCGAGGCCTTCTGCCTGGTAGTTCCAACCTCAGCATCCTACTGCCAATATACTCACTATCCCTCCTCTGTACATGTCCAAACCATCTCAATCTAGCCTCTCTGACTTTGTCTCCAAAACATCTTACGTGGGCTGTCCCTCTGATATACTCATTTCTGATCCTATCCATCCCTGTTACTCCCAGAGAGAACCTCAACATTTTCATCTCCGCGACCTCCAGCTCTGCCTCCTGCCTTTTCCTCAGCGCCACTGTTTCTAAGCCATACAACATCGCTGGCCTCACCACCGTCTTGTACACTTTTCCCTTCATTCTTGCTGACACTCTCCTATCGCACATCACACCGGACACTTTTCTCCAACCATTCCAGCCTGCCTGCACACGCTTCTTCACCTCTTCACCTCTTTTCCACACTCTCCATTGCTCTGGATTGTTGAGCCTAAGGACTTAAAATCCTCCACCTTCGTTATCTCTGCGCCCTGTAACATCACCGTTCCTCCTGGGTCCTTCTCATTTACACACATGTATTCTGATTTTCTGAGGCTAGCCTTCATTCCTCTCCTTTCCAGGGCATACCGCCACCTCTCTAGATTTTCTTGCACTTGTTCTCTGCTCTCACTACAGATCACAATGTCATCTGCAAACATCATAGTCCATGGAGATTCTTGTCTCACCTCGTCTGTCAGCCTGTCCATCACCATAGCAAACAAGAAGGGGCTCAGAGCTGACCCTTGATGCAGTCCCACCTCCACCTTGAATTCGTCGGTCACACCGACAGCACACCTCACCACTGTCTTACATCTCTCATACATGTCCTGCACCACTCTAACATACTTCTCTGCCACTCCAGACTTCCTCATGCAATACCACAGTTCTTCTCTTGGCACCCTGTCATATGCTTTTTCCAGATCCACAAAGGCACAATGTAGCTCCCTCTGACCTTCTCTGTACTTCTCTATTAACATCCTCAAAGCAAACACTGCATCTGTGGTGCTCTTTCTTGGCATGAAACCAAACTGTTGTTCACAAATGCTGACCTCTGCCCTTAGTCTAGCTTCCACTATTCTTTCCCATAACTTCATCGTATGGCTCATCAACTTTATCCCTCTGTAGGTGCTGCAACTCTGCACGTCTCCTTGTTCTTAAAAATGGGCACCAGCACACTTCTCCTCCACTCCTCCGGCATCTGCTCACTCTCTAGTACCTTGTTGAATGTTCTTGTCAGAAAATCTACTGCTACCTCTCCTAGACACTTCCATACCTCCACAGGTATATCATCAGGGCCAACTGCCTTTCCATTCTTCATCCTCTTCAATGCCCTTCTCACTTCACCCTTACTGATCTTTGCTACATCCTGCTCCTCCATGGTCACCTCTTCTACTCTTTTTTTTCTCTCTCATTTTCCTCATTCATCAGCTCTTCAAAGTACTCTTTCCATCTTCCCAGCACACTTCTGTCATCAGTCAATACATTTCCCTCTCTGTCCTTTATCAATCTAACTTGCTGCACGTCCTTCCCATCTCTATTTATCTACTGTGCCAACCTGTATAGATCATTTTCTCCCTCTTTACTATCCAATCTATCATACAAGTCATCATAGGCCCTCTGTTTGGCCTTAGCCACTGCTACTTTAAGCCTTACGCTGTGTCTCCCTGTACTCCTATATACTCTCTTCGGTCCTCTCTATGTCCCTCTTCTTCTTAGTTAATCTCTTCCTTTGTACACACTCCTGCACTTCCTCATTCCACCACCAAGTCTCCTTATCTACTTTCCTTCCAGAGGACACACCAAGTACCTCTCCTACCTGTGTCCCTGATCACATTTGCTGTGTTTGTCCAGTCAGTTGGAAGCCCTCCCTGGCTACCCAAAGCCCGTTTCAACTCCTCCTTGAGGACAACCACCACACTCTTCCTTTTTCAGCTTCCACCACTTTGTCTTCTGCTCTGCCTTTGCCTTTTTCACCTTTCTCACCATCAGAGTCATCCTGCACACCACCATCCTATGCTGTTTGGCAACACTCTCACCCACTATGACTTTGCAGTCACTGACTTCCTTCAAATTACATCGCCTACACAAGATGTAGTCTACCTGTGTGCTCCTACCTCCGCTTTTATAAGTCACCCTATGCTCATGTTTCTTCTGGAAGAAAGTATTCACCACAGCCATTTCCATCCTTTTTGCAAAATCTATCAACATCTGTCCTTCTGCGTTTCTGTCCTGGATACCAAACCTGCCCATCACTTCCTCGTCCCCTCTGTTGCCTGCACCAACATGTCCATTGAAGTCTGCACCAATGACCACTCTTTCACCTCTGGCGGTACTCTGCATCACTTCATCTAAGTCACTCCAGAATCTCTCCTTCTCTTCTAGCTCACATCCTGCCTGTGGGGCATAAGCACGAACAACATTGAGCATTACACCTTCAATTTCTAACTTGAGACTCATCACTCTGTCTGACACTCTTTTCACTTTTAGAACATTCCTGACAAACTCCTCCTTCAAGATGACTCCTACTCCATTTCTCTTCCCATCCACACCGTGATAAAATAGCTTAAACCCTGCTCCTAAGCTTTTAGCTTTGCTACCTTTCCACCTGGTCTCCTGAACACACAGTATGTCCACCTTCCTCCTCTGCATCATGTCAGCGAGCTCTCTACCTTTTCTTTGCATAGTTCCAACATTCAAAGTCCCCACTCTCAGTCCTAGACTCATGCCTTTCCTTTTCTCTCTCTGCCTACGGACACGCCTCCCACCTCTCCTTCTTCGACGTCTTCGACCAACAGTTTTCCAATTTCCATCAGCACCCTGTTGATTGACAGCACTGATGGCGGTCGTTGTTAACCCGGGCCTCGACCGATCCGGTATGGGGGTAGTACTTCTGATTTGCATCATAAATGTTTGGCATTGGTTTTACGTCGGATGCCCTTCCTGACACAACCCTCTGCATTTCTCCGGGCTTGGGAACGGCATGAGGGGAGAGACACTGGTTAGTGCCCCCCCACCTCATGGCTGCATTACCTTTGGAGCTGGCTTATGGTAAGAGAAATAAACTTTCAATTCATGGGTAACAACTCTGTTGGAAATTCCTGCAGTCAGCAAGCCAACAGCATGGTCCCTCAAAACTTGCGACATCAGTGGCATTGAGACTGTGATCAAACTGCACATTTTACAGTGGCCTTTTAGTGTGGACAACCTTAGGCACACCTGTGCAATATTTATGCTGTCCAGTCAATGTTTGAGAGAAAACGGCCTTTTGTGTGAATAGAAAAAAGTTGGGGATCTTCATGTTCAGCTCATGAAAAATGGGAGTGAAAACAAGTGTTCTGTTTATATTTTTGTTGATATTTTACACACATACATACAGTGGGGCCAATAATTATTGGGCAATGTAAAAATGTGCAAGTTCACCCATTTAAAAAGATGAGAGGTTTGTAATTTTCGTCATAGGTACACATCAAGCTTGAGAGACAGAATGTAAAAAAAATCCAGGAAATCACATTGTATGATTTTTAAACAATTTATTTGTGAAAATGGGAGGCCAATAAGTGTTGGGCAGCTAGAAAACAAACATTATTTCGGCACCCACTCGTTAACAGTATGAGTAACACCTGTTTGAACTGATTAGATGCATAAGAGACACCTTCAAACCTGTACATGCCTTCCAACTGTCAGACTGCAGTCTTCACCAAGACCAGAGAGCTTCCCAAAGACACCCCCACTCTGTAAGGAAATAGAACACTTTCAGGACCAATGCATGTGACACAGCATGAATTAATAAATATATATATCTTCTCTTTATTGTTCTTGTGCTTTAACTGCACTGTGGTTTTTATTTTAGTGTTATGGTCTCTCAAAAGAGTTGCATGCTGAAATGTGCATTGGAGAGGGGCGTGGCTGTTGTTGATGCAGAGTACCCCCAGAGGTGAAAGAGTGGTCATTGGGGCAGACTTCAATGGACATGTTTGGTGCAGGCAACAGAGGGGACGAGGAAGTGATGGGCAGGTTTGGTATCCAGGACAGGAACACAGAAGGACAGATGTTGATCGATTTTGCAAAAGGATGGAAATGGCTGTGGTGAGTACTTTCTTCAAGAAGAAACTGGAGCATTGGGTGACTTATGAAAGCGGAGGTAGGAGCACACAGGTAGACTACATCTTGTGTAGGCGATGTAATTTGAAGGAAGTCAGTGACTGCAAAGTGGTAGTGGGTGAGAGTGTTGCCAAACAGCATAGGATGGTGGTGTGCAGGATGACGCTGATGGTGAGAAAGGTGAAAAAGGCAAAGGCAGAGCAGAAGACAAAGTGGTGGAAGCTGAAAAAGGAAGAGTGTCGTGTTGAGTTCAAGGAGGAGTTGAAGCGGGGTTTGGGTAGTCAGGAAGTGCTTCCAGATGACTGGACGACGAGAGCCAATGTGATCAGGGAGACCGGTAGGAGAGTACTTGGTGTGTCCTCTGGAAGGAAAGTAGCTAAGGAAACTTGGTGGTGGAATGAGGAAGTGCAGGAGTGTGTACAAAAGAAGGCGTTAGCTAAGAAGAAGTGGGACACAGAGAGGACCGAAGAGAGTAAACAGCAGTACAGGGAGACACAGCGTAAGGCGAAGGTAGCGGTTGTCAAAGGCCAAACAGAGGGCGTATGATGACTTGTATGATAGGTTGGACAGTAAGGAGGGAGAAAATGATTTATACAGGTTAGCACAGCAGAGAAATAGAGATGGGAAAGACGTGCAGCAAGTTAGAGTGATAAAGGACAGAGAAGGAAATGTATTGACTGATGACAGAAGTGTGCTGGAATGGATGGAGAAAAGTGTCTGGTGTGATAGGAGAGTATCGGCAAGAATGAAGGGAAAAGTGTACAAGGCGGTGATGAGGCCAGCGATGTTGTATGGTTCAGAGACAGTGGCCCTGGGGAAAAGACAGGAGTCAGAGTTGGAGGTAGCAGAGATGAAAACGTTGAGGTTCTCTTTGGGATAACGAGGATGGATAGGATCAGAAACGAGTACATCAGAGGGACAGCAAAATGTTCGACGTTTTGGAGACAAAATCGGAGAGGCTAGATTGAGATGGTTTGGACATGTACAGAGGAGGGATAGTGAGTATATTGGTAGTAGGATGCTGAGGTTGGAACGACCAGGCAGAAGGCCCAGAGGAAGACCAAAGAGAAGATTTATGGATGTGGTGAAGGCGGACATGAAGGTCGTTGGAGTAAGAGTAGAAGATGCAGAGGATAGGGAGCGATGGAGGCAGATCATTTGCTGTGGCGACCCCTGAAGGGAACAGCCGCAAGAAAAAGGAGAGAGGGGCGTGGCTGTTAAGCGCTGGTGGAGTGCTGAACACCAGAGTTCAGGGCTATAAAGACGAGCAGCGCTCTTCCTGGTGCGAAGATTGTCCCTCTTCCTCCGTGCTCCACCAGTTCCCGCTTTAGTTTGATTTCCGTGTTTCTCCGCATCTCGAACAGTGACGACGATTTCCCCGTGATCGCCTGCCTTCAAACGCACCCGCTTTGGGAAGCGCACCCGCTTTGGGAAGCGCGATCGCTTTGGGAAGCGCACCCGCTTTGGGAAGCGCACCGCTTTGGCAAACGCACCCGTTTTAACAAACGCACCCGTTTTGGCAAGCGCACCCGTTTTGGACGAAACGCACCCGTTTTCGGGAACGCACCCGTTTTCGGAAACGCACCCGTTTTGGGAAGCGCACCCGCTTTGGCAAACGCACCCGTTTTAACAAACGCACCCGTTTTGGCAAACGCACCCGTTTTGGACGAAACGCACCCGTTTTGAATGAAACGGTTTTTTCACGAAGCGTTTTGAGCGAAACGCAGGCCGTTTTAATGAAACACCCATTTTGATCTAGTGCCTTCCCTGTGAACAATAAAATGCACCAGTTTGTTCACAGGGCAGGCAAGTAGATCACGGCGAAATCATAGTCACGGTTAGAGATGTGGAGAAACACGGAAAGCAGACTAAAGCGGGAACTGGTGGAGCAAGGATGAAGATGCTGGATGAGGAGCTCCTGGGCTGGTGTGGTTACACATGGATTACAGTCGTGAGGTTGGTTGGATGTACTACCAAATTCTCTGAAACACCTTTGGAGCTGGCTTATGGTAAGAGAAATAAACTTTCAATTCACGGGTAACAACTCTGTTGGAAATTCCTGCAGTCAGCAAGCCAACAGCATGGTCCCTCAAAACTTGCGACATCAGTGGCATTGAGACTGTGATCACACTGCACATTTTACAGTGGCCTTTAAGTGTGGACAACCTTAGGCACACCTGTGCAATATTTATGCTGTCCAGTCAATATTTGAGAGAAAACGGCCTTTTGTGTGAAGAGAAAAAAGTTGAGGATCTTCATGTTCAGCTCATGAAAAATGGGAGTGAAAACAAGTGTTCTGTTTATATTTTTGTTGATATTTTACACACATACATACAGTGGGGCCAATAAGTATTGGGCAATGTAAAAATGTGCAAGTTCACCCATTTAAAAAGATAAGAGAGGTTTGTAATTTTCATCATAGGTACACATCAAGCTTGAGAGACAGAATGTAAAAAAAAATCCAGGAAATCACATTGTATGATTTTTAAACAATTTATTTGTGAAAATGGGAGGCCAATAAGTGTTGGGCAGCTAGAAAACCAACATTATTTCAGCACCCACTCGTTAACAGTATGAATAACACCTGTTTGAACTGATTAGAAGCATAAGAGACACCTTCAAAGCTGTACATGCCTTCCAACTGTCAGACTGCAGTCTTCACCATGACCAAGACCAGAGAGCTTCCCAAAGACACTCCCACTATGTCAGGAAATAGAACACTTTCAGGACCAATGCATGTGACACAGCATGAATTCATATATATACAGTAAAACCTCCGCTGACGAACGCTTAAGCTCACGAACTTTTCACCTCAAGAACATTAAATTTGCGAGCATATAGTCTCTGTTGACGAACTAGTTTTCGGCGGACGAACCAAACCACGCGGTCGAACAGCGCCACGGTGGCGGCCACGAGAGAAGCTGACGACGCTCACGGCGTCACAGTTAAATCACACCCCTTTCTTTGAGTGCGGAAGTGGTTTGTGTTTGAGAGACATTTTGGACCATATTGAGTACTTTTGCTATTATGGGACCGAAAAAGACCCCACGACAGGCGGAGATCATTGAAAACCACGAACGAGGTGTGCGTATGTGGGACTCCAGCGTCCCATTACCAGTACAGCTAAGTTACCATTGCTCCCATCCTTAAGAACAAGGAAGCCATTAAGGGTGCGTGTGTGGCGAAGGGTGTTATCAAACAGTAGGCGTTTCCAAACACTCCTTCCAAACAGTAACTCCCTCCCTCCCTCCTCCTCCCACTCCATTCCATCAAGCCATCAACTACCATCACAAAGGTAAATAAAACGACTTTATTATACAGTACAGTTTATTTCTTGAATTACAATACAACAGCACATTTATTATACATAAAATAAGGTATATTTTTGTGTAGTTTTAAGGCTTATTTAGTAGAAAATTATGTTTTATGGGGACCTGGGAACGGATTATTCTCATTTTAATGGTTTCTTATGGAAACAAATGTTCGGAAGACGAACTTTTCGCCTTACACACACTTTCTGGGAACCAATTATGTTCGTGAGCTGAGGTATCACTGTATATATATATATATACGCAGTGGGGCCAATAAGAATTGGAGTAAAAATGTGCAAAAAAAAAAAAGTTCACCCATTTAAAAAGATAAGAGAGGTTTACACAGGCTATATATATGACACAGCATGAACTTACATATATATGGGGCCAATAAGTATTGGGCCCTTGTCCTGAAAGTGTTCTATTTCCTGTGTACATCATGCAAGTGCAGAATTTTAATGAATGCTTGTCTTATCTTTTACAGTGAAATATTAAAGTATTTTGCAAAAAAAAAAAGTAACAGTTTGAAAAATAATTTGCAACCATCGTCAGAAGTCACAGAATCGCTCAAAGTTCAACAAAGTATTCAATAATTTCTAAAATATAGTGGAGCCTCGGAATCTGAACAAAAAATCCATTATTTTGTTTTTTTCGTCCCGGAAACGAACAAGAACCGGAAGTCGAACTCGAAAATCGTGTGAGGTAAACGAGACCGGGAGGGAGGGAAAGTGCGCGATTTCTGGAAGTTGTGATACTATGTGTCACTCTGCACTGTTCTGGGGAAGTCCGGAAGTTGTTGATACAGTACTATGTACATATCACCCTCATAAAGCTGAAGCTCACTAAAAGCTAAGCTAAAGCACGAGTAGTGCTGTGAACACCTTTAACGATGAGGTCATGAGCCACTTCCGTCAGGTTTTGAAAAGAAGGCCAACATTAGAAATGTTCAAGAAAAGAAAGGAACATCCTGAAGGAGATACACCCATGCAAAGCATTACCAAGAGAAAAAAAAACACACTGATTTACCTGAAGTTGTTGTGGAAGGAGATATGCTTCTCTTCCTTTCCAACATTTACGTATGCCAACTGCCCATCACCACAAAGGTTAAAATTCTTCGTGAGGTGGACGGATGCGCTGTGAAGGACGGGAATGAAGGTTAGTCTCAGTAAGACAGAATACATGTGTGTGAACGACAAGGAACCAAGAGGAACGGTGAGGTTACAGCGGGCAGAGATAAAGAAGGTGGAGGATTTTAAGTACTTAGGCTCAACAATCCAGAGCAATGGAGAGTGTGGAAAAGAAGTGAAGAAGCGCGTGCAGGCCGGTTGGAATGGATGGAGAAAAGTTTTCGGTGTGATAGGAGAGTATCGGCAAGAATGAAGGGAAAAGTGTACAAGACGGTGATGAGGCCAGCGATGTTGTATGGTTTAGAGACAGTGGCCCTGGGGAAAAGACAGGAGTCAGAGTTGGAGGTAGCAGAGATGAAAATGTTGAGGTTCTCTTTGGGAGTAACGAGGATGGATAGGATCAGAAACGAGTACATCAGAGGGACAGCACATGTTCGATGTTTTGGAGACAAAGTCGGAGAGGCGAGATTGAGATGGTTTGGACATGTACAGAGGAGGGATAGTGAGTATATTGGTAGTAGGATGCTGAGGTTGGAACTACCAGGCAGAAGACCAAAGAGAAGATTTCTGGATGTGGTGAAGGCGGACATGAAGGTCGTTGGAGTAAGAGTAGAAGATGCAGAGGATAGGGAGCGATGGAGGCAGATCATTTGCTGTGGCGACCCCTGAAGGGAACAGCCGAAAGAAAAAGGAGAGAGGGGCGTGGCTGTTAAACGCTGGTGGAGTGCTGAACACCAGAGTTCACTTTATCACGGGCTATAAAGACGAGCAGCGCTCTTCCTGGTGCGAGAAGATTGTCCCTCTTCCTCCGTGCTCCACCAGTTCCCGCTTTAGTTTGATTTCCGTGTTTCTCCGCATCTCGAACAGTGACGACGATTTCCCCGTGATCGCCTGCCTTCAAACGCACCCACTTTGGAAACCGCACCCGTTTTCGGGAAACGCACCCGTTTTCGGGAAACGCAACCGTTTTCGGGAAACGCACCCGTTTTGGGAAGCGCACCCGCTTTGGCAAACGCACCCGTTTTAACAAACGCACCCGTTTTGGCAAACGCACCCGTTTTGGACGAAACGCACCCGTTTTGAATGAAACGGGTTTTTTTTCACGGCGCTTTGAACGAAACGCAGCCGCTTTTAATGAAACACCCATTTTGATCTAGTGCTTTCCCTGTGAACAATAAAATGCACCAGTTTGTTCACAGGGCAGGCAAGTAGATCACGGCGAAATCATAGTCACGGTTAGAGATGTGGAGAAACACGGAAAGCAGACTAAAGCGGGAACTGGTGGAGCAAGGATGAAGATGCTGGATGAGGAGCTCCTGGGCTGGTGTGGTTACACATGGTTTACAGTCGTGAGGTTGGTTGGATGTACTACCAAATTCTCTGAAACACCTTTGGAGCTGGCTTATGGTAAGAGAAATAAACTTTCAATTCACGGGTAACAACTCTGTTGGAAATTCCTGCAGTCAGCAAGCCAACAGCATGGTCCCTCAAAACTTGCGACATCAGTGGCATTGAGACTGTGATCACACTGCACATTTTACAGTGGCCTTTAAGTGTGGACAACCTTAGGCACACCTGTGCAATATTTATGCTGTCCAGTCAATATTTGAGAGAAAACGGCCTTTTGTGTGAAGAGAAAAAAGTTGAGGATCTTCATGTTCAGCTCATGAAAAATGGGAGTGAAAACAAGTGTTCTGTTTATATTTTTGTTGATATTTTACACACATACATACAGTGGGGCCAATAAGTATTGGGCAATGTAAAATGTGCAAGTTCACCCATTTAAAAAGATAAGAGAGGTTTGTAATTTTCATCATAGGTACACATCAAGCTTGAGAGACAGAATGTAAAAAAAAAAATCCAGGAAATCACATTGTATGATTTTTAAACAATTTATTTGTGAAAATGGGAGGCCAATAAGTGTTGGGCAGCTAGAAAACCAACATTATTTCAGCACCCACTCGTTAACAGTATGAATAACACCTGTTTGAACTGATTAGAAGCATAAGAGACACCTTCAAAGCTGTACATGCCTTCCAACTGTCAGACTGCAGTCTTCACCATGACCAAGACCAGAGAGCTTCCCAAAGACACTCCCACTATGTCAGGAAATAGAACACTTTCAGGACCAATGCATGTGACACAGCATGAATTCATATATATACAGTAAAACCTCCGCTGACGAACGCTTAAGCTCACGAACTTTTCACCTCAAGAACATTAAATTTGCGAGCATATAGTCTCTGTTGACGAACTAGTTTTCGGCGGACTAACCAAACCACGCTGGTCGAACAAGCGCCACGGTGGCGACCACGAGAAGCTGACGACGCTCACGGCGTCACAGTTCGTCACACCCTTTTCTTTGAGTGCGGAAGTGGTTTGTGTTTGAGAGACATTTTGGACCATATTGAGTACTTTTGCTATTATGGGACCGAAAAGACCCCACGACAGGCGGAGATCATTGAAAACCACGAACGAGGTGTGCGTATGTGGGACTCAGCGTCCCATTACCAGTACGCTTAAGTTACCATTGCTCCCATCCTTAAGAACAAGGAAGCCATTAAGGGTGCGTGTGTGGCGAAGGGTGTTATCAAACAGTAGGCGTTTCCAAACACTCCTTCCAAACAGTAACTCCCTCCCTCCCTCCTCCTCCCACTCCATTCCATCAAGCCATCAACTACCATCACAAAGGTAAATAAAACGACTTTATTATACAGTACAGTTTATTTCTTGAATTACAATACAACAGCACATTTATTATACATAAAATAAGGTATATTTTTTTGTAGTTTTAAGGCTTATTTAGTAGAAAATTATGTTTTATGGGGACCTGGGAACGGATTATTCTCATTTTAATGGTTTCTTATGGGAAACAAATGTTCGGAAGACGAACTTTTCGCCTTACACACACTTTCTGGGAACCAATTATGTTCGTGAGCTGAGGTATCACTGTATATATATATATATATACGCAGTGGGGCCAATAAGAATTGGAGTAAAAATGTGCAAAAAAAAAAAAGTTCACCCATTTAAAAAGATAAGAGAGGTTTACACAGGCTATATATATGACACAGCATGAATTTACATATATATGGGGCCAATAAGTATTGGGCCCTTGTCCTGAAAGTGTTCTATTTCCTGTGTACATCATGCAAGTGCAGAATTTTAATGAATGCTTGTCTTATCTTTTACAGTGAAATATTAAAGTATTTTGCAAAAAAAAAAAGTAACAGTTTGAAAAATAATTTGCAACCATCGTCAGAAGTCACAGAATCGCTCAAAGTTCAACAAAGTATTCAATAATTTCTAAAATATAGTGGAGCCTCGGAATCTGAACAAAAAATCCATTATTTTGTTTTTTCCGTCCCGGAAACGAACAAGAACCGGAAGTCGAACTCGAAAATCGTGGTGAGGTAAACGAGACCGGGAGGGAGGGAAAGTGCGCGATTTCTGGAAGTTGTGATACTATGTGTCACTCTGCACTGTTCTGGGGAAGTCCGGAAGTTGTTGATACAGTACTATGTACATATCACCCTCATAAAGCTGAAGCTCGCACGAAAGCTAAGCTAAAGCACGAGTAGTGCTGTGAACACCTTTAACGATGAGGTCATGAGCCACTTCCGTCAGGTTTTGAAAAGAAGGCCAACATTAGAAATGTTCAAGAAAAGAAAGGAACATCCTGAAGGAGATACACCCATGCAAAGCATTACCAAGAGAAAAAAAAACACACTGATTTACCTGAAGTTGTTGTGGAAGGAGATATGCTTCTCTTCCTTTCCAACATTTACGTATGCCAACTGCCCATCACCACAAAGGTTAAAATTCTTCGAGAGGTGGAGGTATGCCCTGGAAAGGAGGGGAATGAAGGTTAGTCTCAGTAAGACAGAATACATGTGTGTGAACGACAAGGAACCAAGAGGAACGGTGAGGTTACAGGGGCAGAGATAAAGAAGGTGGAGGATTTTAAGTACTTAGGCTCAACAATCCAGAGCAATGGAGAGTGTGGAAAAGAAGTGAAGAAGCGCGTGCAGGCCGGTTGGAATGGATGGAGAAAAGTGTCCGGTGTGATAGGAGAGTATCGGCAAGAATGAAGGGAAAAGTGTACAAGACGGTGATGAGGCCAGCGATGTTGTATGGTTTAGAGACAGTGGCCCTGGGGAAAAGACAGGAGTCAGAGTTGGAGGTAGCAGAGATGAAAATGTTGAGGTTCTCTTTGGGAGTAACGAGGATGGATAGGATCAGAAACGAGTACATCAGAGGGACAGCACATGTTCGATGTTTTGGAGACAAAGTCGGAGAGGCGAGATTGAGATGGTTTGGACATGTACAGAGGAGGGATAGTGAGTATATTGGTAGTAGGATGCTGAGGTTGGAACTACCAGGCAGAAGACCAAAGAGAAGATTTCTGGATGTGGTGAAGGCGGACATGAAGGTCGTTGGAGTAAGAGTAGAAGATGCAGAGGATAGGGAGCGATGGAGGCAGATCATTTGCTGTGGCGACCCCTGAAGGGAACAGCCGAAAGAAAAAGGAGAGAGGGGCGTGGCTGTTAAACGCTGGTGGAGTGCTGAACACCAGAGTTCACTTTATCACGGGCTATAAAGACGAGCAGCGCTCTTCCTGGTGCGAGAAGATTGTCCCTCTTCCTCCGTGCTCCACCAGTTCCCGCTTTCGTTTGATTTCCGTGTTTCTCCGCATCTCGAACAGTGACGACGATTTCCCCGTGATCGCCTGCCTTCAAACGCACCCGCTTTGGAAACCGCACCCGTTTTCGGGAAACGCACCCGTTTTCGGGAACGCACCCGTTTTCGGGAACGCACCCGTTTTCGGGAACGCACCCGTTTTCGGGAACGCACCCGTTTTGGGAAACACACCCGTTTTGGGAAACACACCCGTTTTGGGAAACGCACCCGTTTTGGGAAACACACCCGTTTTGGGGAACGCACCCGTTTTCCGAAACGCACCCGTTTTGGGAAACGCACCCGTTTCGGGGAACGCACCCGTTTTGGGAAACGCACCCGTTTTCCGAAACGCACCCGTTTTGGGAAACACACCCGTTTTGGGAACCACACCCGTTTTGGCAAACGCACCCGTTTTGAACGAAACGGTTTTTTTTCCACGAAGCGTTTTTAACGAAACGCAGCCGTTTTTCATGAAACGCACCCATTTTGATCTAGTGCCTTCCCTGTGAACAATAAAATGCACCAGTTTGTTCACAGGGAAGGCAAGCAGATCATAGTCACGGTTGTTGAGAAACACGGAAAGCAGACGAAAGCGGGAACTGGTGGAGCAAGGATGAAGATGCTGGATGAGGAGCTCCTGGGCTGGCATGGTTACACATGGTTTACAGTCGTGAGGTTGGTTGGATGTACTACCAAATTCTCTGAAACACCTTTGGAGCTGGCCTCTTCTTCTTCTTCTTTTACTTTCGGCTGCTCCCTTCAGGGGTCGCCACAGCAAATCATCCACCTCCACCTCACCCTGTCCTCCGCATCTCTTTTCTGACTCCAATGACCTTCATGTCTTCCTTCACCACATCCATAAATCTCTTCTTTGGTCTTCCTCGAGGCCTTCTGCCTGGTAGTTCCAACCTCAGCATCCTACTGCCAATATACTCACTATCCCTCCTCTGTACATGTCCAAACCATCTCAATCTAGCCTCTCTGACTTTGTCTCCAAAACATCTTACGTGGGCTGTCCCTCTGATATACTCATTTCTGATCCTATCCATCCCTGTTACTCCCAGAGAGAACCTCAACATTTTCATCTCCGCGACCTCCAGCTCTGCCTCCTGCCTTTTCCTCAGCGCCACTGTTTCTAAGCCATACAACATCGCTGGCCTCACCACCGTCTTGTACACTTTTCCCTTCATTCTTGCTGACACTCTCCTATCGCACATCACACCGGACACTTTTCTCCAACCATTCCAGCCTGCCTGCACACGCTTCTTCACCTCTTCACCTCTTTTCCACACTCTCCATTGCTCTGGATTGTTGAGCCTAAGGACTTAAAATCCTCCACCTTCGTTATCTCTGCGCCCTGTAACATCACCGTTCCTCCTGGGTCCTTCTCATTTACACACATGTATTCTGATTTTCTGAGGCTAGCCTTCATTCCTCTCCTTTCCAGGGCATACCGCCACCTCTCTAGATTTTCTTGCACTTGTTCTCTGCTCTCACTACAGATCACAATGTCATCTGCAAGCATCATAGTCCATGGAGATTCTTGTCTCACCTCGTCTGTCAGCCTGTCCATCACCATAGCAAACAAGAAGGGGCTCAGAGCTGACCCTTGATGCAGTCCCACCTCCACCTTGAATTCGTCGGTCACACCGCCAGCACACCTCACCACTGTCTTACATCTCTCATACATGTCCTGCACCACTCTAACATACTTCTCTGCCACTCCAGACTTCCTCATGCAATACCACAGTTCTTCTCTTGGCACCCTGTCATATGCTTTTTCCAGATCCACAAAGGCACAATGTAGCTCCCTCTGACCTTCTCTGTACTTCTCTATTAACATCCTCAAAGCAAACACTGCATCTGTGGTGCTCTTTCTTGGCATGAAACCAAACTGTTGTTCACAAATGCTGACCTCTGCCCTTAGTCTAGCTTCCACTATTCTTTCCCATAACTTCATCGTATGGCTCATCAACTTTATCCCTCTGTAGTTGCTGCAACTCTGCACGTCTCCCTTGTTCTTAAAAATGGGCACCAGCACACTTCTCCTCCACTCCTCCGGCATCTGCTCACTCTCTAGTACCTTGTTGAATGTTCTTGTCAGAAAATCTACTGCTACCTCTCCTAGACACTTCCATACCTCCACAGGTATATCATCAGGGCCAACTGCCTTTCCATTCTTCATCCTCTTCAATGCCCTTCTCACTTCACCCTTACTGATCTTTGCTACATCCTGCTCCTCCATGGTCACCTCTTCTACTCTTTTTTTCTCTCTCATTTTCCTCATTCATCAGCTCTTCAAAGTACTCTTTCCATCTTCCCAGCACACTTCTGTCATCAGTCAATACATTTCCCTCTCTGTCCTTTATCAATCTAACTTGCTGCACGTCCTTCCCATCTCTATTTATCTACTGTGCCAACCTGTATAGATCATTTTCTCCCTCTTTACTATCCAATCTATCATACAAGTCATCATAGGCCCTCTGTTTGGCCTTAGCCACTGCTACTTTCGCCTTACGCTGTGTCTCCCTGTACTCCTGTTTACTCTCTTCGGTCCTCTCAATGTCCCACTTCTTCTTAGTTAATCTCTTCCTTTGTACACACTCCTGCACTTCCTCATTCCACCACCAAGTCTCCTTATCTACTTTCCTTCCAGAGGACACACCAAGTACCTCTCCTACCTGTGTCCCTGATCACATTTGCTGTGTTTGTCCAGTCATTTGGAAGCACTTCCTGGCCACCCAAAGCCCGTTTCAACTCCTCCTTGAAGACAACACGACACTCTTCCTTTTTCAGCTTCCACCACTTTGTCTTCTGCTCTGCCTTTGCCTTTTTCACCTTTCTCACCATCAGAGTCATCCTGCACACCACCATCCTATGCTGTTTGGCAACACTCTCACCCACTATGACTTTGCAGTCACTGACTTCCTTCAAATTACATCGCCTACACAAGATGTAGTCTACCTGTGTGCTCCTACCTCCGCTTTTATAAGTCACCCTATGCTCATGTTTCTTCTGGAAGAAAGTATTCACCACAGCCATTTCCATCCTTTTTGCAAAATCTATCAACATCTGTCCTTCTGCGTTTCTGTCCTGGATACCAAACCTGCCCATCACTTCCTCGTCCCCTCTGTTGCCTGCACCAACATGTCCATTGAAGTCTGCACCAATGACCACTCTTTCACCTCTGGCGGTACTCTGCATCACTTCATCTAAGTCACTCCAGAATCTCTCCTTCTCTTCTAGCTCACATCCTGCCTGTGGGGCATAAGCACGAACAACATTGAGCATTACACCTTCAATTTCTAACTTGAGACTCATCACTCTGTCTGACACTCTTTTCACTTTTAGAACATTCCTGACAAACTCCTCCTTCAAGATGACTCCTACTCCATTTCTCTTCCCATCCACACCGTGATAAAATAGCTTAAACCCTGCTCCTAAGCTTTTAGCTTTGCTACCTTTCCACCTGGTCTCCTGAACACACAGTATGTCCACCTTCCTCCTCTGCATCATGTCAGCGAGCTCTCTACCTTTTCTTTGCATAGTTCCAACATTCAAAGTCCCCACTCTCAGTCCTAGACTCATGCCTTTCCTTTTCTCTCTCTGCCTACGGACACGCCTCCCACCTCTCCTTCTTCGACGTCTTCGACCAACAGTTTTCCAATTTCCATCAGCACCCTGTTGATTGACAGCACTGATGGCGGTCGTTGTTAACCCGGGCCTCGACCGATCCGGTATGGGGTAGTACTTCTGATTTGCATCATAAATGTTTGGCATTGGTTTTACGTCGGATGCCCTTCCTGACACAACCCTCTGCATTTCTCCGGGCTTGGGAACGGCATGAGGGGAGAGACACTGGTTAGTGCCCCCACCTCATGGCTGCATTACCTTTGGAGCTGGCTTATGGTAAGAGAAATAAACTTTCAATTCATGGGTAACAACTCTGTTGGAAATTCCTGCAGTCAGCAAGCCAACAGCATGGTCCCTCAAAACTTGCGACATCAGTGGCATTGAGACTGTGATCAAACTGCACATTTTACAGTGGCCTTTTAGTGTGGACAACCTTAGGCACACCTGTGCAATATTTATGCTGTCCAGTCAATGTTTGAGAGAAAACGGCCTTTTGTGTGAATAGAAAAAGTTGGGGATCTTCATGTTCAGCTCATGAAAATGGGAGTGAAAACAAGTGTTCTGTTTATATTTTTGTTGATATTTTACACACATACATACAGTGGGGCCAATAATTATTGGGCAATGTAAAAATGTGCAAGTTCACCCATTTAAAAAGATGAGAGGTTTGTAATTTTCGTCATAGGTACACATCAAGCTTGAGAGACAGAATGTAAAAAAAATCCAGGAAATCACATTGTATGATTTTTAAACAATTTATTTGTGAAAATGGGAGGCCAATAAGTGTTGGGCAGCTAGAAAACAAACATTATTTCGGCACCCACTCGTTAACAGTATGAGTAACACCTGTTTGAACTGATTAGATGCATAAGAGACACCTTCAAACCTGTACATGCCTTCCAACTGTCAGACTGCAGTCTTCACCAAGACCAGAGAGCTTCCCAAAGACACCCCCACTCTGTAAGGAAATAGAACACTTTCAGGACCAATGCATGTGACACAGCATGAATTAATAAATATATATATCTTCTCTTTATTGTTCTTGTGCTTTAACTGCACTGTGGTTTTTATTTTAGTGTTATGGTCTCTCAAAAGAGTTGCACGCTGAAATGTGCATTGGAGAGGGGCGTGGCTGTTGTTGATGCAGAGTACCCCCAGAGGTGAAAGAGTGGTCATTGGGGCAGACTTCAATGGACATGTTTGGTGCAGGCAACAGAGGGGACGAGGAAGTGATGGGCAGGTTTGGTATCCAGGACAGGAACACAGAAGGACAGATGTTGATCGATTTTGCAAAAAGGATGGAAATGGCTGTGGTGAGTACTTTCTTCAAGAAGAAACTGGAGCATTGGGTGACTTATGAAAGCGGAGGTAGGAGCACACAGGTAGACTACATCTTGTGTAGGCGATGTAATTTGAAGGAAGTCAGTGACTGCAAAGTGGTAGTGGGTGAGAGTGTTGCCAAACAGCATAGGATGGTGGTGTGCAGGATGACGCTGATGGTGAGAAAGGTGAAAAAGGCAAAGGCAGAGCAGAAGACAAAGTGGTGGAAGCTGAAAAAGGAAGAGTGTCGTGTTGTCTTCAAGGAGGAGTTGAAACGGGCTTTGGGTAGTCAGGAAGTGCTTCCAGATGACTGGACAACCACAGCCAATGTGATCAGGGAGACCGGTAGGAGAGTACTTGGTGTGTCCTCTGGAAGGAAAGTAGCTAAGGAAACTTGGTGGTGGAATGAGGAAGTGCAGGAGTGTGTACAAAAGAAGACGTTAGCTAAGAAGAAGTGGGACACAGAGAGGACCGAAGAGAGTAAACAGCAGTACAGGGAGACACAGCGTAAGGCGAAGGTAGCGGTTGTCAAAGGCCAAACAGAGGGCGTATGATGACTTGTATGATAGGTTGGACAGTAAGGAGGGAGAAAATGATTTATACAGGTTAGCACAGCAGAGAAATAGAGATGGGAAAGACGTGCAGCAAGTTAGAGTGATAAAGGACAGAGAAGGAAATGTATTGACTGATGACAGAAGTGTGCTGGAATGGATGGAGAAAAGTGTCCGGTGTGATAGGAGAGTATCGGCAAGAATGAAGGGAAAAGTGTACAAGACGGTGATGAGGCCAGCGATGTTGTATGGTTCAGAGACAGTGGCCCTGGGGAAAAGACAGGAGTCAGAGTTGGAGGTAGCAGAGATGAAAACGTTGAGGTTCTCTTTGGGATAACGAGGATGGATAGGATCAGAAACGAGTACATCAGAGGGACAGCAAAATGTTCGACGTTTTGGAGACAAAGTCGGAGAGGCTAGATTGAGATGGTTTGGACATGTACAGAGGAGGGATAGTGAGTATATTGGTAGTAGGATGCTGAGGTTGGAACGACCAGGCAGAAGGCCCAGAGGAAGACCAAAGAGAAGATTTATGGATGTGGTGAAGGCGGACATGAAGGTCGTTGGAGTAAGAGTAGAAGATGCAGAGGATAGGGAGCGATGGAGGCAGATCATTTGCTGTGGCGACCCCTGAAGGGAACAGCCGAAAGAAAAAGGAGAGAGGGGCGTGGCTGTTAAACGCGGGTGGAGTGCTGAACACCAGAGTTCAGGGCTATAAAGACGAGCAGCGCTCTTCCTGGTGCGAGAAGATTGTCCCTCTTCCTCCGTGCTCCACCAGTTCCCGCTTTAGTTTGATTTCCGTGTTTCTCCGCATCTCGAACAGTGACGACGATTTCCCCGTGATCGCCTGCCTTCAAACGCACCCGCTTTGGGAAGCGCACCCGCTTTGGGAAGCGCACCCGCTTTGGGAAGCGCACCCGCTTTGGGAAGCGCACCCGCTTTGGGAAGCGCACCCGCTTTGGCAAACGCACCCGTTTTAACAAACGCACCCGTTTTGGCAAACGCACCCGTTTTGGACGAAACGCACCCGTTTTCGGGAAACGCACCCGTTTTGGGAAGCGCACCCGCTTTGGCAAACGCACCCGTTTTAACAAACGCACCCGTTTTGGCAAACGCACCCGTTTTGGACGAAACGCACCCGTTTTGAATGAAACGGTTTTTTTTTTTCACGGCCGCTTTGAACGAAACGCAGCCGCTTTTAATGAAACACCCATTTTGATCTAGTGCCTTCCCTGTGAACAATAAAATGCACCAGTTTGTTCACAGGGCAGGCAAGTAGATCACGGCGAAATCATAGTCACGGTTAGAGATGTGGAGAAACACGGAAAGCAGACTAAAGCGGGAACTGGTGGAGCAAGGATGAAGATGCTGGATGAGGAGCTCCTGGGCTGGTGTGGTTACACATGGTTTACAGTCGTGAGGTTGGTTGGATGTACTACCAAATTCTCTGAAACACCTTTGGAGCTGGCTTATGGTAAGAGAAATAAACTTTCAATTCACGGGTAACAACTCTGTTGGAAATTCCTGCAGTCAGCAAGCCAACAGCATGGTCCCTCAAAACTTGCGACATCAGTGGCATTGAGACTGTGATCACACTGCACATTTTACAGTGGCCTTTAAGTGTGGACAACCTTAGGCACACCTGTGCAATATTTATGCTGTCCAGTCAATATTTGAGAGAAAACGGCCTTTTGTGTGAAGAGAAAAAAGTTGAGGATCTTCATGTTCAGCTCATGAAAATCGGGAGTGAAAACAAGTGTTCTGTTTATATTTTTGTTGATATTTTACACACATACATACAGTGGGGCCAATAAGTATTGGGCAATGTAAAAATGTGCAAGTTCACCCATTTAAAAAGATAAGAGAGGTTTGTAATTTTCATCATAGGTACACATCAAGCTTGAGAGACAGAATGTAAAAAAAATCCAGGAAATCACATTGTATGATTTTTAAACAATTTATTTGTGAAAATGGGAGGCCAATAAGTGTTGGGCAGCTAGAAAACCAACATTATTTCAGCACCCACTCGTTAACAGTATGAATAACACCTGTTTGAACTGATTAGAAGCATAAGAGACACCTTCAAACCTGTCCATGCCTTCCAACTGTCAGACTGCAGTCTTCACCATGACCAAGACCAGAGAGCTTCCCAAAGACACTCCCACTATGTCAGGAAATAGAACACTTTCAGGACCAATGCATGTGACACAGCATGAATTCATATATATACAGTAAAACCTCCGCTGACGAACGCTTAAGCTCACGAACTTTTCACCTCAAGAACATTAAATTTGCGAGCATATAGTCTCTGTTGACGAACTAGTTTTCGGCGGACGAACCAAACCACGCGGTCGAACAGCGCCACGGTGGCGGCCACGAGAAGCTGACGCACGCTCACGGCGTCACAGTTCGTCACACCCCTTTCTTTGAGTGCGGAAGTGGTTTGTGTTTGAGAGACATTTTGGACCATATTGAGTACTTTTGCTATTATGGGACCGAAAAAGACCCCACGACAGGCGGAGATCATTGAAAACCACGAACGAGGTGTGCGTATGTGGGACTCAGCGTCCCATTACCAGTACGCTTCTTCTTCTTCTTCTTTTACTTTCGGCTGCTCCCTTCAGGGGTCGCCACAGCAAACGCTAAGTTACCATTGCTCCCATCCTTAAGAACAAGGAAGCCATTAAGGGTGCGTGTGTGGCGAAGGGTGTTATCAAACAGTAGGCGTTTCCAAACACTCCTTCCAAACAGTAACTCCCTCCCTCCCTCCTCCTCCCACTCCATTCCATCAAGCCATCAACTACCATCACAAAGGTAAATAAAACGACTTTATTATACAGTACAGTTTATTTCTTGAATTACAATACAACAGCACATTTATTATACATAAAATAAGGTATATTTTTGTGTAGTTTTAAGGCTTATTTAGTAGAAAATTATGTTTTATGGGGACCTGGGAACGGATTATTCTCATTTTAATGGTTTCTTATGGGAAACAAATGTTCGGAAGACGAACTTTTCGCCTTACACACACTTTCTGGGAACCAATTATGTTCGTGAGCTGAGGTATCACTGTATATATATATATATATATATATATACACATGCAATGGGGCCAATAAGAATTGGAGTAAAAATGTGCAAAAAAAAAAAAGTTCACCCATTTAAAAAGATAAGAGAGGTTTACACAGGCTATATATATGACACAGCATGAATTTACATATATATGGGGCCAATAAGTATTGGGCCCTTGTCCTGAAAGTGTTCTATTTCCTGTGTACATCATGCAAGTGCAGAATTTTAATGAATGCTTGTCTTATCTTTTACAGTGAAATATTAAAGTATTTTGCAAAAAAAAAAAGTAACAGTTTGAAAAATAATTTGCAACCATCGTCAGAAGTCACAGAATCGCTCAAAGTTCAACAAAGTATTCAATAATTTCTAAAATATAGTGGAGCCTCGGAATCTGAACAAAAAATCCATTATTTTGTTTTTTCCGTCCCGGAAACGAACAAGAACCGGAAGTCGAACTCGAAAATCGTGTGAGGTAAACGAGACCGGGAGGGAGGGAAAGTGCGCGATTTCTGGAAGTTGTGATACTATGTGTCACTCTGCACTGTTCTGGGGAAGTCCGGAAGTTGTTGATACAGTACTATGTACATATCACCCTCATAAAGCTGAAGCTCGCACGAAAGCTAAGCTAAAGCACGAGTAGTGCTGTGAACACCTTTAACGATGAGGTCATGAGCCACTTCCGTCAGGTTTTGAAAAGAAGGCCAACATTAGAAATGTTCAAGAAAAGAAAGGAACATCCTGAAGGAGATACACCCATGCAAAGCATTACCAAGAGAAAAAAAAACACACTGATTTACCTGAAGTTGTTGTGGAAGGAGATATGCTTCTCTTCCTTTCCAACATTTACGTATGCCAACTGCCCATCACCACAAAGGTTAAAATTCTTCGAGAGGTGGAGGTATGCCCTGGAAAGGAGGGGAATGAAGGTTAGTCTCAGTAAGACAGAATACATGTGTGTGAACGACAAGGAACCAAGAGGAACGGTGAGGTTACAGCGGGCAGAGATAAAGAAGGTGGAGGATTTTAAGTACTTAGGCTCAACAATCCAGAGCAATGGAGAGTGTGGAAAAGAAGTGAAGAAGCGCGTGCAGGCCGGTTGGAATGGATGGAGAAAAGTGTCCGGTGTGATAGGAGAGTATCGGCAAGAATGAAGGGAAAAGTGTACAAGACGGTGATGAGGCCAGCGATGTTGTATGGTTTAGAGACAGTGGCCCTGGGGAAAAGACAGGAGTCAGAGTTGGAGGTAGCAGAGATGAAAATGTTGAGGTTCTCTTTGGGAGTAACGAGGATGGATAGGATCAGAAACGAGTACATCAGAGGGACAGCACATGTTCGATGTTTTGGAGACAAAGTCGGAGAGGCGAGATTGAGATGGTTTGGACATGTACAGAGGAGGGATAGTGAGTATATTGGTAGTAGGATGCTGAGGTTGGAACTACCAGGCAGAAGACCAAAGAGAAGATTTCTGGATGTGGTGAAGGCGGACATGAAGGTCGTTGGAGTAAGAGTAGAAGATGCAGAGGATAGGGAGCGATGGAGGCAGATCATTTGCTGTGGCGACCCCTGAAGGGAACAGCCGAAAGAAAAAGGAGAGAGGGGCGTGGCTGTTAAACGCTGGTGGAGTGCTGAACACCAGAGTTCACTTTATCACGGGCTATAAAGACGAGCAGCGCTCTTCCTGGTGCGAGAAGATTGTCCCTCTTCCTCCGTGCTCCACCAGTTCCCGCTTTCGTTTGATTTCCGTGTTTCTCCGCATCGCGAACAGTGACGACGATTTCCCCGTGATCGCCTGCCTTCAAACGCACCCGCTTTGGAAACCGCACCCGTTTTCGGGAAACGCACCCGTTTTGGGGAACGCACCCGTTTTCCGAAACACACCCGTTTTGGGAAACACACCCGTTTTGGGGAACGCACCCGTTTTCCGAAACGCACCCGTTTTGGGAAACGCACCCGTTTGGGAAACGCACCCGTTTTCCGAAACGCACCCGTTTTGGGAAACACACCCGTTTTCGGAAACGCACCCGTTTTCGGAACCGCACCCGTTTTGGCAAACGCACCCGTTTTGAACGAAACGCGCCCGTTTTGAACGAAACGGTTTTTTTTCCACGAAGCGTTTTTAACGAAACGCAGCCGTTTTTCATGAAACGCACCCATTTTGATCTAGTGCCTTCCCTGTGAACAATAAAATGCACCAGTTTGTTCACAGGGAAGGCAAGCAGATCATAGTCACGGTTGTTGAGAAACACGGAAAGCAGACGAAAGCGGGAACTGGTGGAGCAAGGATGAAGATGCTGGATGAGGAGCTCCTGGGCTGGCATGGTTACACATGGTTTACAGTCGTGAGGTTGGTTGGATGTACTACCAAATTCTCTGAAACACCTTTGGAGCTGGCTTCTTCTTCTTCTTCTTTTACTTTCGGCTGCTCCCTTCAGGGGTCGCCACAGCAAATCATCCACCTCCACCTCACCCTGTCCTCCGCATCTCTTTTCTGACTCCAATGACCTTCATGTCTTCCTTCACCACATCCATAAATCTCTTCTTTGGTCTTCCTCGAGGCCTTCTGCCTGGTAGTTCCAACCTCAGCATCCTACTGCCAATATACTCACTATCCCTCCTCTGTACATGTCCAAACCATCTCAATCTAGCCTCTCTGACTTTGTCTCCAAAACATCTTACGTGGGCTGTCCCTCTGATATACTCATTTCTGATCCTATCCATCCCTGTTACTCCCAGAGAGAACCTCAACATTTTCATCTCCATGACCTCCAGCTCTGCCTCCTGCCTTTTCCTCAGCGCCACTGTTTCTAAGCCATACAACATCGCTGGCCTCACCACCGTCTTGTACACTTTTCCCTTCATTCTTGCTGACACTCTCCTATCGCACATCACACCGGACACTTTTCTCCAACCATTCCAGCCTGCCTGCACACGCTTCTTCACCTCTTCACCTCTTTTCCACACTCTCCATTGCTCTGGATTGTTGAGCCTAAGGACTTAAAATCCTCCACCTTCGTTATCTCTGCGCCCTGTAACATCACCGTTCCTCCTGGGTCCTTCTCATTTACACACATGTATTCTGATTTTCTGAGGCTAGCCTTCATTCCTCTCCTTTCCAGGGCATACCGCCACCTCTCTAGATTTTCTTGCACTTGTTCTCTGCTCTCACTACAGATCACAATGTCATCTGCAAACATCATAGTCCATGGAGATTCTTGTCTCACCTCGTCTGTCAGCCTGTCCATCACCATAGCAAACAAGAAGGGGCTCAGAGCTGACCCTTGATGCAGTCCCACCTCCACCTTGAATTCGTCGGTCACACCGACAGCACACCTCACCACTGTCTTACATCTCTCATACATGTCCTGCACCACTCTAACATACTTCTCTGCCACTCCAGACTTCCTCATGCAATACCACAGTTCTTCTCTTGGCACCCTGTCATATGCTTTTTCCAGATCCACAAAGGCACAATGTAGCTCCCTCTGACCTTCTCTGTACTTCTCTATTAACATCCTCAAAGCAAACACTGCATCTGTGGTGCTCTTTCTTGGCATGAAACCAAACTGTTGTTCACAAATGCTGACCTCTGCCCTTAGTCTAGCTTCCACTATTCTTTCCCATAACTTCATCGTATGGCTCATCAACTTTATCCCTCTGTAGTTGCTGCAACTCTGCACGTCTCCCTTGTTCTTAAAAATGGGCACCAGCACACTTCTCCTCCACTCCTCCGGCATCTGCTCACTCTCTAGTACCTTGTTGAATGTTCTTGTCAGAAAATCTACTGCTACCTCTCCTAGACACTTCCATACCTCCACAGGTATATCATCAGGGCCAACTGCCTTTCCATTCTTCATCCTCTTCAATGCCCTTCTCACTTCACCCTTACTGATCTTTGCTACATCCTGCTCCTCCATGGTCACCTCTTCTACTCTTTTTTCTCTCTCATTTTCCTCATTCATCAGCTCTTCAAAGTACTCTTTCCATCTTCCCAGCACACTTCTGTCATCAGTCAATACATTTCCCTCTCTGTCCTTTATCAATCTAACTTGCTGCACGTCCTTCCCATCTCTATTTATCTACTGTGCCAACCTGTATAGATCATTTTCTCCCTCTTTACTATCCAATCTATCATACAAGTCATCATAGGCCCTCTGTTTGGCCTTAGCCACTGCTACTTTCGCCTTACGCTGTGTCTCCCTGTACTCCTGTTTACTCTCTTCGGTCCTCTCAATGTCCCACTTCTTCTTAGTTAATCTCTTCCTTTGTACACACTCCTGCACTTCCTCATTCCACCACCAAGTCTCCTTATCTACTTTCCTTCCAGAGGACACACCAAGTACCTCTCCTACCTGTGTCCCTGATCACATTTGCTGTGTTTGTCCAGTCATTTGGAAGCACTTCCTGGCCACCCAAAGCCCGTTTCAACTCCTCCTTGAAGACAACACGACACTCTTCCTTTTTCAGCTTCCACCACTTTGTCTTCTGCTCTGCCTTTGCCTTTTTCACCTTTCTCACCATCAGAGTCATCCTGCACACCACCATCCTATGCTGTTTGGCAACACTCTCACCCACTATGACTTTGCAGTCACTGACTTCCTTCAAATTACATCGCCTACACAAGATGTAGTCTACCTGTGTGCTCCTACCTCCGCTTTATAAGTCACCCTATGCTCTTGTTTCTTCTGGAAGAAAGTATTCACCACAGCCATTTCCATCCTTTTGCAAAATCTATCAACATCTGTCCTTCTGCGTTTCTGTCCTGGATACCAAACCTGCCCATCACTTCCTCGTCCCCTCTGTTGCCTGCACCAACATGTCCATTGAAGTCTGCACCAATGACCACTCTTTCACCTCTGGCGGTACTCTGCATCACTTCATCTAAGTCACTCCAGAATCTCTCCTTCTCTTCTAGCTCACATCCTGCCTGTGGGGCATAAGCACGAACAACATTGAGCATTACACCTTCAATTTCTAACTTGAGACTCATCACTCTGTCTGACACTCTTTTCACTTTTAGAACATTCCTGACAAACTCCTCCTTCAAGATGACTCCTACTCCATTTCTCTTCCCATCCACACCGTGATAAAATAGCTTAAACCCTGATCCTAAGCTTTTAGCTTTGCTACCTTTCCACCTGGTCTCCTGAACACACAGTATGTCCACCTTCCTCCTCTGCATCATGTCAGCGAGCTCTCTACCTTTTCTTTGCATAGTTCCAACATTCAAAGTCCCCACTCTCAGTCCTAGACTCATGCCTTTCCTTTTCTCTCTCTGCCTACGGACACGCCTCCCACCTCTCCTTCTTCGACGTCTTCGACCAACAGTTTTCCAATTTCCATCAGCACCCTGTTGATTGACAGCACTGATGGCGGTCGTTGTTAACCCGGGCCTCGACCGATCCGGTATGGGGGTAGTACTTCTGATTTGCATCATAAATGTTTGGCATTGGTTTTACGTCGGATGCCCTTCCTGACACAACCCTCTGCATTTCTCCGGGCTTGGGAACGGCATGAGGGGGAGAGACACTGGTTAGTGCCCCCCCACCTCATGGCTGCATTACCTTTGGAGCTGGCTTATGGTAAGAGAAATAAACTTTCAATTCATGGGTAACAACTCTGTTGGAAATTCCTGCAGTCAGCAAGCCAACAGCATGGTCCCTCAAAACTTGCGACATCAGTGGCATTGAGACTGTGATCAAACTGCACATTTTACAGTGGCCTTTTAGTGTGGACAACCTTAGGCACACCTGTGCAATATTTATGCTGTCCAGTCAATGTTTGAGAGAAAACGGCCTTTTGTGTGAATAGAAAAAGTTGGGGATGTTCATGTTCAGCTCATGAAAAATGGGAGTGAAAACAAGTGTTCTGTTTATATTTTTGTTGATATTTTACACACATACATACAGTGGGGCCAATAATTATTGGGCAATGTAAAAATGTGCAAGTTCACCCATTTAAAAGATGAGAGGTTTGTAATTTTAGTCATAGGTACACATCAAGCTTGAGAGACAGAATGTAAAAAAAAATCCAGGAAATCACATTGTATGATTTTTAAACAATTTATTTGTGAAAATGGGAGGCCAATAAGTGTTGGGCAGCTAGAAAACAAACATTATTTCGGCACCCACTCGTTAACAGTATGAGTAACACCTGTTTGAACTGATTAGATGCATAAGAGACACCTTCAAACCTGTACATGCCTTCCAACTGTCAGACTGCAGTCTTCACCAAGACCAGAGAGCTTCCCAAAGACACCCCCACTCTGTAAGGAAATAGAACACTTTCAGGACCAATGCATGTGACACAGCATGAATTAATAAATATATATATATCTTATCTTTATTGTTCTTGTGCTTTAACTGCACTGTGGTTTTTATTTTAGTGTTATGGTCTCTCAAAAGAGTTGCACGCTGAAATGCGCATTGGAGAGGGGCGTGGCTGTTGTTGATGCAGAGTACCCCCAGAGGTGAAAGAGTGGTCATTGGGGCAGACTTCAATGGACATGTTTGGTGCAGGCAACAGAGGGGACGAGGAAGTGATGGGCAGGTTTGGTATCCAGGACAGGAACACAGAAGGACAGATGTTGATCGATTTTGCAAAAAGGATGGAAATGGCTGTGGTGAATACTTTCTTCAAGAAGAAACTGGAGCATTGGGTGACTTATGAAAGCGGAGGTAGGAGCACACAGGTAGACTACATCTTGTGTAGGCGATGTAATTTGAAGGAAGTCAGTGACTGCAAAGTGGTAGTGGGTGAGAGTGTTGCCAAACAGCATAGGATGGTGGTGTGCAGGATGACGCTGATGGTGAGAAAGGTGAAAAGGCAAAGGCAGAGCAGAAGACAAAGTGGTGGAAGCTGAAAAAGGAAGAGTGTCGTGTTGTCTTCAAGGAGGAGTTGAAACGGGCTTTGGGTAGTCAGGAAGTGCTTCCAGATGACTGGACAACCACAGCCAATGTGATCAGGGAGACCGGTAGGAGAGTACTTGGTGTGTCCTCTGGAAGGAAAGTAGCTAAGGAAACTTGGTGGTGGAATGAGGAAGTGCAGGAGTGTGTACAAAAGAAGACGTTAGCTAAGAAGAAGTGGGACACAGAGAGGACCGAAGAGAGTAAACAGCAGTACAGGGAGACACAGCGTAAGGCGAAGGTAGCGGTTGTCAAAGGCCAAACAGAGGGCGATGATGACTTGTATGATAGGTTGGACAGTAAGGAGGAGAGAAAATGATTTATACAGGTTGGCACAGCAGAGAAATAGAGATGGGAAAGACGTGCAGCAAGTTAGAGTGATAAAGGACAGAGAAGGAAATGTATTGACTGATGACAGAAGTGTGCTGGAATGGATGGAGAAAAGTGTCCGGTGTGATAGGAGAGTATCGGCAAGAATGAAGGGAAAAGTGTACAAGACGGTGATGAGGCCAGCGATGTTGTATGGTTTAGAGACAGTGGCCCTGGGGAAAAGACAGGAGTCAGAGTTGGAGGTAGCAGAGATGAAAACGTTGAGGTTCTCTTTGGGAGTAACGAGGATGGATAGGATCAGAAACGAGTACATCAGAGGGACAGCAAAATGTTCGACGTTTTGGAGACAAAGTCGGAGAGGCTAGATTGAGATGGTTTGGACATGTACAGAGGAGGGATAGTGAGTATATTGGTAGTAGGATGCTGAGGTTGGAACTACCAGGCAGAAGGCCCAGAGGAAGACCAAAGAGAAGATTTATGGATGTGGTGAAGGCGGACATGAAGGTCGTTGGAGGAAGAGTAGAAGATGCAGAGGATAGGGAGCGATGGAGGCAGATCATTTGCTGTGGCGACCCCTGAAGGGAACAGCCGAAAGAAAAAGGAGAGAGGGGCGTGGCTGTTAAACGCGGGTGGAGTGCTGAACACCAGAGTTCAGGGCTCTAAAGACGAGCAGCGCTCTTCCTGGTGCGAGAAGATTGTCCCTCTTCCTCCGTGCTCCACCAGTTCCCGCTTTAGTTTGATTTCCGTGTTTCTCCGCATCTCGAACAGTGACGACGATTTCCCCGTGATCGCCTGCCTTCAAGCGCACCCGCTTTGGGAAGCGCACCCGCTTTGGGAAGCGCACCCGCTTTGGGAAGCGCACCCGCTTTGGGAAGCGCACCCGTTTTAACAAACGCACCCGTTTTGGGAAGCGCACCCGTTTTGGCAAACGCACCCGTTTTGGACGAAACGCACCCGTTTTTAATGAAACGGGTTTTTTTTTCACGAAGCGTTTTGAACGAAACGCAGCCGTTTTTAATGAAACGCACCCATTTTGATCTCGTGCCTTCCCTGTGAACAATAAAATGCACGAGTTTGTTCACAGGGCAGGCAAGTAGATCACGGCGAAATCATAGTCACGGTTAGAGATGTGGAGAAACACGGAAAGCAGACTAAAGCGGGAACTGGTGGAGCAAGGATGAAGATGCTGGATGAGGAGCTCCTGGGCTGGTGTGGTTACACATGGTTTACAGTCGTGAGGTTGGTTGGATGTACTACCAAATTCTCTGAAACAACTTTGGAGCCGGCTTATGGTAAGAGAAACAAACTTTCAATTCATGGGTAACATCTCTGTTGGAAATCCCTGCAGTCAGCAAGCCGACAGCATGGTCCCTCAAAACTTGCGACATCAGTGGCATTGAGAGTGTGATCAAACTGCACATTTTACAGTGGCCTTTTTTCTGTGGACAGCCTTCGGCACACCTGTGCAATATTTATGCTGTCCAGTCAATATTTGAGAGAAAACGGCCTTTTGTGTGAATAGAAAAAAGTTGAGGATCTTCATGTTCAGCTCATGAAAAATGGGAGTGAAAACAAGTGTTCTGTTTATATTTTTGTTGATATTTTACACACATACATACAGTGGGGCCAATAAGTATTGGGCAATGTACAAATGTGCAAGTTCACCCATTTAAAAAGATAAGAGAGGTTTGTAATTTTCATCATAGGTACACATCAAGCTTGAGAGACAGAATGTAAAAATAAATCCAGGAAATCACATTGTATGATTTTTAAACAATTTATTTGTGAAAATGGGAGGCCAATAAGTGTTGGGCAGCTAGAAAACCAACATTATTTCGGCACCCACTCGTTAACAGTATGAATAACACCTGTTTGAACTGATTAGATGCATAAGAGACACCTTCAAACCTGTCCATGCCTTCCAACTGTCAGACTGCAGTCTTCACCATGACCAAGACCAGAGAGCTTCCCAAAGACACCCCCACTATGTAAGGAAATAGAACACTTTCAGGACCAATGCATGTGACACAGCATGAATTAATAAATATATATATATATATCTTATCTTTATTGTTCTTGTGCTTTAACTGCACTGTGGTTTTTATTTTAGTGTTATGGTCTCTCAAAAGAGTTGCACGCTGAAATGCACATTGGAGAGGGGCGTGGCTGTTGTTGATGCAGAGTACCCCCAGAGGTGAAAGAGTGGTCATTGGGGCAGACTTCAATGGACATGTTTGGTGCAGGCAACAGAGGGGACGAGGAAGTGATGGGCAGGTTTGGTATCCAGGACAGGAACACAGAAGGACAGATGTTGATCGATTTTGCAAAAAGGATGGAAATGGCTGTGGTGAATACTTTCTTCAAGAAGAAACTGGAGCATTGGGTGACTTATGAAAGCGGAGGTAGGAGCACACAGGTAGACTACATCTTGTGTAGGCGATGTAATTTGAAGGAAGTCAGTGACTGCAAAGTGGTAGTGGGTGAGAGTGTTGCCAAACAGCATAGGATGGTGGTGTGCAGGATGACGCTGATGGTGAGAAAGGTGAAAAAGGCAAAGGCAGAGCAGAAGACAAAGTGGTGGAAGCTGAAAAAGGAAGAGTGTCGTGTTGTCTTCAAGGAGGAGTTGAAACGGGCTTTGGGTAGTCAGGAAGTGCTTCCAGATGACTGGACAACCACAGCCAATGTGATCAGGGAGACCGGTAGGAGAGTACTTGGTGTGTCCTCTGGAAGGAAAGTAGATAAGGAAACTTGGTGGTGGAATGAGGAAGTGCAGGAGTGTGTACAAAAGAAGACGTTAGCTAAGAAGAAGTGGGACACAGAGAGGACCGAAGAGAGTAAACAGCAGTACAGGGAGACACAGCGTAAGGCGAAGGTAGCGGTTGTCAAAGGCCAAACAGAGGGCGTATGATGACTTGTATGATAGGTTGGACAGTAAGGAGGGAGAAAATGATTTATACAGGTTAGCACAGCAGAGAAATAGAGATGGGAAAGACGTGCAGCAAGTTAGAGTGATAAAGGACAGAGAAGGAAATGTATTGACTGATGACAGAAGTGTGCTGGAATGGATGGAGAAAAGTGTCCGGTGTGATAGGAGAGTATCGGCAAGAATGAAGGGAAAAGTGTACAAGACGGTGATGAGGCCAGCGATGTTGTATGGTTTAGAGACAGTGGCCCTGGGGAAAAGACAGGAGTCAGAGTTGGAGGTAGCAGAGATGAAAACGTTGAGGTTCTCTTTGGGAGTAACGAGGATGGATAGGATCAGAAACGAGTACATCAGAGGGACAGCAAAATGTTCGACGTTTTGGAGACAAAGTCGGAGAGGCTAGATTGAGATGGTTTGGACATGTACAGAGGAGGGATAGTGAGTATATTGGTAGTAGGATGCTGAGGTTGGAACTACCAGGCAGAAGGCCCAGAGGAAGACCAAAGAGAAGATTTATGGATGTGGTGAAGGCGGACATGAAGGTCGTTGGAGGAAGAGTAGAAGATGCAGAGGATAGGGAGCGATGGAGGCAGATCATTTGCTGTGGCGACCCCTGAAGGGAACAGCCGAAAGAAAAAGGAGAGAGGGGCGTGGCTGTTAAACGCGGGTGGAGTGCTGAACACCAGAGTTCAGGGCTCTAAAGACGAGCAGCGCTCTTCCTGGTGCGAGAAGATTGTCCCTCTTCCTCCGTGCTCCACCAGTTCCCGCTTTAGTTTGATTTCCGTGTTTCTCCGCATCTCGAACAGTGACGACGATTTCCCCGTGATCGCCTGCCTTCAAGCGCACCCGCTTTGGGAAGCGCACCCGCTTTGGGAAGCGCACCCGCTTTGGGAAGCGCACCCGCTTTGGGAAGCGCACCCGCTTTGGCAAACGCACCCGTTTTGGCAAACGCACCCGTTTTGGGAAGCGCACCCGTTTTGGACGAAACGCAGCCGTTTTTAATGAAACGGGTTTTTTTTTCACGAAGCGTTTTGAACGAAACGCAGCCGTTTTTAATGAAACGCATCCATTTTGATCTCGTGCCTTCCCTGTGAACAATAAAATGCACGAGTTTGTTCACAGGGCAGGCAAGTAGATCACGGCGAAATCGTAGTCACGGTTAGAGATGTGGAGAAACACGGAAAGCAGACTAAAGCGGGAACTGGTGGAGCAAGGATGAAGATGCTGGATGAGGAGCTCCTGGGCTGGTGTGGTTACACATGGTTTCCAGTCGTGAGGTTGGTTGGATGTACTACCAAATTCTCTGAAACAACTTTGGAGCCGGCTTATGGTAAGAGAAACAAACTTTCAATTCATGGGTAACATCTCTGTTGGAAATCCCTGCAGTCAGCAAGCCGACAGCATGGTCCCTCAAAACTTGCGACATCAGTGGCATTGAGAGTGTGATCAAACTGCACATTTTACAGTGGCCTTTTTTCTGTGGACAGCCTTCGGCACACCTGTGCAATATTTATGCTGTCCAGTCAATATTTGAGAGAAAACGGCCTTTTGTGTGAATAGAAAAAAGTTGAGGATCTTCATGTTCAGCTCATGAAAAATGGGAGTGAAAACAAGTGTTCTGTTTATATTTTTGTTGATATTTTACACACATACATACAGTGGGGCCAATAAATATTGGGCAATGTACAAATGTGCAAGTTCACCCATTTAAAAAGATAAGAGAGGTTTGTAATTTTCATCATAGGTACACATCAAGCTTGAGAGACAGAATGTAAAAAAAAATCCAGGAAATCACATTGTATGATTTTTAAACAATTTATTTGTGAAAATGGGAGGCCAATAAGTGTTGGGCAGCTAGAAAACCAACATTATTTCGGCACCCACTCGTTAACAGTATGAATAACACCTGTTTGAACTGATTAGATGCATAAGAGACACCTTCAAACCTGTCCATGCCTTCCAACTGTCAGACTGCAGTCTTCACCATGACCAAGACCAGAGAGCTTCCCAAAGACACCCCCCACTATGTAAGGAAATAGAACACTTTCAGGACCAATGCATGTGACACAGCATGAATTAATAAATATATATATATATATATCTTATCTTTATTGTTCTTGTGCTTTAACTGCACTGTGGTTTTTATTTTAGTGTTATGGTCTCTCAAAAGAGTTGCACGCTGAAATGCACATTGGAGAGGGGCGTGGCTGTTGTTGATGCAGAGTACCCCCAGAGGTGAAAGAGTGGTCATTGGGGCAGACTTCAATGGACATGTTTGGTGCAGGCAACAGAGGGGACGAGGAAGTGATGGGCAGGTTTGGTATCCAGGACAGGAACACAGAAGGACAGATGTTGATCGATTTTGCAAAAAGGATGGAAATGGCTGTGGTGAATACTTTCTTCAAGAAGAAACTGGAGCATTGGGTGACTTATGAAAGCGGAGGTAGGAGCACACAGGTAGACTACATCTTGTGTAGGCGATGTAATTTGAAGGAAGTCAGTGACTGCAAAGTGGTAGTGGGTGAGAGTGTTGCCAAACAGCATAGGATGGTGGTGTGCAGGATGACGCTGATGGTGAGAAAGGTGAAAAAGGCAAAGGCAGAGCAGAAGACAAAGTGGTGGAAGCTGAAAAAGGAAGAGTGTCGTGTTGTCTTCAAGGAGGAGTTGAAACGGGCTTTGGGTAGTCAGGAAGTGCTTCCAGATGACTGGACAACCACAGCCAATGTGATCAGGAGACCGGTAGGAGAGTACTTGGTGTGTCCTCTGGAAGGAAAGTAGATAAGGAAACTTGGTGGTGGAATGAGGAAGTGCAGGAGTGTGTACAAAAGAAGACGTTAGCTAAGAAGAAGTGGGACACAGAGAGGACCGAAGAGAGGAAACAGCAGTACAGGGAGACACAGCGTAAAGGCGAAGGTAGCGGTTGTCAAAGGCCAAACAGAGGGCGTATGATGACTTGTATGATAGGTTGGACAGTAAGGAGGAGAAAATGATTTATACAGGTTAGCACAGCAGAGAAATAGAGATGGGAAAGACGTGCAGCAAGTTAGAGTGATAAAGGACAGAGAAGGAAATGTATTGACTGATGACAGAAGTGTGCTGGAATGGATGGAGAAAAGTGTCCGGTGTGATAGGAGAGTATCGGCAAGAATGAAGGGAAAAGTGTACAAGACGGTGATGAGGCCAGCGATGTTGTATGGTTTAGAGACAGTGGCCCTGGGGAAAAGACAGGAGTCAGAGTTGGAGGTAGCAGAGATGAAAACGTTGAGGTTCTCTTTGGGAGTAACGAGGATGGATAGGATCAGAAACGAGTACATCAGAGGGACAGCAAAATGTTCGACGTTTTGGAGACAAAGTCGGAGAGGCTAGATTGAGATGGTTTGGACATGTACAGAGGAGGGATAGTGAGTATATTGGTAGTAGGATGCTGAGGTTGGAACTACCAGGCAGAAGGCCCAGAGGAAGACCAAAGAGAAGATTTATGG
>CM045748.1:25385359-25475359 GCA_024760905.1 Plotosus lineatus | reverse complement strand
GTGTGTGTGTGTGGTTTCGAGACAGTGGCCCTGGGGAAAAGACAGGAGTCGGAGTTGGAGGTAGCAGAGATGAAAATGTTGAGGTTCTCTTTGGGAGTAACGAGGATGGATAGGATCAGAAACGAGTACATCAGAGGGACAGCACATGTTCGATGTTTTGGAGACAAAGTCGGAGAGGCTCGATTGAGATGGTTTGGACATGTACAGAGGAGGGATAGTGAGTATATTGAGGGCAGGACCCAGTGGTTGTGCACTGCAGGTCAATTCTAAAAAAACATCCATCATTACTTACCAGCACCATCTGATATGAGTACAAGGGATCTGGTTTCTGTATTTCACAATGGCCTATAATAATAATAATAAATCTCAGTACTACCACTAGATTGTTGTAGTGTTCTAACATCATGCATCGACTGTTTGTTGACTGTTTGATGTCAGAACAGTTGTTTATTTCTCATTACCGGACACATCATATTATAAATGTTCATAATGATGTATGAAATGAACCGTGTAAAAAATGAAGTACGGTACAAGGAAATAGAATTACTGAGCAGAGCACATAAGTATATACACTGGACCCTCAATTTTTGCGGTTAATGGGGACCGAGACCCTCCTCGAATGCCGAATTTCCACAAAGTAAGATTGATCCCCCCCCCCCCCTGACTATCATATACGTAGATGTATATGTGTATATAATATCAATAAATACATATTCAATGCTATAAATGCTTATAATAACAATTAAACATTCAAAAATAATGCATAGTCGGCCTCCATCTGGAAGATGTAAATAAAATATAAATACACACAGACACGCGTGCGCACAAACATGCACCCAGACGCACACACAAACAGATGTGCACCTCACATAAAAATGTCAGTAGTTTTGTTGGGGGGTTGTGGGTTGTTTTTTGCTTTTGTTTGTTTGGGGTCAAATTTCAAATTTTGAGTTTAGACATACCTACATAGTACGCTGACCAAATGTCGCAATGACGTAATGACACTGCGTCCATTGTTTACAAATAACAGACTGAACGTGCCCCTCCTTCTTCCCAGTTCAGTTATATATATATATCTATATATATATATATATATATATATATAGAGAGAGAGAGAGAGAGAGAGACAGAGAGAGAGAATTTTCTGAGTAGATCCTTCCATAAGAGAGTGCTCAATAGTTTTTCGTAGAGCAAATATAAGTAAAAATAAAAGGACAGGACAAAGACTTTTGATTGAAACTTCATTTTCACTACAGATCTGTTTCGAGGGGTGGTGGAACCATCCTCTCTCTTCAGGTGATTACAGAAGATATATATATATGTATCGGTTATATAGCGTGTTACTCTTGTGTTAAGACGTCGTCTCTGTGATCTTTGTGTTTACACTGTTTTGCGGACTTTTGTAACCCTAAGCAAATATGGTTGGTCAGAAGCGTAAGCCGACTAGCATGGGCGCAAGTCTCATACACAGAGATGAATTAACTGAACATACATCCTCAACATTCTCAGTTAAACAAAGGGAGTTGTAAAATGAATGAAAACCCGAATCCAGAAAAGAAAGAGAACTCACGGCTCTGCTGATGATTCACATCAGTGCAGGCTGAGTACTAAACGAGTTCAATGGCGCCCTTGCTCACTTGAAAGTCCGTATAACCCGCGCTTTGTTTCAAGCAAGTAAACTACTTTCAGCAAGTCAACTACTTTCGGTATTGAGCGCCTCACATATTGTAAGCGTTGATTGGCTGTTAATATTGATATATTTGATATTATTTTACAATGTTATGTTTATAATAATTGATTTAGGGGTGTTTTATGAGATACAGTAATAGTATTATGGATGTATAGTACAGTATGAGCGTCACACGTCACTGTAACAACTTACATTCACTTTCAAATTACGTTCGGCTGTCCGGAACCAATTAAAAACGTAAGTCGGGGAGCATCTATATTCAACACAAAAGTCGAAAACAATTTCATGCATTCTGTCAGGGCTCAGCAATGTCTTCCTTGATTTAAGAAATAAGTCATTAAAATCTGATTACAGTGTGCTTTTTTGCTTAAATGTGAGAAAGAACAAAAGAGCTATATCGGAATTAAACATATTAAGGCTATAAAATTTGTGTTTATAATCAAGCATGTGGACTTCTTACTTTTTTTTTGAAGAAGAAGAACCCTCCCTAGTTACATGATGTTAGTACATGGTAATCAGATGTTCATTGTGATGTTCATCTTGTTCTTCACTGATCCTCTATCTTTCCCCACCCCCTAACAGTGCTGGGATTGGTTGTACAGGGGTTCTAATCACCATGGAGACAGCGATGTGTCTGATCGAGAGGAGTCAAGACGTGTATCCATTAGACATTGTCCGAACCATGAGAGACCAGCGAGCCATGATGATTCAAACTGCAGTGAGTAGTGAACCGTACAACCTAACGACAGCAGATTTACAGAAATATGTATCATGGTGTAATTATTATATAAAGGAAACATGTTGAAATTGTAGAAGCTGTGTTTTTCCTGAGTCTCTCTCTTGTTTTAATACCTTCACAGAGTCAGTATCGGTTTGTGTGTGAAGCTATTCTGAGAGTGTATAACGAAGAGATAGTGAAGCCGCTGGATCCATCAGATCCAGCCGCCTGCGCGACAGAGGAATAACGAACTGCCCTGTACTGGACTCCTTTTGCGGCTGTAACCATCCCTTTGTCACCTCCTGGTGGATGACTGTGTACATGACCCCTGCGAATTGGAACACAGGCAACAAAGCACTATTTGCACTTTAGAACAAATGACCACTTGAGGGGATTTACTAGAAAGATGCATCAGGGTGTTGTGTAATCCTTAACTTTTTAACATTTAGGGTGGAGGCAAAACCGAATCGAATGAAAGACTTGTTGTTGTGCCATACACTGAATTGAGCCAACCTGGAACAAACTCTTGGATCACTTTCCTCTGTTAAATGCTATTTATGATTTTTAATGGGTTAAAAGGGGCCTATGTCCTCCTCACAGCTCATTGTTTCATTTCATGGTACACAAGTTTATGTCTTTGAAAAATCCCTGGTGTTCTGTGCTGTGAAATCCAAGTTTTCTGCATCTGTTCATCACTCCGACGTTCACGTTCAGTCTTTCTGTTCAGAGTCTCTGTTAAATTCATATAAAGGTTTAGGCCAGCAGCTAAGGGGTTAACTACTGTATATAGTGTACGAAATAATGTGAAAAACAATGTGAAAATGTTCCTCGCTAGCAAAACATTGCTGTAACATTTACGATATCACACACACACACACACACACCAGATCAGGCTGACTGCTTTGGCATGAGATTTTAATTTTCTTAAGAATATAAGTAAACCAATGATGTCATTTAAATCTATAATATATTTTATCCCCATGTGAATTTTGTTATCTACTGCATGTCAGCAGAAATCTTTCGAGGCTCTTGTGTGCTTGTACCACATTTCAACATGCCGTTTAGTTTTTAGCAGATCTCATTAAATTGTCTTTGGGGAGAACTTAAGGTAAATCCTGTAGGCTTTGTATCTGCACTTAACTCACTAATGTACAGGTGATCTGTATCATGTTAGAGTGGGGTCAAGATGCTGTGCGCCCCAACCCTCAACCTCGAAACTAAATTTTCTTTTTCAGCCGTATATCACCGTTAAGAAACTAGCGCAGTCTGAGCCTCGGTACTTAGGTACTCAAGGCTCAGTCCCTAGACCTCCGGCGCTGGGAAAGAATCCATGCCATGGACCCTGCCCTGTGTACCTTGTAAGGTAAAGGTGATGTGAGTTAGCTTCTGAATCTGGACAAAGAAATAATGCTATAGACCCTAACAAAGCTAATAGCATGTGGCTCTTGAAGAAATTAGGTCACATTAACTTTGCACGAACACTGAACACATCAAACCACAACTTCCTGGACTGCAACACCCACATACCCAAGCATAGTACCTACATGACGTAGCTCAGGCCCTGCAGAAATCGTGCACTGCACATGCATGGTACCCCATCCGACCCACTCTGGGAGGTGCGTGGTGTGGTCGACCGAGGCATGATTTTATATGTTCAGCTCTTGTGCAGTTATTATAATTTAAGATCCTAAGGTCCTTTAAGAAAGGATAGATTTTTAGATACACCATAGTACACTTTAAGTATTCTGTAGGCATATCCTGTTTTGTAAAGAATCTTGGATCAGCCATGACATGGAAGCCCTGGATCAGATTGCACTAGGGGACCTTCATCAAGTGACCTAGAACAGCATCTTTTTTGTTTTCCTGGAGACTTGAACCCCTGGAATTCAACAGCATCTTCCCTTCCAAGAAATTGGCAAGGGGATAGCACCTTTAATTGAGTCGCATCCCATCCAGGGATTACAGTACCTTTTGCTTTCTTAACCTTACACAGGGATACGAATAATATCATTGTGTATTAGTAGCAATTTCAAGAAAGTAAAGGTCTTACTGGTTCGTGTCCCTGTGTCTGGCGATTACGTGGAGATAACCCTGAATCTGACAAACTCATGGCTCTGCAGCTGATGTGATTGTAGAGGAGAATGATAAAGATCTCATGGATGGCAAGATGACGATGATGAACAAGGCACCTTTGGTGGTGGTGGTGGTGGTGGTGGAGTTGATGATGAGGCCAGTTAGAGGAAAACAATGTTTTTTTTTGGTCACGTTATGAGAAGAAAGATGTTGGAGAACTTGATCATGACTAAAATGATGAACAGCGAGAAAGGAGGAAGAAGAGGGGAAAGAAGTACCTGGATGGTCCGGAAAAGCTTGTAGATGGCATGTCAAGAGCCCAACTCTGTAGAGTTACGAGGGACAAGAGAGAATGGAGGTCCGTGGTTGCCTGGAGGATATGGATTGAGTTGAGTCCATCATTGAGTTGAGCTACTGTTCCAATAGCTAAATTAGCTAAATATGCTAGCTATAATAATAGGTTACATCATCATCATCATCATCATAGGACCTACAGGTCAAAGGACCTACCAAGTCAAGGTACTGTAAGTCCTGTACCTGACAGTTAAAAATACAAAAATTAATTCTTTGCCTTGCAACTGGAGATGAAGATGCTGTTGATTGTTGACCAGGCTTGTATAATTATAGTAAATGATTCCCTGAATGAGGTTACTAAAATCTCCGCCCCTTTATCTGGCCAAGGTAAACGTGATATCGACTCGTCCCCTGGAAAAACTGAAGTAAACATGTTCTATTTAACATTGCCCCATCATTCTTCTCGTCATTACCCACACATCCATTGTGAATATACTCGAATCTGTTAAACCCCAAATTGTGGCATATTCACTGAATTCCCTTTGTTGTTAATCTCCCTCGCCTCCTAAAGAAACTGGAAAAATGGTGTGACCAACTACTGTTTTTGTCTCGCTCTTACTCCATCCGTCTCGTTTTAATGATCGCATTCCACAGTGTATACAAGATTTGACTTCCAGGACCAACACATTTTTTGTCCTAATGAATGTCCATCAAGCAGACATGCGAGCTTCCGTGCGTGTTGTGATGAATCTTAAGCTATAGATTTGCTATTAATATTGTGTTGGGACAATGGTATTTTTGTATTTTAAAGTTGAGAAGAAAAGAGAACACTTTGCAGCTCACTTTGTAGCCTGTCGAGCTACTTTGTTCTTATTGTAGTTATGGGGAAGGGGAGTCATGTTGAAATTATATTTATGTCAAAAATTTGTTAAATAGAGACACCTGTAGGTACATCTCTTAACTACATAGTGTCAAATGTTAAATATTTGTAAATATGTTGTTATATATTAAAAGTGTTCTGAAAAGACTTTTTAGGATTTTTTTGTCTTTTTTTTTTTTTTAAAGGTGCCGAAAAATAACATGGTCAGAAATGAGCATCTCCTACATAATAGCCAGGTAAAGTTACTGGATATTATAATCAGTCTAGTAGGTAGAGACATATTTTCTTATAGGTTTACATCTGGAAGCAAAATACTAGGACCTAAACATAATTTACCCAAGATGCCTTTACATTCCCTCCTACTTCACTTTGGTAGAAAGTTGAAAGTTAATTCTTTAATTTATTTATTTGCTGAGCCACTTAATTCTACTGGGGTTTGCAGGCAGGCTCAAGCCTATGTTAGATAACTCTGGGCGTAAGCAGGACACGATGAACAGCCTGCCAGTTCACTGCATGGCCAACATATCCACAACCATTCATATTCACACTCACGTCCAGGAGTAATTTGGAACAGCCTCGTAGCCTAATGTGCATGTGTTTGGACTGCGATCGCAAACAGAAACACCCTTACAGAGCCTGGGACTCGAATCAAAGTTGAATTTTAATGTTATTTAACGATATCATCCAAATATATGTATGTATGTATGTATGTGTATATATATATATATATATATATATATATATATATATATATATATATATATAATATGTGTGTGTGTATGTATGTATATGTGTGTGTGTGTGTATATATATATATATAGGGGCAGTGGTGGTCTACTGGTATAGGGCGCTGGATCGCTGATCCAAAGGTTGGGGGTTTGAGTCCCACTATCCACAAGGTTGTCACTGTCCCCCCAGTGCAGCTAACTGGGTTATCAAAGGCGGGCCATGTCTCTCACTGTCTATGGTGAGAGACATGTAAAAGAATCATTGCTGACTTTCGTAAAGAGTAGCTGCAAAGTCGTCAGTGTGTTTCTGTCCCTTGTTAAAAAGGGTTGTGACAGGAAGGGCATCCGACGTAAAAACCTCTGCCAAATCAAACGTACGAATCAGATGATTCGCTGTGGCGACCCCCGAGTAAAAGGGAAAAAAGCCGAAAGGAAGACAGACAGACAGATATATATATATATATATACATATATAAAATATTCTTTAGACACTACTCATGGCACACTTTCCAAAAGTTTGGGAATTTGCCTCGATATCCATAATGGACATGGAACATTCCAGTATCCAACGGGGCAATGCTTTATTCAAGCAAAACAGAATATCATGTTGGACGTTTAAAACTTGTTGAAGCTTCGGTAAACAGAATGAGGATGAACTCTAAATTCGGAGCCTATCAACAGAAGAAAATAAAACATTACAGCTGGCGTTAACTGTTGATGTTTACCAGAGGGTGGTATCATTGCACTTGCAAATCTATTAGTCATCCCATTTTGAGGCCACTCCCTCTTATCAAGAGCCATTCATCAACTGCTGCATGTTGTTTATTATTATTATTATTATTATTGTGGATGCTTCTATAGTGCAATTTCATACACACGTATGCATGAGACCCCAGCGCTCCCTGCACCCGTCGCCACTGAACGGCACCAGTTGTTGCGTTGTTATATCCTTTTGGTGCTGAGCGCCAAGCAGGAAGCAACAACTCCAAATTTTAACGTCTCATGGTATGACGCAGCCGGATTCGAACTCCGACCTTCCGGAGGATAAAGCAGACGCTCTACCAACTGAGCTAAATCCCCAGTTATCCAGAAGTAGCATAAGAAGAAGATCCTGGCGTCGAGTCTTGGGCTTGGTGAGGTTGTTTCTGTGCACTTTGCATGTTCTTCTTTTGTTTGCATGGGCTTCGTCCCGACTACTCCGGTTTACTCCCACTGTCCAAAGACATGCATTGTCGGCTAATTGGCGATTCAAATTGTCTGGAGATGTGACTGAATATTTGTAAGTGTTGGCCCTGGAGAGGACTGGTGAGCTGTTCGTGGTGTACCTCATCATCTTGTGTTTCTGGGAATTTAAAAATGGATGCGTTCATATTATTTTGGGTTTATAGTGATTTCTTGTCTTTTATGATCGTCTTGGGGACCGTATCTGTCCATCATCTTTACACTCTCACTACTACGATCTTTTTCTGTCTGGGTGAATTAGCACTTACATGTACATATAGAAAAGCTTTGGTTTGTATTTAGGAAATTTTTCTGAATTAATATTTTATATATATATATATATATATATATATATATATATATAGACAAATAATCATTTGTCCTGCCTTGAGCCAGTAATTGTAGTTATTGTGACCTTGCCCTCCATACCGGATATGACCCATTTAGTCTTACACTTCTCTCTGAACACAAGGTTCTTCCCCCTCATTGTCCTGTCCTCACATGTTCAATGTGCCCAGCATCTGGGGTATTTAAGGCAATTAGATGCTAAACATTGAACTTGTTTTGCTACGCGCTCCCTCTCCAGGTTTGCTCTGCAGTGAATAATAATGGAATCTTCTTTAGATCTTATGGGTCATTTTTTTTTCAGTGCAACTCCATCAACACCCGAGTCTGTCGGGTGCTTGAGAATTATATCACAACCACAGTTCTGTTCAAATTTGTATCTATAACAAGCTTTCTGTCAGTTTGCAAAAAATTACATTACCCAATTGTGTTGTGATGAGTACCATAAAATCAAAAAAATTTGTAAAAAAAAAAGTTAAAATATACAGAATAAAAAAAAAACGTACAAAAAATACAGATCATCAAAAAAATCCCCCAACCAAACGAAAAAAAACCTCTACTTTTGATAGCCCGGAATTTTTTTCTTTCTAAAAAGAAAACAAACCAAAAAAAAAAAAGACAATTTCTTCATAGGGTGGCATGGTGATGTAGGGTCAGGGTTCAAGTCTTGGGCTTGACGAAGTTGATTCTGTGTGAAGCTTGCATGTTCTCCCCATGGTTGAGTGGGTTTCCTCTGGGTACTCAGATTTTCTCCCACCGTCTAATGCAGGGGTCTGGAACCTATGGCTCGCGAGCCAGACGTGGCTATTTTGATGATTGCATCTGGCTCTCAGATAAATCAGTTGGCCTTTCTTACCAGCTTAACGAATCCATAATTTCACTGTCATTTATATAAAAATACTTAAGCCATCAAATAAAACAAAAACGGATGAATAAATCTGGCGCATTTAAATCTATACATCTATTTTCAATGCCACGTCACTGTGGCGCGCAGCGGAGAGCCAATCCTTTCTGTACGCCAGTATGCGGGCGAGTCCGATACCTTGAAACTAATTTTATATGATCATAACAGCCACAGACTGCGCATGTTGTGTTTGAGTAAAGAGGTAAATTTCCCTCGTTTTTGATCAGCTCATTTGCACGAAGCCAAGCACAGCTGGCAAGCAAACACAAATGGACAGACATGGAAAAACTTCAACCCGCAGACCAGCTGATTGCCAAAACTTGGCACGCGCTTCCTGTCACATAAACACTGCAGCGTGTGAGTCCTGTCGTATTGACCATGTTTGGCTCCACATGCGCATGCGAGCAGTCCTCACCTGAAAAGCATCAAGACCAACCTACGGTCACGTGTAATAGATGGACACCTAAACACCTGCATGAAGATGAACCTCAGCACGTATCAACCAGACTACAAAGCCATCAGCAAAACCATGCAGAACCAGAAGTCGCGCTAATAGTAAGAAGTACTTTTCTTATTAATAAATAACTTCGTTATAACGATGTTTAAAATAAATTCAGAGTCTTAATATGTGTGTGGCTCTTAGAGGATTAGATTTTAAAATGTCTTTTTTTTCGGCTCTTAGTCAAAAAGGTTCCCGACCCCTGGTCTGAAGACATGCACATTATGCTAATTGGCTGTTCCAAATTGCACTTAGATGCAAATTTGAATGGATGCGTATTGGCTCTGAAATGACCTGGCCACATGTTTCGGGTGATTGAATGAATGAGATTCTTTAAGTAGAAAATTAAGTACATTTAAAAAAATTGCCACACCTTATCACTATGTTGCTTATCACTTAGCGATTATAAATAAATTAAGTGAAAACCACACTGGCTCTGCGATGTCCTGGCGAGCTCTCCAGGGTATACTCTACCCTCGATCAGAGTCGGCTGAGATGGGCACCTGCCACCTTGCGATCCTAATTAGGATTAAGTGCTTTAGAAAATTAATGAAAATGAATGAAAGCCATAATTTGTTACAGGGGGTGGCAGCTCTGCTCCAGAAGAGAGGATAAGCACACTTGTACAAAACGCAGTAACAAAAAAAAAAAAACCACCTTCCTCCCTGTCTTTCTCTCTATAGAACGCTCTGACCCAAACTAGTGCCGCTACCTTTCATATTCAGGTATCACATTAAAAAAAAACTGGTTTCTTCTGAGATCTCTTTTGTAATACAAATGGCAATTATGACAATGCACACCGTGAATAAAGGTGTGAATTTGATTTCACATGGAGTATAATTTCAGATACCTCATCAGACAGGGCAGTGTCGCATTTTGGCTGCCCAGAGGGAAAATTTAATAACCCCAGGACGCGGACGCTGGCCTACTGAATTTGCGAGCCTTGACTTGCATGTCAAGCAGGATGGGAAATTAAGAGTGGAACTGTATTGCTGTGGGCTAAAAGTGAATACAGGTGTGAATTTTAAACTGGTTGGCACATCTTCCTGCTGTAGGGAGAGACTAATTTTTGGGACAAGCGTAATTTGTAGAAACCTTGGTGGTTCATGCATATGTGGGAGCATCCACAACCACCATTCCTTGCTGTATATTGGGGAAAAAACCCAAACAAACGGAATAGGACAGACAAAATCAGATTGTTGTTTACTCTAGAAAAGAGTATCTTACATTGGTATCCATTTGGATGCAGTGTGAATCCGTAAAGACAGATGCAGCGGTGTTTGCCTGGAAAGTTGACATGTTGTACTTCCTTCACATCTGTGTTGGTTGGTGCTTTTCACTCCATCTTTTTCCTTTCATTATTATCTGAAATAGTACAACACACTTACATATAATTAGTGTCTTCTTTCCTTCACATATATTTACATGTTTGTGTCTAATTGGCTAGTGTTGCTGTGATTGAAATCATCCCTCCCACTTTGTATGTGCCCATTTGTACTCCCTTGGCTGTAGGCCATTGCTGGCTTTGGCAAATTCAAACTTGTGATCTCACAACAACAAAACAAACACTTTTTGCTGTCATATGGCGAATCTTGACTGGTTCAAAAGGAATTAAACATTTTGGCAGGTAAAATTGTTGCGCCACAGCTCTAGTGATCACGAATCTTTGTTTATGCCATGAGCTACCAATATGCAATTGATCCCCATCTCTTTCATGCTGACCATGTCTCACTGCCTATGATGCGAGGCTGTGAAACAGGGGTCGGGAACCTTTGGCTCGCGAGCCAGACATGGCTCTTTTGATGACCGCATCTGGCTCTCAGGTAAATCAGGTGGTCTTTTTAAACAAAATACTAAGACTAACAACTAATGCATAATTTCGCTGTCCTTTAAATAAAAATACAGAAAAAAGCCATCAAATAAAACAAAAATAAATCTCACACATTTAAATCTATACATCTATTTTCAATGCCACTTGTTGCTGTGGCACGCAGCGGAGAGCCAATCCTTTCTGTACTCCAGTGTGTGGGCGGGGCCGATACTTTGAAATTCTAATTTTATTGGATTATATGCAACAGCCTGTGCGAGTTGTTTTTGGGTAAAGAGGTAAATTTCTCTCGTTTTGATCAGCTCATGTGCAAGAAGCCAAGCAGAGCTGGCAGGCAAAACACAAATGGACAGACATGAAAAAACTTCAACCTGCAGACCAGCTAGCTGATTGCCAAAACTTGGGACGGCTTCCTGTCACATAAAACACTGCAGCGTGTGAGTCCTGTCGTATTGACCATGTTTGGCTCCACATGCGCACGTGAGGTCCTTCTCACACCTGAAAAGCAAGCATCAAGACCAACCTGCAGTCAAGTGTAAGAGATGGAAGCCTAAATGCCTGCATGAAGCTGAACCTCAGCACGTATCCAACCAGACTACAAAAGCCATCAGCAAAACCATGCAGCACCAGAAGTTGCATTAATAGTAAGAACTTTTGTCATTAATAAATAACTTCATGCTAACGATGTTGTTTAAAATTAATTTAGTCTTATTATACCCTAAAATTGTTGGTCTCAGTATTAAAAAATACATTTGACTCTCAGAGGATTAGATATTAAATTTTTTTTATTTTTTTCATCATCATCATCTTCCGCTTAGTCCAGGGTCGGGTCGCGGGGGCAGCAACCTTAGCAAAAAGGTCCAGACATCCCTCTCCCGAGCTACTTCCTCCAACTCTCCCGGGGGGACACCGAGGCGGTCCCAGACAAGCCGAGAGACATAGTCCCTCCAGCGTGTTCTAGGTCGACCCCGGGGTCTCTTCCCGGTTGGACATGCCTGAAACACCACACCAGGGAGGCGTCCGGGGGGCATTCTGACCAGATGCCCGAGCCACCTCAACTGGCCCCTCTCAATGCGGAGGAGCAGCAGATCTACTCCGAGCTCTCCCCGGATGGCGCAGTTTCTCACCCTATCTCTAAGGGAGAACCCCGCCACCCGGCGAAGAAAGCTCATTTCAGCCGCTTGTATCCGTGATCTTGTTCTTTCGGTCATTACCCAAAGCTCGTGACCATAGGTGAGGGTTGGAACGTAGATCGACTGGTAAATTGAGAGCTTCGCCTTTGCGGCTCAGCTCCTTTTTCACCACAACGGACCGGTACAGGCACCGCTTAACAGCAGAGGCGGCAGCGATCCGTCTGTCGATCTCTCGCTCCATCCTTCCCTCACTCGTAAACAAGACCCCAAGATACTTAAACTCCTCCACTTGGGGCAGGACCTCATTCCCGACCCGGAGGGTGCATTCCACCATTGTCCGACTGAGAACCATGGCCTCGGACTTGGAGGTACTGATCTTCATCCCGGCTGCTTCGCACTCAGCTGCGAATCGCTCCAATGAGAGCTGGAGGGCCCGACTTGATGAAGCCAAAAGGACAACATCATCCGCAAAAAGCAGAGACGATATCCGATGGCCACCGAACCAGAACCCCTCATCGCCTCGACTGCGCCTAGAAATTCTGTCCATAAAAATTATGAACAGAATCGGTGACAAAGGACAGCCTTGGCGGACTCCAACTCCCACTGGAAACGAATCCAACCTGCTGTTACCAATACGGACCAAACTCTGGCTCCGGTGATACAGCGACCGAATCGCTCATAGCAACGGATCCGGAACGCCGTATTCTCGGAGCACGCCCCACAAGATCTTTCGAGGGACACGGTCGAAAGCCTTCTCCAAATCCACAAAGCACATGTGGACAGATTGGGCAAACTCCCATGCCCCCTCCAGAATCCTGTGGAGCGTATAGAGTTGGTCAAGAGTGCTGCGGCCAGGACGAAAACCACATTGTTCCTCCTGAATCCGAGGTTCGACTATCGGTCGGATCCTCCTCTCTTTTACCCCTGCATAGACGTTCCCAGGTAGGCTGAGGAGTGTAATTCCCCGATAATTGGAACACACCCTCCGGTCCCCCTTCTTAAAAATTGGGACCACCACCCCAGTTTGCCAATCCAGAGGTACAGCCCCCGATGACCACGCGATGTTGCAGAGACGTGTCAACCAAGACAGTCCTACAACATCCAGAGCCCTGAGATATTCCGGGCGGATCTCGTCCAACCCCGGAGCTCGACCACCGAGGAGCTTTTTGACAACCTCAGTGACCTCCACTCCAGTGATGGGCGGACCCTCACCCGAACCCCCAGGGTCTTCCTCTTCCACGGAGGGTGTGTTGGTGGGATTGAGAAGGTCCTTAAAGTATTCCCTCCACCTCTCAACATCATCCCCAGTCAAGGTAAGCAGCTCCCCACCTCCACCGTAAACAGTGTTTGTGAAGAACTGCTTCCCCCTCCTGAGGCGTCGGATGGTGGCCCAGAACCTTTTTGAGGCCAACCGATAATCACTCTCCAGGCCCTCACCGAACTCCTCCCACGCCCGAGATTTTGCATCTGCGACAGCCTCGGCTGCAGCACGTTTGGCCTGCCGGTACCCGTTTGCTGCCTCAGGAGTCCCACAGGCTAATAAAACCCGATAGGCCTCCTTCTTCAGCTGGACGGCCCCTTCACCGCAGGTGTCCACCACCGGGTTCGGGGATTACCGCCACGACAAGCACCGACGACCTTACGGCCACAGCTATGGGCTGCCGCCTCAGCAATGGAGGCACGAAACATGGCCCATTCAGATTCCATGTCCCCCGCCTCCTCCGGAACGTGGTTGTAGCTCTGCCGGAGGTGGGAGTTAAAGGCCTCTCGGACAGGGGAGCAGCAGACCCTGATTACACGCTTGGGCCTGCCAGGTCTGGAAGGCAACCTCCCACACCACCGAAGCCAACTCACCACCAGGTAGTGATCGGTAGACAGCTCAGCTCCTCTCTTCACCCGAGTGTCCAGAACATATGGTTGCAAGTCCGATGACACGACTACAAAGTCAATCATCGAACTGCGACCTAGGGTGTCCTGGTGCCAAGTGCACTTATGGACACCCTTATGTTCGAACATGGTGTTCGTGATAGACAAACTATGACGAGCACAGAAGTCCAACAACGACACACCATTCGGATTCAGACTGGAGAGGCCGTACCTACCGATCACACCCTTCCAGGTCACACTATCGTTGCCCACATGGGCGTTGAAGTCTCCCAAGACAACGAGCGAGTCTCCCGAGGGAGCGTTCTCCAACACCCCCAAAGACTCCAAAAGGGTGGGTACTCTGAACTGTCATTTGGTGCATAAGCACAAATAACAGTCAGGACCCGCCCCACCCGAAGACGGAGGGAAGCTACCCTTTCGTCAACCGAGGAGAACCCCAACATTTGGGCACCGAGACGGGGGGGCAACAAGAATACCCACACCGGCTCGCCGCCTCTCCCCATGAGCAACTCCAGAATAGAAGGTCCAGCCTCTTTCGAGATGGATGGTTCCAGAGCCCAAGCTATGCGTTGAGGTGAGCCCGACTATATCTAGTCGGTATCTCTCCACCTCATGCACCAAATCAGGCTCCTTTCCCGCCAGAGAGGTGACATTCCATGTCCCAAAGGTCAGAGTAAGCAGCCGAGGATCAGTCCGACAGAACCCATGCCTTTGGCTGCCACCCAACTCACACTGCACCCGACCCCTAAAACTCCTCCCACGGGTGGTGGGTCCATGGGAGGGCGGACCCATGTCTCCTTTTCGGGCTGGGCCCGGCCAGGCTCCATGGGCATAAGCCCGACCACCAGGCGCTCGCCTTCGAGCCCCTCCCCTGGGCCTGGCTCCAGGACGGAACCCCGGTGACCCGCGTCCGGGCAAGGGAGACTGCTTCCTTTGTTGTCTCGTGTCTTTAGGGGTTTGTTTTGAATCGCACTTTGTCTGGACCTTCACCCCGGACCTGTTTGCCTTGGGTGACCCTACCAGGGGCATTTGCCCCCGACAACATAGCTCCTAGGATCATTAGGTCACGCAAACCCCTCCACCACGATAAGGTGGCGATTCAAGGAGGGTTTTTTTTTTTTTGGCTCTCTTAGTCAAAACGGTTCCCGACCCCTGCTGTAAAAGAACGATTGCTGATTTTCATCAAGAGTAGGCTGCAGAGCCGTCAGCGTGTTTCTGCCCCTGTGATGGCCTGGTGAGCTGTCCGGGGTGTACTCTGCCCTCCCCCAGAGTTGGCTGAGATGGGCACCAGCCTCCCTGTGACCCTAATTAGGATTAATTGGTTCAGAAAATGAATGAATGAATGAATACCCCGCCTGCAAATTTCAGAGAAATACTTGAATTAATTAAAAATGGTTCAAAAATGTAGAATTTTTAGTTTGCTTTCCTTATGTCTCCATATAGTATATACTAAAGCAATTATTCACTCCAGGCTCGAAAATATCAATAAATAATCCAGTTCATATTTTCTCTCAGAAAATAGACCCCAATAGCCACCTAACTTCAGTGAATAACTGTTATTTATGTGCATTAAGGATTACACACACTGGTCAATTAAAGTAATACAGCAGACTTACTGATGTCAGAATATCAGCTATTCAAGATGGTGACGATGTAAGTGAGACGGATGGTAAAGGAAGCAGTTGACTGTACACCGTTTCTATAAATATATCAGTATATATTGTGCAAGACTGCACCGACAATAATCATAGTAACACGACTTTATGTGAAGTGTTGAGGTGTGTAAATTCCAAATTCTTCAAATCTTCGATTCTTACGATATTTATTTTTAGTTTTATTTGAATAAATACAAGTTATATAACAACCATGCATGGTGTAAAACTGTGTTCAATATCACAAGTTAAAAATTCAGTAACTTTTGAGCATTGCATGTCAGACCAATACAGTCTTGCATTTGGATGCTACAGAGGTTGAAGTTATACTTGGCATGTAGTTGGTATGAATTCCTGGGTCATTAATTATCCTGGAAAGCCTCCCAGACAGTGCTGTAGATACCGTGCTTTCCATGCAAGCAGGGGCCCTTTTTGAACTGTAAGGAGTTTATTTCTTGATGGATATGTCTGTGTCTGAAACTCTGTACTTTCTACATTTCTACTTTACTACATACTGACCCAGTATACAGTGTGTGCGGAACAGTACTCTACACCATAGTATACAGTATAATATGATTGTATCGCAACATCCATGAAGAAGTTACTTGTGAATGCTAGTAAAAAAAGTTAGTTTTAGTTAGCCAGCATTTGCGAATAGTTTTGTTAAAAACTGGAAAACATGAACAGTATTTTTAGGAAAAAGCGGGCACTCTGTGCTTTCTTGTATTTCATCAAACCAAGGCGTTGTTGGCCTCCTGATCAAATCTATTTTATTCATTTTCAATCAAAATAAGAATACGTATTTATTTTTTAATGTCTAATTGTTATTATAAGCATTTATAGCATTGAATATGTATGTATTGATATTATATACACATATACATGTATGCATACGTCGGTGGGGGTAGTGATCCTACTTTGCGGATTTCAGTGGTCGCGTGGGGATCTCGGTCCCAATTGACCGCCGAAAGTGAGGGGTGTGTGTGTGTGTGTGTGTGTGTGTATATATATATATATATATATATACACATACTTTTTCTTTCGGTTTTTCCCTTCAAGGGTTGCCACAGTAAACCATCCACCTCCATCTCACCCTATCCTCTGTATCTTCTACTCTTACTTCAACTACCTTCATGTCCTCCTTCACCACATCCATAAATCTTCTCTTTGGTCTTCCTCTAAGCCTTCTGCCTGGTAGTTCCAACCTCAGCAGCTTCTTTTCCTTTCGGCTCTTCCCTTCAGGAGTCACCACAGCGAATCATCTGCCTCCATCTACTCTATCCTCTGCATCTTCTTTTGTTACACCAACTGCCTTTATGTCCTCCTTCACCACGTCCATGAATCGTCTCATTGGTCTTCCTCTGGGCCTTCTGCCTGGTAGTTCCAACCTCAGCATCCTACTACCAATATACTCACTATCCCTCCTCTGTACATGTCCAAACCATCTCAATCTAGCCTCTCTGACTTTGTCTCCAAAACGTCTTACATGTGCTGTCCCTCTGATGTGCTCATTCCTGATCCTATCCATCCTCGTTTTATATATATATATATATATATATACATATATATATATATATATATATATATATATACATATATATATATATATATACATAAAACAATGCATAATGGATTGAAAAGAAGGAAAATATTATGACCATTAAAATATTTTTTTATTATGCAGTTTTTACTGATGCATAAAAATGATATCTACTAATCCTCCATCAGTTCATCACTAACATTTGCATTAGAAATGGTGTCTGCATTCTCAACTAGACATATACCGTTATTATAAAAAGAACAAACTCAAACTCAAATCTGAATAATCAGACCTGCACCTAAAAGATGTTTATACATGTATCTCAGTCCAATTCAAAATAAACTGCAATTGTGATTCCAATTTAAGTGAACTGGATGAGGAGATACTGTACATTGGTTTCATTGAAATCAGCATCTGTGCTATTGGTTAACAGGTGTTATACTGTACTGCCGTGTGTAACTGTGTGTGTCAGTCTTGTTGTTGCTCCTTCATATCCAGCTTATGTACCACCCGAAAGGCCTCAAGGAACTCATTGAAGTCGATGCTGCCGTCCTTGTTGAAATCGATGCTGCGTGCCATGTCATCAATGGCCTGGTCATCCACATTCACACCCAGGTGAGAACTAAATAGTTTCCAAGTCTGACGGAACTCCTCGATGGAAATATGACCTGAAAAAAAAAAAGAAGTTAAAAACATGTGAAAATAGCTTCCACCACAAAATATTATCAATAATAGAGTTCATTATATAGTACGCAGGAATATCGTGATCTGATTGGTTTGCTCTCTAGAAGCACATTGGGAAACACAAATTGGAAAAGTGCAATCTGTTCGGTCTGATAAGAAATTCTGTAATTACATCATTGCCATCGGATTCCTGAATTATTGCATAATTGCCATGAAGTAAATTGAATGATTATTGCACAACTCCTATACTAATTAGGGTTGCAAGGAGGCTGGTGCCCATCTCAGCCGACTCGGGGCGAGGGCAGAGTATACCCTGGACAGCTTGCCAGGCCATCGCAGGGCAGAAACAGCCTGAAGGCTATGCAGCTACTCCTGACGAAAGTCAGCAATGGTTCTTATACATGAACCTTTCACCATAGACAGTGAGAGACATGGCTGTCCTTTGATAACCCAGTTAGCTGCACTGGAGGGGACATCAGTGACAACTGTTGACAGTGGGATTTGGTCCCCAACCTTAGGATTTGGTAATCTGACACCTTACCAACAAGCCACCACTGCCCTCTTTATGCACCACTGTCACATGCAACAAAGTAATATGTCTGCCAACTTATTTTGAAAATATTTTGAATTAATTATGTTAATTATAGAATTTGATTTTCGTAGGAACGGTCAAATAATTCTCTATATCTTAGTTTGTCTAATTCAGTAATTGCTTATTATTCACCTTTCAGTCTTGTAAAAAATGCTTGAATATAAGTGGAAGACAAAAACATGTACTTTGGCATGATCACTTCATTCTGAAATCCGGGAAATGCATCAAAATGCCATTTTAAAAAATACTAAGAAATCTATGCAATTTGGATTTTCAGGTTTGAAGAGGTAAAAAAAAAAAAACTTTTTACAACTTTGAATGAGTTTCAAAGATGCCACAATTAAGTATGTTTGACCAATGCCATGGTTTAAAAATGTAAAAAAAAAAAAATTAAGCACAAAAATTTAGTTTTAGTTTTATTTTCTTCTGTTTCTGTGTAGTACTATAACAATTATTCAGCTCAGGCTCAGAGAACATCTCAGAATAGCCTTCAGTAAATAATTGTTAAATGTATAGAGCAGCTATATTATGGTCTGATCTGGTACCTTCCGAGTCGTTGGACGACTCTTGGTGACCTGCCATGAAGGATAACGCCTTGATTATCATCTTCATGGAGGTTTTCTTGGCGAGGATAGTGCAGTGGTTTGTTTGCCATTGCCTTCTGCACGATGCAAACCTACGGGCAATTTAGAACAGCCAATTAACCTACTGTGCAGGTTTTTGGACTGTGGGAGGAAACTGGAGTTCCCGGAGGAAACCCATGCAAGCACAGGGAGAACATGCAAACTCCACACACAAACGCCCAGGCCGGGAATCGAACCCAGGCCTTCTTGCTGTGAGGTGGACGTGCTAACCACTACGCCACCGTGCAGCCAGCAATATTATACTTACCATAAATTCAACCTTATTTTATATCCCGGAATCCGTCTACATGCTAAACACATGATTATAAATTACAGAAAAAAATACAAAGTAAAGTGTAAATTTGAGTCACTGGTTGTGTATGATGTAATCAGGGGCAGTCACGAACTATGGCAAAACAATATGCTTGTTTCCGAGGGTTAAACACCTATCTGGGAGGCAATGCAACAAATTAATTTGTTGTTGTTGCATAACTGAATTTTGAACAATGGATTAAATTTGTATGATGATTTGTTTTTTTTTTTGCGCATTTTCTAATCCATCATCACCACCACCACCATCATCATTGTACGTGTTGCACGTGCCTGAATGGTCCTTGTCGATAATGTTGAAAATTATCTCCAGGTCAGTACGATATCTGTACAGTGTTTCCGCCAAGTTCGGTGCTACCTGTTAATTGAAAAAAAAAAAAAATCATTTGATTTAGTTATGACTTAACATGAAATCCAACCAGGCTATAAATAAGACATTCATTCATTCATTCACAACCAAAAGTCTGACATGTTACATGGGTTCATCAAGTGGTCACATATATGTTAAATTAGAAGAATATCTGTACCCAGGTACTAACATTTTAAAGTCCAAATAGGTAAAATTTTGTTTTTTGTGGTTTTTCTGGGAGCATTAAGCCCAATATATATAATAAAATCAATATAGCATAAATATTTCATGCATTCATTATATGAACCAGTGAATCCCAATTAGGATGATGGATAGGCTGGCATCCATCGCAGCTGACATCCTGGTGAGGGCAGAGTACACCCTGGACAACTCGCCAGGCCATTGCAGGGCAGAAACATGCTCTTGATGCAAGTCAGTCAGCAACGGTTCTTTTACAGCTTCTTACCATAGAGTGAGAAACATCGCCAGCCTTCGATAACCAAAGTTAGATGCATTGGAGGGACAATATTGACAACCTGTTGATGATGGGGCTTGAAACACTGACCTTGGGATCAGTAATCCACCACTACCCCTAGTTTAAATATTTTTCTTATAAAATTATAATAGAATAATATAATAAAATACTGTTAATAGTATACAGAAGTCCAAAATATACATATCCATCAACCGGACAAGATCACAAGCTGAGGTCAAAGAAGTGGTTGTAGTGGTTTGGGCAACCAAATTACACCTGGCCAGATCTTGGAATATTTTTATCAAGTACATCCACCTGGATACCGCTCCAATCTAATAGGATCTAAACCAGGTCAGAAATTTTCTGCCAAAACGGACATGCTGCTCAAGACTATTCTGATCAAGTGTGGAATTGTGGTTAATGTTGGAAATGACATTCTGCTTTCCTAATATTAAACAGTAGGAGAAGACACCTGTGTCATAGGTTGTCCTGGACCAATGCTCTCAAAGCATGATTCGTATTCTACATTTCCATCAGATGCCAGACGTACAAGCCGTGGTCTCAAAGTACGCCATGGAAGATCCAACCTTAGTACTAGTTCCACTGCTTGAGCCCATTCATTGATGGAGATCCTGCCTGCAAAAGAGTAAGAAAGAGATGAAGAAGGGAAAAAAGAAGTAGAGTTGTATTTACTATTAACAATCATCTGTGTCGTACCTGTGTTGTCCAGATCATATTGCTGAAAGGCAGTCATGAGTTCAGAGCGATGGGCAAATAGCTTCTCCTGCAGGGCTTTCAGAGCTGAGCTTTCAGCTACACTCACTCTTAAAAAAAAAAAAAAAAAAAAAAAAGAGAGTATCTTCACTTGGAACTGGCAATGTTGGGTGTACATCAAACACAAAACAGTAAAATGCTCTATTGCTAATCAAAAATAAAAAATAAACTGAAGAGACCATTTCAAATGTTTCATAGCTTTTCATTCTTAAAAAAAGTGTAATATCTCATTTACTCAGGGCCGTTATTAACTATCAGAAGTGTAAGGGGTAACGCCACAGCACAAAATAAAATGAAAACAGAAAGAATCTTAAAAAAACAGGGAGGTGACTTGTTGAAGTAGGCTCTTATGTTAGGTGCCTAAAGTTACAGCAACAACCCCAAACTGCCCCGAAGTGTGTATGTCAGTGTGAATGGTTTTGTGTGTGTGTTGGCTCTATGATGTACTAGTGAGGTGCTCAAGTTATACCTCGCCTTCACCCAGAGTCTGCTGAGATAGGCTCCAGCCTCCCCGTGACCCTGGTACAAATAAGTGGTTCGGCAACGAATAGACGAATATTAACAATCAATATACAGTGTCAGGAAAAGGGACTGTTTTGTGATCAAATGAGCCCACCACGTGAATGACACTGTGTGTGAAGGCTAACATGACAACGCAGAGGCAGTACATTCATTTTGGCAACAGTGCTTTTCAAATGATTATTTAAAAAAAAGTTAACATTCCGTGTAAATTTGGTCATTGTATTCTCATGAGTTCCCTTCTTTGCAAGTGGAAAAATACAACTGCAAACTGCAACTTTAAAAAAAAATACAACTGCAAACTCATATATATTTATATATATATATATACATACGTACATACACACACACACATATATATACAGTAAAACCTCCGCTGACGAACGCTTAAGCTCACGAACTTTTCGCCTCAAGAACATTAAATTTGCGAGCATATTGTCTCTGCTGACGAACTAGTTTTCGGCGGACGAATCAAACCACGCGGTCGAACAGCGCCACATGGCGGCCACGAGAAGCTGACGCACGCTCACGGCGTCACAGTTCGTCACCCCCTTTCTTTGAGTGCGGAAGTGGTTTGTGTTTGCTAGACATTTTGGACCATATTGAGTGTACTTTTGCTATTATGGGACCGAAAAAGACCCCACCACAGGCGGAAATCATTGAAAAACACGAACGAGGTGTGCGTTTGTGTGACTCAGTGTCCCAGTACCAGTACAAGTCTACCACCATCCTTAAGAACAAGGAAGCTATTAAGGGTGCGTGTGTGGCTAAGGGTGTTTCCAAACAGTAGGCGTTTCCAAACACTCCTTCCAAACAGTAAGTCCCTCCCTCCCTCCCTCCTCCCACTCCATTCCATCAAGCCATCAACTACCATCACAAAGGTAAATAAAACGACTTTATTATACAGTACAGTTTATTTCTTTAATTACAATACAATAGCACATTTATTATACATAAAATAAGGTATATTTTTGTGTAATTTTAAGGCTTATTTAGTAGAAAATTATGTTTTATGGGGACCTGGGAACGGATTATTCTCGTTTTAATGGTTTCTTATGGGAAACAAATGTTCGGAAGACGAACTTTTCGCCTTACACACACTTTCTGGGAACCAATTATGTTCGTGAGCAGAGGTATCACTGTATATATATATACATACATATACACATATATACATATATACACACACACACACACACACACATATATATATATATATATATATATATATATATATATATATATATATATATATATATATATATACATACACACACACACGCACGCACTGTTTATAAAAATCCAAAAATGTTATTTACTTTCAAAAACAATAAAATCTTGAAGTGACCGGATTTGAAATTGTGAACAGTAGTGGTATATGTTGACAGTATATATGTATCATTTTACTGTAGGCCTAATTTCATCCCATTTCTCTCAGACACATTCATCTTTCTTTAGATCCTGTTTTCCTAAAATTCCAGTTTCTCCTGCCCAAGATCACTGCCCCTTCCCGATGCTGCCACCAGCATGCTGCTCCATCGGAATTAATTTAACTACATGACTTCACATTCAGACTAAAGAGTTAGTTCTTCAAAGAATGAAATATTTAGAATGAAATCTTCTTGTATCTTGGGCAGTCTTCAGAACATTCTTCACATGTTTGTAGACAATTTTCTTAATGTCACGGGTGGATTCTTGTGCTATATAGTGATCCCTCACTTTCCACGGTTAATGGGGACCAAGACCCCCTTGCAACCGCCGATTTCCACGAAGTAGAATCGACCCCCCCTGACTGACGTACACGTTCATGTATATTTGCATATAATATCATTAAATGCATATTCAACACTATAATAACAATTAAACATTCAAAAATAATGCTTAACATGTAAATAAAATATAAATACACACACATACAGATGTGCACCTCACATAAAAATGTGAGTATTTTTGTTGAAGGATTTTTGGGGTTGCTTTTTTTTTTTTTTTTTTTTGCATAATTGGCTTTGTTTTGCAGCATTTTCATGAATTTTTTTCCCCCTCCTTCTTCTTTTCCTTTCGGCTGTTCCCTTTCAGGGGTCACCACAGCGAATCATCTGCCCCCATCTTCATGGAGGTCACATTAATGATTCGCATGTTTGATTTGGCTTAGGTTTTTACGTCGGCTGCCCTTCCCCTATTTTTCCTTGTTTTTAAATTTTTCAACGAATATTTTTTGAAAAATTCGCAATGCACTGAAGTAGCTAGGGATCACTGTATATCATTTTTAATTTGTTATTGTTAAATGCATCTGCCATCTATAAACAAGGAAGCAAGCCGTCTGTTGTTTTTACTGTGACTGAAGCCCTTACATCAAATCACAGCAACAAGTAAAACAATGTGAATATTCCTAAGAACCAGGAGTCATGGACTGATTTTAGCATAATATCTTAACATATTGTACATAAAAAAATAGAACTTTTCATCTGAAAGCACACTAAATATGCACCTCCCAGTGGATTTTAGAGCTGAACATTGCTGCCCTTCTTCTTCTTTTCCTTTCGGCTTTTCCCTTCAGGGGTCGCCACAGCGAATCATCTGCCTCCATCTCACCCTATCCTTTGCATCTTCTTCTCTTCCACCAAAGACCTTCATGTCCTCCTTCACCACATCCATGAATCGTCGCTTGGGTCTTCCCCTAGGCCTTCTGCCTGGTAGTTCCAGCCTCAGCATCCTATTACCAATATACTCACTATCCCTCCTCTGTACATGTCCAAACCATCTCAATCTAGCCTCTCTGACTTTGTCTCCGAAACGTCTTACATGTGCTGTCCCTCTGATGTGCTCATTCCTAATCCTATCCATCCTCGTTACTCCCAAAGAGAACCTCAACATTTTCATCTCTGCTACCTCCAGCTCTGCCTCCTGTCTTTTCCCCAGGGCCACTGTTTCTAAACCATACAACATTGTTGGCCTCAACACCGTCTTGTACACTTTTCCTTTCATTTTTGCCGATACCCTCCTATCACACATCACACTGGACACTTTTCTCCAACTATTCCAACCTGCCTGCACACGCTTCTTCACCTCTTTTCCACACTCTCCATTGCTCTGGATTGTTGAGCCTAAGTACTTAAAATCCTCCACCTTTCTTATCTCTGCTCCCTGTAATCTCACCGTTCCTCTTGGGTCCTTGTCATTCATGCACATGTATTCTGTATTACTGAGGCTAATCTTCATTCCCCTCCTTTCTAGGCCATACCTCCACCTCTCTAGGTTTTCCTGCACTTGTTCTCTGCTCTCACTACAGATCACAATGTCATCTGCAAACATCATAGTCCATGGGGATTCTTGTCTAACCTCGTCTGTCAGCCTGTCCATCACCATAGCAAACAAGAAGGGGCTGAGAGCTGACCCTTGGTGCAGTCCGACCTCCACCTTAAACTCTTCTGTCACACCGACAGCACACCTCACCACTGTCTTACATTTCTCATACATGTCCTGCACCACTCGAACATACTTCTCTGCCACTCCAGACTTCCTCATGCAATACCACAGTTCTTCTCTCGGCACCCTGTCATATGCTTTCTCCAGATCCACAAAGGCACAATGCAGCTCCTTCTGACCTTCTCTGTACTTCTCCATTAACATCCTCAAGGCAAACACTGCATCTGTAGGTATGTCATCAGGACCAATTGCCTTTCCATTCTTCATCCTCTTCAATGCCCTCCTCACTTCACCCTTACTAATCTTTGCTACTTCCTGGTCCTCAACAGTAACCTCTTCTACTCTTTTTTTCTCTCTCATTTTCCTCATTCATCAGCTCTTCAAAGTACTCTTTCCATCTTCCCAGCACACTTCTGTCATCAGTCAATACATTTCCCTCTCTGTCCTTTATCAATCTAACTTGCTGCACGTCCTTCCCATCTCTATTTCTCTGCTGTGCCAACCTGTATAAATCATTTTCTCCCTCCTTACTTTCCAACTGAGCATACAAGTCATCAAACGCGCTCTGTTTGGCCTTTGACACTGCTACCTTTGCCTTACGCTGTGTCTCCCTGTACTCCTGTTTACTCTCTTCGGTTTTCTTAATGTCCCACTTCTTCTTAGCTAATCTCTTCCTTTGTACACACTCCTGCACTTCCTCATTCCACCACCAAGTCTCCTTATCTACTTTCCTTCCAGATGACACACCAAGTATTCTCCTACCTGTCTCCCTGATCACATTTGCTGTAGTTGTCCAGTCATCTGGAAGCACTTCCTGACCACCCAAAGCCTATTTCAAGTCCTCCTTGAAGACAACCCGACACTTCCTTTTTCAACTTCCACCACTTTGTCTTCTGCTCTGCCTTTGCCTTCTTCACCTTCCTCACCATCAGCATCATCCTGCACACCACCATCCTATGCTGTTTGGCAACACTCTCACCCGCTACTACTTTGCAGTCACTGACTTCCTTTAAATTACATCGCCTGCACAAGATGTAGTCTACCTGTGTGCTCCTACCTCCACTTTTATAAGTCACCCTATGCTCCTCTCTCTTCTGGAAGAAAGTATTCACCACAGCCATTTCCATCCTTTTTGCAAAATCTACCAACATCTGTCCTTCTGCGTTCCTGTCCTGGATACCAAACTTACCCATCACTTCCTCGTCCCCTCTGTTTCCTGCACCAACATGTCCATTGAAGTCTGCCCCAATGACCACTCTTTCACCTCTGGGGGTACTCTGCATCACTTCATCTAACTCCCTCCAGAATCTCTCCTTCTCTTCTCACTCACATCCTGTCTGTGGGGCATAAGCACTAACAACATTGACCATCACACCTTTAATTTCTAACTTGAGATTCATCACTCTGTCTGACACTCTTTTCACTTCTAGAACATTCCTGGCAAACTCCTCCTTCAAGATGACTCCGACTCCATTTCTCTTCCCATCCACATCGTGATAAAACAGCTTAAACCCTGCTCCTATGCTTCTAGCCTTGCGACCTTTCCACCTGGTCTCCTGAACACACAGTATGTCCACCTTCCTCCTCTGCATCATGTCAGCCAGCTCTCTACCTTTTCCTGTCATAGTTCCAACATTCAAAGTCCCTACTTTCAGTCCTAGACTCATGCCTCTCCTCTTCTCTCTCTGGCAACGGACACGCCTCCCGCCTCTCCTTCTTCGACGTCTTCGACCAACAGTAGTCCAATTTCCATCAGCACCCTGTTGGTTGACGGCACTGATGGCGGTCGTTGTTAACCCGGGCCTCGACCGATCCGGTATGTGATTTTTTTCTTGTGATTCGCATAGTTTATTTGGCATTTGTTTTACGCCGGATGCCTTTCCTGACGCAACCCTCTGCATTTATCCGGGCCTGGGACCGGCGTGAGGGAGAGACACTGGTTTGTGTGTCCCCCCCCCCCCCCCCCCGGCCCTCTAAAGGCCAAAACAAACTGCAAATATGGAACAATGCAACCACCTGCTGTCCAGAATGGCACATTACAGTGGATCGCAGCAGAATGAAAATCACAGTTCAGAGATTCTGAATTTTATTATCATAAATAAATGATAGTTGCTTGTTCCAGCAGAGAGTGACATCCTAGAAAAGAGCTGTTGTGATCATTGTTGGGTAAAAGGTTTTATGTATGCGATGGTATGATGAGTATTTTCAGAACACCAGGGGGAGAAAGGCTGAACTCATTAGTATATTCCTGGATGTATCCATCATTGATGAGAAAAAACTAGTAACAGAATGGGGTGTTTCTGGAAATGGGTTTCTGAACCTACCAATGAAGCTCGGTGGTCCAACACACATTAAAAGAGATATCGTGTCCTTTTTAAGAATAAGTGAGAAGAGCAGAAAGCAACCACACACACACACACACACACACACACACACACACACACACACATGAAAAGCAGACTCTCCAGCCCATGATTTCCTGTCTCACCTTTCCTCAGAGGAGTCCGTCATTATTATTTGTGTCACCAATTCCTATTTAATCAATTTGTACTTAAAACATAATGCTGGAACAGTGCAACTACAAACAATCCAGAGCCCAAGATCCAACCTACTGGGACCTGGACCAGAATAAAGTGTTAATTAAAAATGAGAGCTAAAGGAATAATACATATACATCATACTTCTGTGATTAGTTGTACAGGCACATCTGGGTGAGGGACTATACCTCTGTTGCAATGTAAGCTTCCTGGTGCTGCGGCTCACTTGGTACTGGAAGAAACGTGGGATCAGATCAGGACCAAGCTTAACGTACGCGCCACGATTACTGCCCACCTCGTAGTAGTTTGAGGCCGAGAAGATAGTGATTACCTTTTAAAAGAAAATCATTCTATTAAACAGAAAGTCCTTTAAATTCCCGAGACTGCTGAGTATACTTTGATCAAATATGCAAACCCGATTCCAAAAAAAGTTGTGTAAAATGTAAATGGATCACAATAATTGACAATATAATAAATCCATATTTAGTTTACAAGAGAACATTGAAAACACATCAAATTTTGTAAGACGCTTTGCAACTTCATGAAAATAATTTTAGCACACAGTGATATCTGAATGTGTTCCTGAGGGCCACAGAAATGCACACAGAAATTTCTCCAGATTCTCAGAATAATATTATTATGAACCGTAGATCACATGACCTATTCAATCTTCACCATTTCACATGGAGTAACATTGTTTACAAAATTGTGGAAGAATTTCTGGAAAATGTAGGTGATCCTCTGCCCCGCCCAATTTTTTGAGATTTTTTGCATGTTGCTGCCATCAAATTGAAAATGAGAGAGTATTAATGAAATAGTAACTTTTTTTTTGTTTTCAATGTTTATGTTCTGTTCTGTAAAATACGGGTTTAAGACTTGCAAATCCTTGCATTCTGTTTTTATTTACATTTTATACAGTGCTTAAATATTTAAAGTTTGAGAATAGGTTGAGATCGTTTCGGCCCCAATGCCTCTAATCATTAGCTTTACTGGATAAAACTGCGGTTCAGAGCACCAGCTATCCTGAGGGAAACTTCGGAGGGAACCGGCTACTAGATGGTTCGATTAGTCTTTCGCCCCTATACCCAGGTTGGACGACCGATTTGCACGTCAGGACCGCTGTGGGCCTCCACCAGAGTTTCCTCTGGCTTCGCCCTTCCCGGGCATAGTTCACCATCTTTCGGGTAACATAAATATTGTAGTGTGTGTTAGTGTGTGTGTGTGTGTGTGTGTGTGTGTGTGTGTACTTTTTATGTATTTCTACATCAATTTAATACAAGTAGGACCATGCAGGCTATTAATATGGCTGCACCAATTGATACTAGACACCACTGTGTACTCAAAACTAGTGTATGCTCTGCATTTATCACATCTTCCCACCCCGAAATTCTCTGACCTGTCCATCATGGCAGAGTTCATAACCCTCCTGTTTGCACTCGTGGGATCGGATAAGTAGGTGCATGCCGTGCTTTTCCAGGAGCCGCCGTGTAACATCAGGACCAAAGTAGCATCCTCCACCACGGAACGTGTTCGGGCTGCATCCGTTCTGACTCTTCGGGTCGCTCCACAACACATCCACAATCTACAGCACAGAAATATATTGTGTATACTGTGAATGAGTAATGTGTACTAACAAATCTACAATGACCTTGATTACTGCAAACACACTGTATCCTTCTGTTATTTAATTTACAGTCAATCCCACAGTGAATGGCATGCCCATGACACATATGAAACGTTTTCACTGCACCATCAGTAAACACATGGAAGTCGTAAATAAGTGTACATAAAGCAATATAAGATTTCAAATTTTAACTGCTTTAATGTTTATTTCTATGAGGCTGTTAAGTCTTTTCTCTTGATCATTTCTCACTTATTTGCTATACTGCAAAACTAATAGACATCATCAATCTCACAGTTTAGTCCCATGGCCATGTACACATTTTTCACCAGCAGAAAGATAGATCGAACCCTGCAGAAATGATTGTTGCTGTAGAGCATTTTTTTTTCTTCAAACGGCCCTAAAAGTGACAGTTATTACTCGTTTTCTTACCTGCTTCCACTCCATCTCTTCTCCTGGTGCCTCAGACAGAGCGAGGGACACTATGGAGTCTAGAAAGGGAACTTGCAGTATATCAGCAGTGCTTGGGAGTATGGGAGATGGGGGCGCACGCCGTGATCCCCGGGGTGAGCATAATGAAGAAGAGGAAGAGGAGGAGGAGGAGGATGATGAAGAGCTGCTGCTCTGCCAGGTGAGGCGACTCTTACCCTTGCGCTTCCCTTTTCCATTGTTGGCATTACCAACATGCGCATGATCCAAACTGCACTTGGGCAAGCGCAAAGCTGACTTTACCTTCAGCATTGGGGACAGAACATGTGAAATCTGTTTTCTTTAATTATTTTTTGATCAGAGTAAATCATATTTTAAAAAGTAAATAGACAGAGAGTAAGAAGTTAAAATAAACCTAAAAAACTAAAGTCTGGGGGGCAGTGGTGGCCTGGTGGTAGGTTGCTGGCTTACTCATCTGAAGGTCAGTGGTTCAAGTTCTGTTACTGCTGCCCCCCCAGTGCAGACATAGGCTATCAAAGGTGAGCCATATCTGTGGTGAGAGGCATGAAAAAGAAACATTGCTGTCACTCTTAAAGAGTAGGCATGTTATTGCACTGCGATAGCCTGATGAGCTACCCACGGTGTACTCTGCCCTTGGCCAGAGTCGCCTGAGAGAGGTGCCAGCCTCCGTGCATCCCTAATTTGTATGATGCAGTTCGGAAAATGAATGAATTAACTAGAATCTGGATTTTCTCTACCAATTTCATTAATGTATTATTTCACTCTTCCCAACCACCTGGGGGCAGTGTTTAATACTGTGACAAACTTTAGTGTGTGTGTGTGTGTGTGTGTGTATATATATATAAAATATATATAAATATATATAATATATATATATATATAAATAAAATATATATATATATATATATATATATATCTTTTATATATATATATATATATATATATATATATATATATATATATACACAAAAATAAAAGGACAGGACAAAGACTTTCTATTGAAACTCCATTTATCACTACAGATCTGTTTCGAGGGGTGGTGAAACCATCCTCTCTCTTCAGGTGATTATAGAAGAATAATTCTTCTATAATCACCTGAAGAGAGAGGATGGTTTTACCACCCCTCGAAACAGATCTGTAGTGATAAATGGAGTTTCAATAGAAAGTCTTTGTCCTGTCCTTTCATTTTTTGTTTATTTGCTCTACCAAAAAGTATTGAGCACTCTCCTACGGAAGGATCTACTCAGAAAATCCCCTCTCTCTCTCTCTCTCTCTCTCTCTCTATCTATATATATATATATATATATATATATATATATATATATATATATATGGCATAGCAAGAAGGCTTGGGTTCAATTCCTGGCCTGGGCGTTTCTGTTCTGAGTTTGCATGTTCTCCCCATGCTTGCGTGGGTTTCCTCTGGGTACACCCATTTCCTCCCACAGTCCAAAAACATGCACAATAGGCTAATTAGCTGTTCTAAATTTCCCGTAGGTTCGCATCGTGCAGAAGGCAATGGCAAACCACCGCACTATCCTTGTCAAGAAAACTTCCATGAAGACGATAATCAAGGTATTATCCTTCATAGCAGGTCGCCAAGAGTCATCCTATGACTCGGAAGGTACCAGACCATATATATATATATATATATACACACACACACACACACACACATACTGTATAAGCACCATGAAATGACAGCCATTCGCTGAATACTAATTACCAGTCCTGCATCCTCAAATCTATGCAAATTACAGACTATGAAGGCTAAACTACTATGGATCAACCTTGAAAGTCACAAAGCAGCACTTCTGTCACCGCTTCACAGTTTTCATAGCTATAACACATATTTAAAGATAAATGTATTAAATCACTGAATGCAGCCCTCGAAAGATGGCAGCACCTGAACCGAGATTCGTCAACTGTATCAACTGCAAGTACACACTTAATTTGCACTGTACCTCTCTAGGACTTTTTGTGTATCTTGTTTTCTTTTTACACTCCGTTGTCTTCCCACAACGCAAAAGACATGCACATTGGGCTAATTGGCTACCACAAGCTTTCTAATGCTGGTGTGGATCTCCCATGACTGTGCGAATCAGGCCTTCCATGATACCCTGCAACCAGACTGAAGGCTTATCGTGTCACCGAAGTCAGTCAGAAAGCTTGATGAAATCAGTTGGATTTTGTAAATTTGAACACATAGGTTGAAGTACAGTTTCCATTTTCTACTAGTATATCTGTGCTCACAGGGTCTCCCCCGCATTTAGTCTCAGCTTTAGAGCCATTCAGGTCCTTGACTAGTGAGTCTGTATGTGTCTCAGCTGCTTCTTTTTATGTCATGTCAAAGAAAAGATGAGCCCATTACCGCCACCTGGTGGCATACCATGTGGAGCAGGATGCTTCCTAAACTGGGACTGAAGTAGGGTTTGTTCTTCGCCACTCCCTTTATATATTTTCAAATTTACAAGTATGGATGTGGCAGACACCCTTACTTAAGGTGACATATTTTTAATTTTTATTTTTATCAACTGAGTATTTGAGCCCTTGCTTAAAAATCCAACAGTAGGAGCTTTTAGTGAGACTGTGGATTAGACCTTCTGATCAGCAACCCAGAAGTTTAACCACTGAAACCCCCCCCCCCCCCCCCCACACACACACACAAATACAACACTTCCACACCTGTCCTGTCTGTTGACATGACACCTTGTGGGGGAAAAAACCTGCTGTTATAGATTGGTGCTCAAAATTTATGATAACAAAAAGGATACGACGTTGCATACCGCCTCCTGGGAACAATAGTCAACACTTCTATAATTCTCAGTATGGTCTTGATAGCTGAGAAGATGAATCGGGTGTCATGGCAGGATAAATCACTCATATAAGACATTCGCTCACCTTGTGTCTTTCAACAGAGCTTAAAAAATCCAAGTCAGTTTCATCTGAGATGCCACCATGAACAATGAGAACTTTGTTATCAATAATGGTAGCAATTGGGAGCAGGCTGAACACATCCTGAAGGAGTTGGAGGATTTCTCTTCCATGGGTCTGCACCAAATCAAAATAACACCAAATGATGCAACTCAAGTAGCAACCACCAAGTCAAATTCAGATACACTCAAAAAGAAATAAACAAACAAAAAAAACACCACCAAGTAAAAAATCAGATACACTCAAAAAAACAAACAAACAAAAAAACCCCACCAGAAAAACTCACCAAGTCAAATTCAGATACACCTAAACAAAACCCATCAAGTCAAACTCAACCCCCCCCCATAAACACACACACACACATAGTGCAGCTACACGGATTATCAAAGGCCGGCCATGTCTCTCACCATCTATGGTGAGAGGCATGTAAAAAGAACCATTGCTGACTTTCATCAAGAGTAGCTGCATGGCTGTCAGCATGTTTCTGCCCTTTTGGTGGCCTGGCGAGCTGTCCAGGGTGAACTCTGCCCTCACCCCGAGGCAGCTGAGATGCGCACCAGCCTCCCCGTGACCCTGATTAGAATTAAGCGATTCAGAAAATGAATATCAAATTCAAATACACTCAAATAAAAACTTCCAAGTGAAATTCAACACAAATCAAATTCAAATACGGTGGCACCTCATCTTACGATAGTCCCAGAATACGAAAAATCCAGTTTACGAAAAACATTTTCCTAAATTTTTTGTCTCTGTATATGAAACAAGTTCTCCTTCGAAATTCTCATTCAACAATGCATGACTTGCTCTCCCACTGACTACATGTCCCACCAGCCCGCCTTGCTGGCCTCCCATTGGCTATCTCCCAACATCCCGCCCCCGCTGGCCTCCCATTGGTTAGGAGGGATGACGCAGCTCCCTTGAGCAGCAGCTCATGTGTTTTTCGAGTGTGCTCATTGCAACTTTATTCTTTGGCTCAGGCTTTTAACCCTGCATAAACATTTATAAGATTCTAACTCTGCTAAGAAGACATGGTCAACATGAAGTAAGTACCTTAAAAAGTATAAAGGGTAGTATTGGTAGCCTTGGAACGAATCATGCGTTTTACATGTAAAAGGCGGTTCTACTTACGAAAAATCCAGGGAATGAAAAAGGCTCTGGAACGGATTGATTTCGTAAGGAGAGGTACCACTGTACTTGGCAAAAATACAGCAATATTATACATTACCTTGTACTTTTGCATCACTTCTTTTGTAAAGCCATATCTGAAAGAGGACCAATAGCAGATTCTTTCAATACTTTTAAGTATCCTTTGACATTTTAAACAGGACATGACTGTGAAAATAATTCAGCATCAAGCAGTCAGGACATTATGTTACCTCAGGTTCATGATATGATCCTCATGGTTGCCTCGATTGAGGTGCATGTGATCTGGGTAAAGGAGCAAAAAGGCAAATAGGATGATGATGATTTCTATGGATTTCTTGCCACGGTCCACAAAGTCTCCGTTGAATATATAGGGGTTCGCTGCAGAAGGCAGACCATTCTAGAAACAGATTAAATTTAATTAGATTTTAGTACAGTGTGCTCTTTTATCTTTTCAATCAAATCTCATTTATTCGGGTTTGTGGAAACTAGGCACCACATCAGACCACTTGTTCAGTTCTGTTTCACCACCTTCTTCCCCAGTCATTTACCAAAATCTTTAAAGGAAAGGAAAACACATGATTTAACCACACTGGATGACAGATCATCATTTCTTATTCCTAAATCAGAAAATGCGCGCGTGTCTGTGTGTGTGTATTTATATTTTATTTACATCTTAAGCATTATTTTTGAATGTTTAATTGTTATTATAAACATTTATAGCATTGGATATGTATTTATTGATATTATATACATATATATGTACGTATACATCAGTCAGGTGGGTCGATCCTACTTCACGGAAATCGGCGATTGCAGGAAGGTCTCGGTCCCCATTAACCGTGGAAAGTGAGGAATTCTTGTAGTTCATGCTCAAAAATTTCTCAGTACATATCTGTTGATTCTGATAGATATTTAGATATATAACAGGTGTGGGCTCCCAAGTGAGGCATCAACGATACGCTCACTTTTCTATCACTCACAGCAATCGCCAGCCAATCACAGATGTCTGTGAGCTCATACATATCAGGTGTGGCACTTTCCCTCCAAGTGTGTTAGACCGCCCACAACTAGGTATGTGCCGCAGTTCAAAAAGAGGCGGGTGGCTAACATTGAGTGTGACAGAGGGAGCGTGTGCATGCTTTCACCCCTCCCTGGTCGGTGCTGGTCGTGTGATAGGGAAGGCAATACCTGACAGGTAGGAAAAGATTAATAACAGGTACAATGACTATGGAAGTTATAGAAGCAAAGTAAGGCTTTAGGAACCAAACAGGAACCAAATAGGAACCATCACAGAATTTATTTAAACTATGTGGTTTAGGGCTCTTCCAGGCCTCTGTGACGTGCTTATTTACAAGACCCAAAATACACACCCTGAAATAATTAATTTACGTTGTTGCCAAAAGCCTTTCACATCCATTATTGTATTACTGCTGCTTTGAAAAATGACAGAGATTGCAATGTTGCTTAGGGGCAGGACAATAAAAAATATCTCCAATTCAACTTCTATACACAATATTTCCCAAACACCAACTCATTGAATTTTAACCAGAGGGCCATTGGAGCTCATTAGTGAACAGTTTGGCAAATATTCCTTTTATACATAGTAAAAGTTTATTTTTAAACTTTTATTGCTGCTTACAGAAAACTACTTAATACAAAGTTCGTCAGCTGTCAGATAAAAATTTAGATTACAGATATGTTTTTCCTGATAGACGCAGGATTTCTTTCCAAGGTGGCATTATTTTGAAGATGTCTATAGGCACAGATCAGTAGAGTGTGCTAAGATTGATATAATAACCTGTGACAAATGATGACATTTATGATAGGAGTAAATCATTACCTTATAGAATATAAGGAGTAAATCGTCGAGTCGTCCATGTAGGTCACCTGCAGTGAAAATAAATAGGATGTTCCATGCAGAGATGAATACTAATAATATTAATCATATCATGGTCATTATTATTATTGATGATGATGATGATGATGATGGTGATGATTATTAGACTATTATGATGGTGATGATTATTATTATGGTCATTATTATTATTATTATTGATGATGATGATGATGGTGATGATTATTAGACTATTATGATGGTGATGATTATTATTATGGTCATTATTATTATTATTATTGATGATGATGATGATGATGATGATGATGATGATGGCCTGGTGGTAAGGTGCTGGTTAACTCATCCCAAGGTTGGGGGTTCAAGCTCCACTCTGAACAGGTTGCCACTGTCCCCCACAGTGCACAAACTGGGTTATCAAAGGCCGGCCATGTCTCTCACTGTCTATGGTGAGAGGTTCATGTAAAAGAACCATTGCTGACTTTCGCCAAGAGGAACTGCATAGCCAGTCAGCATGTTTCTGTCCTGCGATGGCCTGATGAGCTGTCCAGGGTGTACTCTGCCTTCGCCCAGAGTCAGCTGAGATGGGCGCCAGCCTCCCTGCGACCCTAATTAGGGTTAAGCGGTTCAGAAAATGAATGAATGAATAATAATAAGTTCTCATGATGGGAAAAATCATAACTTTAAGCCACCACAATGGAATTCTTTAATTTTAAACAAAGAAAAACACATCAATAAATTTGCAAAAAATAAATACATTTTTACTGCTCTGTGACTTGACAGCTCACTCATTATTTCACTCAGTTTAAGATGTTAGCAGTATTAATGACACATTTTTTTGCAGACTTGATTGGTAAATACTATAGCAAGTGGATAAAAGTAAACAGTAATAGATTTGAAGCAGCTACATTAATGCTCATAATGAGTCTTTTATTAGCGTCTGAATTCAATCATTCATATGTGAAGAACTATTTTGTTCTGGGCTTTAATGTGCAGCGGGAAATGGTTCATGTTTACAGAAATCAGATGCAATATTTCATGTTGGAATGCTACCATTAGCTGTGTCACGGGTTTTCATTTGATTCAAAGTACCATTTAGGAGGCTGCTCCTCTGAGAAAAAAAGCCCATTGAGGTGCAAAGGAGTGCTTTGTAAAGTGCTGTATAAATACACACTTCATTTGGAGACACTTTGCTCATGCATACATTCAGATTGCGAGACAATGGCAGGAACTGTGCTTGAAGAGTAGAATTATTATTGAATCAAAAGAACAAGAAGGATGAACACTTTTCACCTTTCTGTAAAAATCAGGTTTTAGAATTCAAAAGAGGTCATTTGTATGATTTGTGTAGATCTGATGACGTTAGAAATGAGTGGGGTGGATTGCAGGTAGCTTTGCGTCTGCAAGAAATACGTAGAGTCACTGGAAATTAAATTAGTGCCACATCTTTTGAGCTGTCAAAATATTATTAATTTAAAAAAAGCTCCTGTTTGAAAGTGTTGAAAGGTCTAGGAGGTTTAGGATTTTCGTTTTAGACTGACCACATGGTTTAAATTAACCCAAATTTCTTTTTCTGGGAATCCACTTTTTAAAAACAATTATCGCGACCCAATTCACAGTGGGCTTTATTCTCCCATCAGCTCAAGTAAATTAAAAAAAAAAGTAGTAATGCGAGTTTCAGTCTATGTGCATCCTCTTCTTGTAGTAAGTTCATGATTGTTGAAACATTAAGGCAGTTACATACTTTGGGTGGAGGACAGCCAAAATCTATATTTAAATTGCATTTACACAAACGCTTTCCTTAACTCAGGAGTCGGGAACCTGTGGCTCTTTTTGTTTATGACTGCATCTGGCTCTCAAATAAATCAGGTGGCCTTTATTAACAGAATAACTAATACATAATTTTGCTGCCCTTTAAATAAAAATACAAAAAAAAAAGCCGTCAAATAAAACATAAATAAATCTCACGCATTTTAATCTATATATCTATTTTCAACGCCACTTGTCACTGTGGCGTGCAGCAGAGAGCCTATCCTTTCTGTACTCCAGTGTGTGGGCGAGTCTGAAACCTTGAAACTCTAATTTTATTGGATTATATGTAACAGCTTGCGTGAGTTGTTTTTGGGTTAAGAGGTAAATTTCCTTCGTTTTTGATCAGCTCATTTGCATGAAGCCAAGCAGAGCTGGCAAGCAAAACACAAATGGTCAGACATGAAAAAACTTCAACCCGCAGACCAGTTATCATCAGTTATCTACTACCATTATCATTTTGATGATTATTACAACATATGTTGAGTTCCTAAGTCAAAATGCTTATTTAACTTGAGCCCTGGACACCTCCATTTTATATGCCAAATTAATATTAACAAGGCTAATACTTTCATAACAACGATTTAATGAAACAAAAAAAATCAAATTAAAAAAATGTAAATGATTTTGAATTAAAATGGACCAGCATTACTTTTGCAATAGTATAAGAACACTTATGCAGTATAAGAAGTATAATAACACTTGTATTATATATATATATATATATATATATATATATATATATATATATATATATATATATATATATATATTATACAAGTTTATACAAATTTATATAAATTATGTTTCTTGGGGAAGAGGGCAAGTGCTAAGTGCACTGAATTGAAATGTGATAAACTGTAATTTTCATTTGATCTTCTTTTCTCTGTTGTTTCGTGTACTGTGTATTTGTTAGATAGATTTTATTGTGTACTGGATATGATTCACTTTAATCGAATTTTAGACTAATCTCTGCACTTGCTTGACTTTTTTTGATTGAACCACAGTTCATCTTACAATATTTTTGTAGCAGCAAATTTGCATTAGCATTAGGTTACCTGATGTGTTTTCATAGTTATACAGGGCGCATATTCAAAAGTGTCCAAGGTTCAATCTTACCACAGATGGTAATTTCTTTGGCATAGGACGAGGACAAATAAATGACATTTGGCATCTGTTGTAGAAATTTCTGAGTTTCATGAAGCAACTGCAACACATACTTGGCGTGAAGAATCTATGGTAGAGTAAATACAACTTGGGTAGGTTAGAATTTAAAAACTGCACAATAGCATAGTGTATGTTATTATATTTTTTGGGAATAAATACAATAAATATCAATGTAAAGTCACAAATACACCTACACTATACATCATCATGTTTGCTTTTGCTAGTATCCCACCCATAGTACCTGCTGCTCCTTGAAGGCGCTAAGTAGAATGTTGGTGTCCGAGACACTCAGGGGGAAGGAAAGGCGAGGGCCACTGTATGATAGAGGAACTGTAATCTGCTCATAGGTGTAATGTCTGAGTTCCTCTGTTACAGGGTCCACTGCTGGGTTCAGCAGGTGAGAGATCAGCTCTAGACCATTTTTGAAAAAAATCATAAGTAAAAAGGCCATGATTAACAAACATATTACATGCCTCTCACTGATATGAGCTATATCCCAAATGACAATAACTGACAAGGAAATGATACAAAAGCAGGGAATCTAATACTACTAATAAACAATAGCCTTTAGGGCACTGGTTCTAGTAGGTGCTGCAGTGTGAGAACTGTCTGTAAACACTGAAGTACAAAACTTGTTACTCAACCAGTCCAGTGTTTGTGTATTAAAATATTATTCAAAATCAGAACTGTGTTTTATTTTAACTCAAACAGTATATTATTTTCCCAGTTTTGCCAGATAAAAGTGTGCAAAGCTACAATTTCTAAGCACAGGCACAAGTTTAGAATCACACTGAGAGCTAATGTTTGAGCTGGAATACAAGTGGGAGTAACATCATCGGGCCAGCTGTGCCCAGACTGTTCATTCTTCTTCTTCTTCTTCTTCTAATACCAGGAATTAATGCATTACTTCGATGTGATTATAATGACTTGATTTCAATGTCTTCGAAAATGGACAGCAATCTATCAGAATTTACACAGTATGAAGAAAAATTTTTTTTTCAAAAACACCAAATCTGCAGGAAGAAATTCCATGCTGATTAAAGCTGATAAAAGGCTGCAGTAAGTCAAATAAACACTCTTTACAATCGTGGTGAGCTGAAAAGCATTTCAGAATTAACAAAATGTTGAACCCTGACATAGATGGGCTATTAATTATATTAACCCTGAGACAGATGGGCTTTTAATTATACAGTCAGCCCCCAACTTACGAAACCCCCTGGCTACAAAAATTCCAGGTTACGAAAAACATTTTCCTAAGTTTTCATCCCCGGGATACGAAAACAACCTCCTCTTACGAAAAGCACCAAATGCGCCATTCAAAATTCAAATGCGCCAATCAAAATTTCACACGATGTGCGAGTTGCTCTCTCATTGGCTGTCTCCCTACATCCCTCCCCACTGGTCTCCCATTGGCTAGGAGGGATGACGCAGTGAAGGAGAGTTGACGGTTGGTCCCTCAAGGAATCAAGTTAAAGTTGAGTTTGGACCTCTGATCTGTCAAGCAGGGATTGCACTTTGAATTCCACGTCTTAAAATGCTCTGGCGTCCTGCTTGTGGGCATGGCTCACAGCGCAACAATAAATAAACATTTAATGCATACTGTATTGTGTGTGTGTGTGTGTGTGTGTGTGTGTGTGTGACAGAGAGAGAGAGAGAGAGAGAGAGAGAGAGAGAGAGAGAGAGAGAGAGACAGGTGTGTGTGTGTGTGTGTGTGTGTGTGTGTGTTAATAAAAAATGTTTAATTAATAAATATGTTAATAAAATGTTTAAATGGTTTAATAAATAATTTTCTTTTACTTTTAACACATATTTCATACAAAATTGGTGTACTTTTATCATTTTTAAAGGGTTTATGGGGTAGTCTTGGGAGCCTTGGAACGAATCAGGCGTTTTACATGTAAAATGCGGCCCACTTACAAAACTCCCGCGTTATGAAAAAGGCGCTGGAACTGATTAATTTCGTAAGTAGGGGGCCAACTGTATATATGTGTGTGTGTGTGTGTGTGTGTGTGTATACAGGGATCCCTCACTTTCCACAGTTAATTGGGACCGAGATCCCCACGCGACCATCAAAATTTGCAAAGTAGGATCACCCCCACCCTACTGATGTATACATACATGTATATGTGTATATAATATCAATAAATACATATTCAATGCTATAAATGCTTATAATATCAATTAAACATTAAAAAAAGCATAAATGTAAATAAAATATAAATACACACATACAGATGGAACTGCATTAGAGAAGAAGAACGCACACACATGCGTGTGCACACAGATGCAACAATGTAAGTACAGACACCCCCCGGCAATGAGTTAGGTTCGGCCAGTTAGATGAATTTGTTTGTAAGTCGTTACAGGGCATTCTTTAGACGGGAACGTATGTTTAAACCTTGTATAAGTAACCTATACAAGTTTGTACTGTATACAATCTCCCTCTCTCTCTCTCTCTCTCTCTCTCTATCTCCCCCCCTCTAATAATCTGTATCAATATCATTATGTCCCGTGTTTAAACTCCTGGTTCCCCTCAAGCACAGCACAATGGATCTGATCAGATTTACAGAGAGTTTCACTCTTATCCAGTTCATTATAATACTGGAGTCAATTTGTTTCTTCTTTGAAACTTTTTGCACAGTTCAGAAATGTATCGGTTCTGCTTCTCTTCCTGGACCTCAGCGGCCACGCCCCTCTGTTGGAGCGTAGTATTAAGTGTACCTCAGGATAATGTTTAATCATATTTAATACTTATGTTTATGATATATCTTACTATAGACTTTATTTCATTTCTATTTCTATTTGTTCTTCAATTTCATTTCACTTTCGACTTCAGACAGCCATGTTCATATCTCCATATGGTTTTGATGGGAGCTTTTGGGTTGGTTTAGATTTTTTTTTGGCATAATTGGCCTTGTTTTTGTGGCATCTTTCTTAATTTTATTATTTTTTTAATTCGATGAATATATATATATATATATATATATATATATATATATATATATATATATATATTTTTTTTTTTTTTAACAACCGCGATGCACTGAAGCTGCATTAATTGAAGCGCAAAGTAGCGAGGGATCCCTGTACAGTGAGTCGTCGACTTATGACTGCTTTTGGTTCCAGCAGACCAGTCGTAAAGCGATCTGGTCGTATGTCGACTTTCCATCCAAAAACACTCATACCTAACAAAAACAGATGAATAAATCTGGCGCATGTAAATCTATACATCTATTTTCAATTCCACATCACTGTGGCGTGGAGCGGAGAGCCAATCCTTTCTGTACTCCAGTTGTGGGTGGGTCTGATACCCTCAAACTCTTATTTTATTGGATTATAACAACAGCCACAGATTGCGCGTGTTGTTTTTGAGTAAAGAGATAAATTTCTCTTGTATTGATCGGCTCATTTCCATGAAGCCAAGCACAGCTGGCAAGCAAACACAAATGGACAGACATGGAAAGACTTCAACCCGCAGACCAGCTGATTGCAAAAACTTGGGATGCGCGTCCTGTCACATAAACTCTGCAGCATGTGAGTCCAATAAAATTAGAGTTTCAAGGTATTGGACCCGACCACACAAGAAAGGATTGGCTCTCCGCTTCACGCCACAGTGATGTGACATTGAAAGTAGATGAATAGACTTGCTCTGAGCTCTGAGCAGTTAGAAAGTGAAGCTGCATCATCTCCTGTTTGGCCTTTTAAGATGCTGGCAGTGCAAACAACTGCCATACGCAACACTCGCACTGCACTGCCATGAATCGTGCTTCATGACTTTTAGTCGTAAAGTCGATCGTGGCTCGACTCGCATAGATCGTAAGTCGACGACTCACTGTGTATATATATATATATATATATATATATATATATATATATATATATATATATATATATATATATAAAATTTTCTGTACCCGCTTAATCTTAATTTGGGTCGCGGGGAGGCTGGTGCCCATCCCAGCCAACTTCGAGCGAGGGCAGAGTACACCCTGGACAGCTCGCCAGGCCATCGCAGGGCGGAAACACGCTGACGGCTTTGCAGCCTACTCTTGTCGAAAGTCAGCAATGGTTCTTTTACATGCCTCACACCATAGACAGTGAGATACATGGCCGGCCTTTGATAACCCAGTTAGCTCCACTGGGGGGGGACAGTGACAACCTTGTGCAGAGTGGGACTCGAACCCCCAACCTTTGGATCAGCGATCCAGCGCCCTATACCACTAGACCACCACTACCCATATATATATATATTTATATATATTTATATATATATATATATATATATATGTATATATATATATATATATATATATATATATATATATATATATATATATATATGTGTGTGTGTGTGTGTGTGTGTATACATGTATGTATGTATATATGTATATATGTATGAAACATTTAACAACCATAAAAACAAAAAAACAAAAGCCAGAACAAAATGCATCAATCAAGTTACATTGTTATGTAGTTTTTTTAAATGTCTGCCGATGTGGTAAACATAATTTTCTGGTTCAAAAGTGTAATAAAATTCAAGCCACAAGAAAATTTGAACTAAATAACTTCTAATGCTTTGTTAAAATATAAACATTTCTGTTTGTTAGAAGCAACTACACCACAAGCATTTTAGATACTATGCTATGTTTATTACTAAAATTCCTGCACTACAAAAAACTTAAAAACCAAACAAACAAAATAAAAAACAAAACCAAAAATATGAATTACAGAAATTCATTTATTCATGTATCTAATATTTTGCCCAAAAAGAGGGCAGCATGGTTACTACAGTCATTTTTATATAACTGAACAATTGAAGGTTAAGGGCCTTGCTCAAGGGCCCAACAGTGGTAACAGGGGAGACCGGAAATGAAATTATTGGCAGCTATATGGCCAGATTCGAATGCGTTACAGTTACTTTGTTACCTTATTACTTTTAAAAAAATCTATAACCACAATAATAAAAAAAATATATTTTTATTTATTTATTTTGTAGATTAAATTTTATTTAATAAAATTAATAATAAATTGATAAATTCATCCAGACTTTTTTCCAACCTTCAAAGCCCACTATAGGTGGGACAATAGACATGAAATATCAGAACAACCCTCATTAGGCACTGGGCTCAATCCCAGTACCTTCTCATTGTATGAATCACGATGCTACTGTGCTACCCTATTCTACTCATCATGATACAACAGTAACTACAGCATTAATTTTATGGTGGGTTTTGAAAGAAAATGAATCCATAACCCTCTTCTGCTAATCCATTTATACCATTTATTATCTCTGCTAATTAAATAATAATGATATCTGGTGTTATTGTTTGTTATATCTATTATTCTCTCAAAACAACAGCTAGTGGACATGACTAAAAATGGTCATCACACAGTCACTTCAATATGAATGGTTAGTAATAATACACTGAGATTTGCAGACATTGTCCTTATTGTCCCTTTTGTGTACATGTAAATATGTGATTGTTCATGGTGAATCTGTTCAAAGGTGCCAGACATCATGAACAGCTGTTTCTTATTGGACAAGAAGAAGCGCTCACAGTCGTGCTTATGTTTACTGGGTTATGTGAACAAAACAGTGTTCGACTTATATGAATGCATATTGACACTGCTATGAGCTTAATCATATACTAATTCTATTCAACTCTTTATCACGCTTAATTTATCTCAGATAACAGATATAGGAATACATAATTATGAACAGAAGGTTCAGTGGAAATTGCTGAATAGTCTGTGAGACAGCATTAACAATTATGCACCAAATGCGACGGTGATGTCATAGAATATTTATTTTATCAGAATACCCCAAGCCTGAGGAGCACATGTACTGTATTAGTATATACTACCACCTATGCTAAAAAATCATTATGCAATTATTACACAATATGGTTTATTAATTTATATATTTTTATATCAAGACAGATCCAGATGAGCTCTCAACGCTAGAAGATGCAAGCCAGAACTGTGAAAAAGTTTACACAACAGTGGTGATTTTGTGCAGAAAGAATTTTTATACATTATGTATGCATATTTTTTTAACCAGGACACTGAGGCAAGTTTGGTGCTGGATGCTAAAGCAGTCAACAGCAAGCTCTGGAACTCTTAATTATGAATGATTCATCATTATATAATGATAGACTCTGTATAAAGACAAAGTGCAAAATTGGATAAAAGAGTATGCATAAGGTATATGAAATTTACGTTTTTGCTGTGTTGGTACATGGACTAGGCAAGGTTATGCTGAAGCACCAGCAAAGATGCTTTTTTATTTATTAATTTAGAATCATTTAACATTTTTTCACAGCGGATTTGCCCAAAGCATAAGTGTGAAAGTTTTATGGTGACCTTGCACTGAACCTTGCCTTTGCCAGAAGTTGGATGGGATGGGCTTCAATCTAATACCTAATAAAGGATAAAGTAGTCCAGAACATGAGATGAGTTGACTATGTAATGAAAAATTTCAAGTTGTTGCATAAAACTAAATCTGTTTCTTTCTAAACTAAATATATAGTCAGGTTTTATGAGGCTTGACTGATTACAATAATCACCAACTATGGCAGCTGGTTTGCTTAGGCATCATTCTCTAGAAATAGCCACACAAATATTTAGATTTTTCAGGTTCAACCAGCCAGTGTTTTGATCTATGATCCATTCTACAGTGTTTGGACTTCGTCTTATTCAGACGGCATTCTAGGTTCCTGGTGGTATTGGAAAGGCTTTCCAAGGCTTTGTTTTGAATTAGCTTGGCTTAATTGTCTGCTTGATGCATTTCTGGCACAACAGCACAGCTCAAAGTGGTATCTGCTTGGGTTGCTAAGCAACTGTGTCCCTCCACAGTAAATGTTTTAAACCATTAGGATAGGTCCATGATGGTTAAAAGGGGCTTTGCTCGTTTGATATGAAAGGAGAGAAAGCTAGAGGCTGAAATATGAGAAAGAGGAGTTGCTGGATGAAAGAACATCAAACACTCTGTTCGGACTTAAACCATTCTAACTTTTTAAAAGTTTACCATGTTCGGAAACGATTTAATGCCTTTACTGATTTTATGTACAGTACATTTTTGGGATGTGGTAACAAGTGTAGTATAGTTTCCATAGGAACAGTCCACATTGTCATTACTGCAGATCAATGACAACTGTGTTGAGTAATAACACTTCCCACTAGATTTCATATGCCCTGGGACTAATTTATTTCAGCCAACTTCCCTCGCACATCATCAGTGAGAAAAACGTCATCACTAGAAACAGAGAAAACATGTGTGAAAGTCACTCGCAGGTCTAATAAACATGAACAAACAGGATTAATTTCTGGGACACTCATTTCGTTTTTCAGAATACATTCTGAGGGGCCAAGACCAGTAATATAAAAATCTGAGACAGAACATGTATAAATGTATTTTTGCCCTGTTTATATTTATGGGTTGTTCCATGTAAAAGCAGACATAATTTTTGAAAATGTGTTATTGTACCATCTCAAACTGTGTTAAATTTCAACATGGACACAGCATGGAACCAACTCAAAATTTATCCGACAAAATAACCTTGTATAGCTTTACTTGAATAATATTTTCATGACCCATTGAATGAGTCTACATTGCTATTTCTGTATGTCAAAATAATATAAAATTTATTTTCTGGTTTGCTGTGTCTTCTATGACTACATTTCTATTCATATTAGAGCCCTTAAATTTAATAAAAGTCACCAGAGACTGCACTTTAAACACAAACTTTGAAAAAAAAAATTTAAAGTTATGTATTAGTTTTTGGGTGATTCAAAAATTGTAAAAAAAAAAAAAAATGCATTTTCTGTTGTTTCTAAAAGAATATTGAGGACAGCTTGACCTTTGACAAAGCTTTCTATTAATGTTATTGAGCTGAAAGATACGCTGACTATGCACCCACCAAATTTTATAGCAGATTTATATTTAGGGCGTTATTGCGGTCTGAAAATGTTTTTTTTAATTAAAAGATACTTTTTCAAAGTGGACCAGAAATAAACTAAGGATAAAAAAATAAAGAAATATTAAAATATAAATATATATTACAAATTAGGTGATATTCCAAAGCCAGACATAATATACATAAAGTTTGAAAAAAAAATGAAAGTTGGCATAGAAGTACTCTTATAGGATTATCTCAGAAATATTTCTTTATAGAGCCTGTATGTTGTGGTGTAGCCCGAAACTACAAGGACCGTTAAGAGATCATTGGAGGAGACAATGGAGGAGCTTCAATTCACTTTTCAAACTATGGACTGGCCTACACTCTGTAAGCCACACAATGATGACACTGATGGGCTAACTGAGTACATTTCACACTGCATTAATTTATGCACCGACACCATTATCCCAGCTTAGATGGTTGAGGATCAAGCAAGTATTCTGATTCTTAATTTTTATTTTTAATCTTAAATTTGCTTCATGATGTGATCTTCATCTGTTGTAGCCTATCAAACTAAAGATTTCATAATGTAATGCAGATTTCTGAATTCAGAATTCTGAGATTCTTTTCTTTTTACCACACCTGTAAATAGTGTTTAGTTGAGTTACTGTAGCCTTTCTGTCAGCTCACTGTATGTTTTTTTTTTCCTGCATCATTATTTGTGGAATTGTTAATTTGTGTAAAAGTAATAATTTCTGTACCTGGTCCATTTCCGTTGAGCTGAGTGAAGTTATCCAACATGAAACTGAAGAAGCTGGAAAGCTGTAGAAACATCAAGTGGATCTTCTGTTATAGATGATATCTGCTATAAATAAAACATTTATACAGTGGCTAAAAATATTGTCCACCTCGCATAACATTTTCCTGATTTTTATGCCTTACAGCCTGGAAATAAAATAATGGGGTGGGGTTGCCAACAATCTTGAAGATGCAAAATATTTGTTATTGCGACGCAAACAAGAAATAATACAAAAAAATTGAGTGGAAAGTGTGAATTGTTAGCTTTATCAGCTGAGTGAGGGCATAGCTGTTAGCACCTGCCTCTTCGTGCTGGTACATAACGTAGCCATTTTATTTACTAATAAACAAAAAATTATTTCTAAATGAGCCATTGTAATTATATTGTGAGCAAATCATAGACTTGTCGAAAGGGACCTTTGGTTAGCTTGTTTAGAATTTGATTTACCTGCAAACAAAAACATCCACAGTTCAGAACTCCTGCACCCATATAGGTGTTACTGTTCTCATATATAAATCCCTCTGATGGCATCATATTTACATCTTTTTTTTTTTAATATTTAAACTCAAGTGGACTTGCCTTGAGCCAAACACAGAGCAAGTCTACAGATCAACTTTGCCATCTGGATGTTAAAGTTAAACAGAAAACTTACTATACCTTTGGGAACACTTTCATTTCAGAAACATTTTGCTGTTATTTCTTGTGCTCATAATAATTATAGGACTCCAGAGATAGGCTTTCATCTGCTCTGGTCAAATTGCATTCGCATACTGTACAGTTGGCCGTAGATATCGTTTTATTAGATCACTCTGTTTTCTGAAGGCTGTAAGTATCAATCACATCACATAAAGCTATCGTCTCATGATATCTTTGCTGCACAGCACAGAAAACAGTAAAAGTACTGCGGGAGAGTCACTGGAATTATTATTATTATTATTATTTTTTTTTTTGGTGTCCAGTATATAACAGTATAGCCCCTTTGTAACCGGTGCAATACCTGGCACATACACATGACTGTATTCAAATCCACCTACACTGAGACCATATAACACTTAGATTGCGCAAATGTGCGCAATTTTAAAACTAATATTGTCACTCTTAAGTTAATTGGTAGCACCTGATCTTGTTTAGCCCAGTCAGCAGCTGGACATACAATTGTACATCTGCCTTTTTTTGCCCTTTCAGAAGCACAGGTTCCACAATAGGCCATTTCAGTACCCAAGCACACAATTGTACATGTGTTGGCCCTGCATGAAAACAGGTGAGACATCTGGTGGTTGATGCTGGAACAAGAAGTGTTGCCTCTTTGCAAGAAGGCTGCATACATGCTTGCAGCATGTGATGGTAAAGGACAAATTCTTATCAAATTACAGCAAAACATGAACCATTCATCAAGAATAAAGTAGTTTAGTAATGATCATAGGTTACATATAGCACATGGGCCTGGACTACAGAGGGGTTTATGTTCAGGGAATTTAAAAAAAAAAAAAAAGTCATTTACAATTGTACACTATTTGACCGTGGTCAAACCATGAGTGGGGCAGGATTTATTTTCTGAGCTAGGTGCCCTATAACGTTCAAGGCAACAACAACAACAACAACAAAAAACTCAGTCAGAATGACTGCAGGGTTACCAAAGTGGTTTGAGGCTTCAAAGGGTGAACATTTTTGATATTATAAGTTTAGTGCTTTTCATTTATTCATAAAATGATTTTTTTTCTATTTCACTCCACCAGTTTGGACTATTTTGAGTAGGTCTTGTAAAATAAAACCTAAGGGAAAGAAATCTATTTCGATCACATGCTTAAGGCATTAAATCGGAAAATGTAAACTAGGTACCGTTGCAAGCCAGTGTAACAATCAAAAACCAAAAATCATGAAACATCTTTAACACGTGTTGGTACATTATATATTGTGATGGTACCTGTAACTGGTCCTGTTCTCCAGCATACTCTATGGACTGGAAGATGTTCCAAGTATATCGTCGCCTGATCTCGAGCCGGGCGATGTAACGCCGGTACCAGCGCTGAATCAGTACAGCAGCTTTCATGGCTACACATGCAGTATGTATACATTGAGTAAAATAACTGATCATGTAATATAGTCTCACTCCTCTCAGTGTTCACATAAATTCATAATGAACGTGATAAAGAACTGCTGTGACGTGCAACACATCAGCTATTAATCCTCATAAGCTGTTAACGAAAATAATAAGAATTCTGCATGAGACCATAGTAGCGGGACAGAAAGCATAACCCACTCACAGAGCACTTTCTACACAGCTACATTAGCACAGTATTACAGCAGAGCTGCTTTTCTATTTTGAGAAGATTGTTCTAAAGCACACCCATGTCAGTCAACATAAGAACACTTCAATCTTTTAGAACATGCTAAAAATACACTAAAAATAGGCAAAGCCTCTGGAGAATGTCAGCATGGCTACTAATTAAAGATGTGCTGAAAGAGTTGCTGAGGGTGCAGGAAAGAACATGAGGAAAGAGGTGGAGCAGTTTTCATTAACAATGTAGACAAACACTGCAAGTCAAGGTGGGTTCATTGTTCTTTTTGATCAGTGTGCATTCAATGAGCTGATGCTTCATGATACCTGTTTTAATAAATTAGTATTATGGAGAAAAGTGTCCGGTGTGATGTGTGATAGGAGAGTATCGGCAAGAATGAAGGGAAAAGTGTACAAGACGGTGATGAGGCCAGCGATGTTGTATGGTTTAGAGACAGTGGCCCTGGGGAAAAGACAGGAGTCAGAGTTGGAGGTAGCAGAGATGAAAATGTTGAGGTTCTCTTTGGGAGTAACGAGGATGGATAGGATCAGAAATGAGTACATCAGAGGGACAGCACATGTTAGATGTTTTGGAGACAAAGTCAGAGAGGCTAGATTGAGATGGTTTGGACATGTACAGAGGAGGGATAGTGAGTATATTGGTAGCAGGATGCTGAGGTTGGAACTACCAGGCAGAAGGCCCAGAGGCAGACCAAAGAGAAGATTTATGGATGTGGTGAAGGCGGACATGAAGGTCGTTGGAGTAAGAGTAGAAGATGCAGAGGATAGGGAGAGATGGAGGCAGATCATTTGCTGTGGCGACCCCTGAAGGGAACAGCCGAAAGGAAAAGAAGAAGAGGGTCCAGTAAAAATTTCACTTCACATTCAAAAATAATTAAGCACACATTGTATATCGCCAGCGTGGATTCATACACCAATCAGCCAAAACAATACAACCACCTGGCTATTAATGTGTAAGTCCTACTTGTATCAATAAAACAACTCTAAACCATCAAGGCATGGTCTCCACAAGATCTCTGATGGTATGGTGTAGAATCTAACACCAAACAATTCCTGTAAGTTACAAAATTGGGCCTCCATGGCTTGGACAAAGATGGGAAATTGGAACCCCCCCCCCCCCCCCCCCAATCCATTCCTGAAGAGTTTTTGAAGAGTATTTTCTGGATGTTTGGTAACACCATTGCCATCAGTGGATGTATTTGGTCAGCTATAATGTTTATGTAAATAGTACATATTAAAGGAACATCCACATGAGCTCGAGTACCCAGGGCTTTCCAGCAGAACATTGCCCAGGACATCATACTGGTGATCTGCCTTTATCACATTGACCTTCTCACTATTAGGAGACATATCTATCAACATCTCTCTCTCTCTCTCTCTCTCTCTCTCTCCCTCTCTGTCTCTGTCTCTCTCGCTCTCTCGTTCCCCCCCCAAACCTCCCCCATGTTTTTGCTGAGGTACACAGTGTTCTTTGGGGATGCTGGTGATCCTGATCCTCCTGATCCTTTAGCCTTTCTGAGTCCTGTTGTCTGTCCTGGTGTGCTGATGTTGGCTGGAGTTCTCATTTTATAAACCCCTCGCTTATGCTGATGACGATCCATATAGACTCATGTGCACTCAGAAACTGTGATGATGACTTTTTACTGCTGGTGATTTGGTGTGGGAACTTTGAACTCCCACAACAGTTTAGGACTAACAGTTGTGGTTTAACCAACCGTAGGACATGTTGGACTGTAACAAAGTTTCTCTTCTATGGTTTGTATCGTAATGGTTTCACCCAAATGAGGATGGAAGTGACTTTTGGGTCTGGTTCCTCTTAAGGTTTCTTCCTTGTGTCAACTGAGGGAGTTTTTCCTTGCCACCGTCAACGCGGGCAACGCTCATTGAGGATGTGTAGGGTTGTAGAAAAATTCCTTTTCAAATTACTTTTACTATGTAAAGCTGTTTTGCGACTATGTCAGTTGTAAAAAGTGTAATAAAAATAACACTTAAATGAGTTGAATGTCTTTGTCGTCTCTTCCTCACGAAAATTACACACAGGCCCCCAGCTGCCCATACGAGGTAAAAGAAAATGTGATTCATCAGTCCAGTCTACTTTCTTTGATATCCATGGTCCAGGTTCGTGATCATGTGTCCACTGTAGGCACTTTCAATAATGAACAATGGTACAGAATGTGCACGTTGACTGCTCTGCATCCTCATATGTAGCAATGTACATGTAGTCAGCATAAACCTTGTACCACTTTTGGGAACTCCCGTACAAGACCCGTAATTTGGGAGATGCTCTGACCCAGTTTTGTATCCATGATAATTTGACCCTTGTCAAAGTCCTTACACTTGTTCATTTTTTCTCTTTCCAACAAATCAACTTCTAAAACTGATTGTGTACTTTTCTGCCTAATACATCCCGCCCCATGACATAATTTCTGTAATCTCTTAAAATGGCTTCACTAAAGTAGAATACTAGTGATCAAAGTAAACATTTTAGTTACAAGAAGGTCCTGGGTTCGATTTCCAGTTCGTGCATTTCAATGTGGAGTTTGCATGTTCTCCCGGTCTTGCGTGGGTTTCCTCCAGGTATTCCGGTTTCATCCCACAGCCAAAAACATGCACAGTAAGTTAACTGGGTACTCCAAATCACCTCTAGTTGTGAGCATGAGCATGAATGATTGAGCGAGTGTTGGCCCTGGGGTTGCCCGGTGAGCTGTCCAGGGTGTACCCCGGAGTTGGCTGAGATGGGAGCCAGCCTGGCATCATTCAGAAAATGAACCGCTTTATCCTAATTAGGGTCACGTTGAGGCTAATTAGGATTAAGCGGTTCAGAAAATGAATAAGTGGGTCTTCTGATATGCTTAGAATTTGGTTTTTACAATAAGATTGCACAACAGATAATTCCATATGAAATTACCACATATCAGAAAAAGTTCCTGACTGACCTCCTTACATTTCCTGCACTCTTGCAGATTCTTATGTCCTTAAGAATTGTGAGCCAATATCATTTTTTAGATTTAGAGATATAGAGGCCTATGAAAGATGCTTGACCCCAAGGTGAATGTCAAAACATGTTGCGTTGAAAAATCTCATTCTTTATAATTAATAACTTTTTAACAATTAAAGTTAAAAGCATGCCATTTTATAACAGAGTTGTATTTACATATTAAATAATTCTGGCTTTACCAATATGACTCCCACAAAAATGTGTGATGCAGGAACGTAACTTTGTCCCTCGTTATCACAGGACTTAATCGATATATCTTCCAAAATGTGACTGTTCTTAGTTATATTATAGAATCTTAGAGGATAACTTCTGTGTGATAAATATTCAACCGTTTGTATTTTTAAACCCTTAATATAATACATTTTATATAAAATAGTATACCCATAATTTAAAAGCATATTGCTCAGGTATGAAGAAAACAAATTAAATCACTAAAAAGAGCATAGCTTAATTGTTATAAGTATAAAATATGAAGTTGAAATGTTAAAGCAAACTGTAATTCTTAGGTTTCAATCTTTTTAACAACCAATGGAGAGTTACAACACAGAGCCACATCACTTGGTATACTATTACGAATTGCATCAGAAAGTTCTAATATGAACAAAGTAAGCATTTAAGATAATTATGAAACCAAACCAATTACAAAAGCTTTTTCTTAACAATTAAAAAAGAAAAATAATGAAGGACTGGTGCTTACTCAGTACTGGGCTGGGTGGCTCGACCATCAAATCTGAATGAGGACCATCAAAAAGGAAGAGTCTTATTTTAAGAAGTTTAATATTGTACACTTGAGTTACTCCCATTCTAATTGATTTTAAAATGCACACATATATAGGCATCCCTCACTTTCCACGGTTAATGGGGACCAAGACACCCCCCCCCCGCGACCACCGATTTCCGTGAAGTGGGATCAACATGTATATGTGTATATAATATCAATAAAGACATATTCAATATGAGAATTGCTTATAATAACAATTAAACATTAAAAAATAATGCGTAAGATGTAAATAAACTATAAATAAACACACACAGATGCACACGCCCACACTCAGATGCGCACCTCACATAAAAATGTAAGTAGTTTTGTTGGAGTGGTTTGGGTTGTTTTTTTTGTTTTTGTTTGTTTGGGGTTTTTTTCTTGCATAAGTGGCCTTGTTTTGCAGCATTTTCCTTAACTTTTCCTTTTTTTTTTGATGAATACAGTAGGCCCTTGACTATTCGTGGTTTTGCACCCGTGCCTCCACATATTCATGGATTGCCAAGCAACTGTCATGTGATTCAAATTCAGCCAATGGCCGTCTTCCTTCCTGCTGATTGATTGAGATGATGTATACGCCCCTTTTCCCCTCATTCATGCACAAGTTGTCAATGAGTCTTTATTTTAGAGTGTTTTAATTACCAGTTAAGCTCTATGATGTCACTCAAACACCTGCTAAGCGCCAGAAAAAAGGTAATGACGTTGAATGTCTCTTCTGAAGAAATAAAACTTTCTCCTTAAGAAACGACAGTTTCCTCTGAAGTGCCTGAAGAGGAATCATCATCTAAACTGTTGTAAAGCACTGTAGTATTATCTATATGACGGAAGTCTTTTTCAATTATTATTCCAGTACAGTACCTAAGTTAACGTTTAGAATGTTTGTGTGTGTGATTTTATGTACTGTGGTGTAGCGTGTTTATCCTTTTGTTTTGTTTATCCAATTTATTACACTTCATGTTGTTTTTTTGTTCTTTTTGTTATGGTCTTTGTTTTGGGGGGACTTTGATTTTGGCGGCGGTGCCTCGAACTCTGTTTTCCTACCCGCTCCGGCTGAGGGGCGTGGCTCAGCTGCTCAGTGGCTCACACCTGAATTCACTCTTCTCATCTACTCCCAATAAACACAAGCACGCTGACCTCTGCGCCATATAATTATCTCACATCACGTCCCTGCTTCTTTGTATTGTATTCTCTAACTCTGTTCTCTGCCCGCTCCGGCTGAGGGGCATGGCTGAGCTGCTCAGGCTGAATGCAGTTCACCTCAGTAAAATGTGCTGCTTAAATGCTTCCCCATTGAATAATAAATCCACTCTGCCATCTCATGCTGCATTCTGGGTCTGACTGAAAGTTCATTACGTCATTACGTCACACTTTTATGTTCTTTATGTACTTGTTTAGTACTCAACCTTCACTTGCTTGCTTGAAAGATCGGAAGTCTGGATAAGCTGCGCTTTGTCTCACAAGCACCATACGTCACTTGCGACAAGCACCTACATTCGATGGAGCACCTCACAAATAATGCAATGCCCCCTATATTGGCCGTCTGATAAACATTTTAACCATTAATGTGTTTTTGTTGATTTGAGCCTTCCTTTCTGTTTTATAACTTGACTCTTTGAACAACCACACAAGAATTCCTGTCTGTGTAAAAACACAAATGGCAATTAAATATCTTGAATCTTGAATGTGTTGTACCTATATGTCTTATATACTAGTGTGTATATATATATATATATATATATATATATATATATATATATATATATATAAAGCTGTATAATGTTTATATATTTTATTAATAAATATCACAGTACAAAATTAAAAAGTTTTTCTTAATCATTACTATATTTTACTAAATTAATACTGTATTAATGAGTAAGACTGTCTATAGAATGTGTTTAAGAAGCATATTTTAGCGCATGTAATAGATACATAGTATTTTACTTCCGGTTGATCATTTGCACATGTAATATGATACATGGGGGTTTTACTTGCGGGTACAGAACTCGTGGATTATCTTGATTCGCGGGAGGGGCCGGAACCGAACCCCGGTGAATAACCAGGGCCTACTGTATTTTTGAAAAACCCGCGATGTACTGATCAGCAGAAACTGAAGCACGAAGTACCGAGGGATCGCTGTATATAGTTTCAATTGCAATTAAAAAAAAAAAATCTTTCATATGGTTATTCACAAGAACCTTAATTTAACTAACAAACCTACAAAGATTTTCAATATGTTTCTGACCAACTTGATTGTATTACGTATCTCAGTATAAACAAAGTTAGAATTTAATCTCTGAAGACAAACAAATGCTAGAACAGATGTGTGTTTACCATTATGTTACATCACTTTTCTTTTACTTACACTTTCTAATCATATAGGAACTAAGACTATTGTACTATTGGTATGTTTGCAATAAGATCTTTGAACAAACAAAGTGTTAATGCTAGTTTTATGCAAACATAATTGCTATCATACTAGCCAGTGTTACGTCCTTAAAAAACCCCACATAATAATCACTTACCGATTTCTGATGCCCTTCCTTGGTTTTCAGTGGCTACTGAGGCGCCACAACCCATAATGGCGACATGGATGTTTTCTGACTGATCATGTGTCTATATGAACACAAACCTTCAAAGATAGATTTAAAAACATAGTTATGATTGGATGCACAGTTGAACATGTAATTACACAACAGCACTATTTAATTTTGATTATTTAATTAACAGCAGCTCTGACTGATGTTCTTGTTAAATGCATATCTCAGGTTTGGTGTTTGTTGTAATGTTGTCATAGTGATGACGTACATGGAGACTTATAATGGACACTTAGTAGGAAGGATTTAGTTTCAGAGATGAAAATGTTGATTTTTTTTTTTTAGGAGTAACGAGGATGGATAGGATCAGGAAGGAGTACATCAGAGGGACAGCACATGCAAGATGTTTTGGAGACAAAGTCAGAGAGGCTAGATTGAGATGGTTTGGACATGTACACTGGAGGGATAGTGAATATATTGGTAGTAGGATGCTGAGGTTGGAACTACCAGGCAGACGGCCTAGAGGAAGACCAAAGAGAAGATTTATGGATGTGGTGAAGGAGGACATGAAGGTAGTTGGTGTAAGAGAAGAAGAAGCAGATGATTCGTTGTGGCAACCCCTGAAGGGAACAGCTAAAAAGAAAAGAAAGAAGAAATAGGAAGGATTTATTTTAGCTCCTGCCCCCGGGTACCTTCCTTCTATTGGTCACACTTTAGTTTCCGGACATTTACTTGCAATGCACTGAGGCTGGGGCTTTAAAACTTGGTGTCCTGGCTTCCTACTATGAGTGCTAGGATGAGTTTGTGTGTGTGACCTTGACATACTTTTCAAGGTCACAGAGAAAAAAAAACTGTATATTAGGTTTCAGGTTACAGAGGCAAAACTGTAGAATATTAGGTTTCCAGGCATTTACTTGCCACAACAATTAAGCCGGCGCTTTCAAACTTGGTATGCTGGCTCACTACTATGCTTGCATACTGTAGATGAGTTTGTGTGTCAGTGACCTTGACGTAATTTTGAAGTTCACAGAGGTAAAACTGAATTGTAGGATTCTGGACATTAACCTGCCGTGGGCTGAAACTCGGACTTTCAAGCTTGCTATGCTTTTTATATTGGCATTTTATGAAATGCTCATTTTGGTAGAAGCATCTGAACTCCTGTGGTCTGTTTTTAAATTGTGTTTCCAGTGTCAGGCTGGTCAGAGCTTAACATCACCGCCAACCACTGATTACTTTCCCAGTTCAACACACCCATCAAGAATTTATGTTTTATTCATTCATTCATTTTCTGAACCCCAAAAGGCTAATTAGGCTTGTGAGGAGGCTGGCGCCCATGTCAGCCGACTTTGAGCAAGGGTAGGGTACACCATGGACAGCTCGCCAGGCCATCACCGGACAAACACTCATACAGCCATTCACACCTAGGGGTGATTTGGAACAGCCAATTAGCCTACTGTGCATGTGTTTGGAGTGTGGGAGGAAACCGAACTACCTGGAGGAAGCCCACATAAGCACAGGGAGAACATGCAAACTCCACACAGAAACGCCCAACCGAAAAACCCAGAATCGAACTCAGGGCCTTCTTGCTGTGAGGCGGATGTGCTAACCACTATGCCACCATGTCGTCGCCAATTTATGTTTTATTCTTTTACTATTATATTTTAAAGTTCAATGTGTTCGTGTTCTAACCAGCACAGTGTACCAGAAGATAGGCTCGACAGAGAAAATGTGTGCCAGGGTCACTGAAAGGATACTTGATACATAATGTACTTTAATCAGTCTCTGAAGTGCTTTTCAAAGTACCCTTGACTGCCTTTACTTTACATTACATTTAGCTGCTTCTCATAAAGTATGAGTCAACAACAAGATCCATAAACATGAGTGAAAGGTACGATTAAAAATGATAATTTCTCCTTCTTGCCCAGCTGAGCATTGGTTCCATCACAAAAAGCTGCTCAGTGTCTGAATCCTTCAGGTACTTCTATATACTTCTCATGCTCCAACTGATTAATAGTGTGGGTTGAGACATGCAGATGTTTCAGAAATACCACTTTTGCATAGACAAGCAGGGCTCATAAACAATATGAAGCCCATACAACATTCAAAGCATGTGTACTAAAACTCGACTGTCAAAGTCTGCAAAAAAGTGTTCAGGTGACCTTTTTTCAACCTTCAGCGACCCGGTTTTGGTGAGCCTGCTCCTACTGTGTACTTTTAGGTTCCTCTTCTTGGGTAACATGAATGGAACCCAATTGTGGTATTCCAGTTGTTGTTGTAGCCCATCTAGCTTTAGGTTTACATCCTACCTCAGCTGGCACATCTCCTGAGAAATCTCCTGGCTTCGAGTCATATGCTTGAGCTTTTCTGTGTGAAGATTGCATCTTCTTCCAGTGTTTGCGTGGGTTTCCTCTGGCTTCCTCCCACAGTCCATAGACATGTACATTAGGCTAATTGGCTTTTATAATTCCGCCTGGATGTGGATGTAAACATTGCCTTGCCGTTTTCATGAGTAGTTCAACCCTGCCTTTGCTCAGGATTGGCTGAGACAGGCCCCAGCATTCCCACAACTCTAGTTAGATTCAGTGGTCCGGCAAGTGAATGACTGAGATTATCGAAAGTAAAGAAATTAATACACTTCCTTTATGTAAAAATTCCACAACTATAAAATTTTCTATAAAATTTTATAAGCAGGTGTGCCTGAAATACAGGAATGGATGGATGGATAGATAGATAGATAGATAGATAGATAGATAGATAGATACCTAATGCCTACACTTCTTTCAAAATATCTGTGCTATACAGAACTTCAGCTGCATTGTGGGATTTGGAATGAAATTTGTGAATCTGGATCAGAAACACTGCACTGTGAACAGAAACCAGTTTAAAGAAATCAGGACGATGATGATGATGACTTTCAGATCGCGACATCAAAACTCCTCACAACTCAGATTCGCTCTGGAGATGTGGAAATGCTGTGAAAATGTTGTAGAGATGTTGTGGAGATGCTGTGATGTTATGGAGATGCTATAGAGAAGTTGTGGAGATGTGATGTTATGCAGATGCTATAGAGAAGTTGTGGAGATGTTGTGATGTTATGCAGATACTATAGAGAAGTTGTGGAGATGTGATGTTGTGCAGATGCTATAGAGAAGTTGTGGAGCTGTGATGTTATGCAGATGCTAGAGAGAAGTTGTGGAGATGATGTGTTATGCAGATGCTATAGAGAAGTTGTGGAGATGTGTTATGCAGATGCTATGGAGAAGTTGTGGAGATGTGTTATGCAGATGCTATAGAGAAGTTGTGGAGATGTAGTGATGTTATGGAGATGCTATAGACAAGTTGTGGAGATGTGGTGATGTTATGGAGATGCTATAGAGAAGTTGTGGAGGTATGGAGATGCTATAGAGAAGTTGTGGAGATGTGTTGTTATGCAGATGCTATGGAAAAGTTGTGATGTTATGCAGATGCTCTAGAGAAGTTGTGGAGATGTTGTGTTGTTATGCAGATGCTATGGAGAAGTTGTGATGTTATGCAGATGCTATAGAGAAGCTATAGAGAAGTTGTGGAGATGTGATGTTATGGAGATGCTATAGAGAAGTTGTAGAGATGTTATGGAGATGCTATAGAGAAGTTGTGGAAATGCTGTGATGTTATGGAGCTGTTATAGAGATGCTGTGGAGATGTTATAGAGATGCTATCGAGATGTGGACATGCTGTGGAGATGTTGTGGAGAACTCGAGACTGGATCCTTAATGACTCAGTGTTCCCTATACAAGTGCACTGCATCATATATGAAATCATGTCCACTTCTAAACGCGCACGTCGGAAATGTCCATCAGTGGAGCACGAGGGTTAGTCGCTTTATACCTACATTTATTCTTTTGTTCTTAGACCGAGCAGTTTGATTTATTCCCTTTTGAAGCGAACCTGTCCTGTTCCGTTTGAGATTCGATCCTGCTCTCGGGCTTTATTTCCGCTCAACACGACCTGGGTGTGAAACGCCACTGTATTCCTTTAGCAATAACGAGTGAATGGGAAATGTAGGTTGAAAACCAGTACTTACCGTCTCCGGTGTGAGGAGCATGCTGTAGGTGTGCGCGAAAATGATAACGGAAGCGCGCGACGACTCGTGCACGCGCACAGCTGATAGAGGGGAGCGCGCCTGTGCAACAGAGACGACTGGAATAGTACACGGAGGATGTAAACAACACTGGACACCTGAAGAGCTCACGCAACGTCACACTTTAAGGATGCAAAAGTCTTTTTTTTAATACTTTTTTTATAAAAATAAACTGGAGTAATTAGCATGTCCACTTCACAGCAACAAGTTTATGGGTTCGAGTCCCGTGCTCGTTGAAGGTGTCTCAGTTTGGAGCTTTGCCTGTTCGTGCTTGTGTGGGTTTACTCCCACAGTCCAAAGACATGCACATTAGCATAACAAATTGGGTGTTCCAAATTGCCCCTGGTAGTGGTGGCCCCGTGGTATCAGAACTGGATTGCTGATCCTAAGGTTGGGATTTGAGTCTCACCCCCCCCAAAAGTGTAGCTAACTGGGTTATCAAAGGCTGGCCTATGGTATGCCTCTCACGGTCTATGGTGTGAGGCATGTAAAAGAATCATTACTGACTTTCGACAAGAGTAGCTGCAAAATCATCAGCGTGTTTCCGCCCTGTGATGGCCTGGCGAGCTGTCCAAAGAAACATTACAGTATCTGATGGGACCTGGCAACCCTGGGTAATGAGATAAGCTTCTCTTCCACCAGCTGTAATCAAATGATATGCTATAAATTAGACAAAATACACAAGCTGACCCAGATAAAAAAAATAGAGGTACAGTGCACAATTAAAGGAATTAGTGGTATAGGGCGCTGGATCGCTGATCCAAAGGTTGGGGGTTCGAGTCCCACTCTCCACAAGGTTGTCACTGTCCCCCCCGAGTGCAGCTAACTGGGTTATCGAAGGCAGGCCATGCCTCTCACTGTCTATGGTGGGAGGCATGTAAAAGAACCATTGCTGACTTTCGTAGAGTAGGCTGCAAAGTCGTCAGCGTGTTTCTGTCCCTTGCTAAAAAGGGTTGTGACAGGAAGGGCATCCGACATAAAAACCTCTGCCAAATCAAACGTGCGAATCAGACGATTCGCTGTGGCGACTCCCGAGAAAAGGGAAAAAGCTGAAAGGAAGACAGACAGACAGACTTGCAGGGAAAAAAAAGCATATCAATAAACGAGATAGGCACTCAAAGCACAAGACGCCATCATGGATCTGTTAACTGTCGCCCCCTAGTGTGAATTTGAGAAATATTTACCCCCACACACACACAAAGTGGGGAGGAAAAAGAAAAATCCTATTCCAAGTTTAAAAAAACCCCAAAACTTTCAATCCCCAAATTAAGATTAAACTGTATACCTACTTTTTAAATGCCTATAATTCATCTATTTGAGCTGTGGGTGTTCTGTTATGCAGGTTACCATCCCCATGTTTCCATAGAAGCCCCAAACCGTGTATACTGTACTAGGCTTTAAAAGGAGACCTGTAACCCAGGTGGAGGGTGTGGCTACTATCTGGTTACCGTAAAAACCTGCAACAGGTGAATGCTATCCCGCACCCAGTCCTGCTGTGTCCCCCCCCCCAATAGAGGGCGAAAGTGAGCACGAGGAAAACACCATCAAAATGCCACCTAAACCCTAACCTCCAGCAAGATAAGATAAGATACAGCTTTATTAATCTCACAATGGAGAAATTCACTGTTACAGGCTCTTGAGGTACTATCAGTAGGGGGTGCAAAAATAGATACAAGTACAAACATACACACATATATTATATAAGTAAATAAATAAATAGATACATAAATAGTATAAATTAATAAACAATAAAAGAAAAGAATGGAGCAACTTTATAGACTGGCCTATATTAAAGTGTAATGTATCTGAGGGCAGAGTAGATGGGTTCACTCCCATGTTCACTTTCGCCCTCTACCGGGTATTTTCGGGGCAGGAGTGGGTGCGGGACACCCCATACCAACCCTTTCGCGAATAAAATCGAATTCTTCTTCTTTTGATTTCGGCTTTTCCCTTCAGGGGTCGCCACAGCGAATCATCTGCCTCCATCTCACCCTATTATTTGCATCTTCTCTTACACCAACTACCTTCATGTCCTCCTTCACCACATCCATAAATCGTCTCTTTGGTCTTCCTCTGGGCCTTCTGCCTGGTAGTTCCAGCCTCAGCATCCTACTACCAATATACTCACTATCCCTCCTCTATACATGTCCAAACCATCTCAATCTAGCCTCTCTGACTTTGTCTCCAAAACGTCTTACATGTGCTGTCCATCTGATGTGCTCATTCCTGATCCTATCCATCCTCGTTACTCCCAAAGAGAACCTCAACATTTTGATCTCTGCTACCTCCAGCTCTGCCTCCTGTCTTTTCCCCAGGGCCACTGTTTCTAAACCATACAACATCGTTGGCCTCAACACCGTCTTGTACACGTTTCCCTTCATTTTTGCCGATACCTTCCCATCACACTTTTCTCCAACCATTCCAACCTGCCTGCACACGCTTCTTCACCTCTTTTCCACACTCTCCATTGCTCTGGATTGTTGAGCCTAGCTACTTAAAATCCTCCACCTTCTTTATCTCTGCTCCCTGTAACCTCACCGTTCCTGTTGGGTCCTTGTCATTAATGCACATGTATTCTGTCTTACTGGGACTAACCTTCATTCCTTTCCTTTCCAGGGCATACCTCCACCTCTCTAGATTTCCCTAGACTTGTTCTCTGCTCTCACTACAGAGCACAATGTCATCTACAAACATCATAGTCCATGGGGAATCTTGTCTAACCTCGTCTGTCAGCTTGTCCATCACCATAGCAAACAAGAAGGGGCTCAGAGCTGACCCTTGATGCAGTCCCACCTCCACCTCGAACTCTTCTGTAACACAGACAGCACACCTCACCACTGTCTTACAACTCTCATACATGTCCTGCACCACTCTAACATACTTCTCTGCCACTCCAGACTTCCTCATGCAATACCACAGTTCCTCTCCCGGCACCCCGTCATATGCTTTCTCCTGATCCACAAAAGGTACAATGCAGCTCCGTCTGACCTTCTCTGTACTTCTCCATTAACATCCTGAAGGCAAACACTGCATCTGTGGTGCTTTCTCGGCATGAAACCAAACTGTTGTGCAACGAATAAAATCGAACATGCCTGCTTTACCCCAAACACAAAGTCTGACCTTTTTGGAGCCACAGTCACGTCTTTAGAGCAACTTGCTTAACACTTTTTTAAAGAATTTGTCAGAGTTTTTGGGTGGCTCACTAAAAGAAAAAGGAATCAAGTACCAGTTTCTATAATTCTCATTTAAAATGAGTTAGTTTGGACAGTGAAATGAGAAATATACCGCGTGTGGAACCACCATCTCCTACAACAGCAACTAAAGATTTAAAATAATGTTTATTTATATACACACACACGTAAAATATATATACACATGTACAGACATTAACATGATCGGTATGACCCTGCAGGTCATGCGCCATCTAGAGGAACGCCATTGCGGCGGTGTGAGAGCTGCCGCAGGGCTGCACGAATCTCCTGCCTCGTGATGATCCCGCGCCGGTTTAACACGGACATGCGTGCGGCCTCCAGACCGACTCTCCGTAAAAGAAAGCCAGACAAGAGCCTCGACTCATTCACCAATCTGCAACAAACAGGCTCCATCTAGAAGCGGGGGTGGGGAGGAGTCAACTTCTATTCGGAGGTCACATGCTTCAAACAAAGATTCGATTCAACTTTGCTATTTAAGTACATGTAAAAATACAGGGTGACGAAATTCAGTGTAGCAGCCAATCAGAGGTGTAGAGAGCAGCAAATGCAAATACAGCATATGCACAGATGGAAGTTATGTACCAATCAGAGCAGCGTAAAAGGTGAGAGGAAATTAGCCCAAATTTACATAGGCGCAATATTTTCTATACAAGAGAAAATATGCACACGTACAAACATACAGTTTATATATATATAAAAAAGGGACAAATACTTGATGTGCTAAGGGCATACATAGTGATATAAAGTTTGCCATGAATGTAGACAATAGTGGAAGAAAGCTCTGTGAATAGACAAACACCTATTGTTGTATGTAAATGGTACATGAATGACATGAATGCTGCTGCTATGGTGCAGAGTGGCTGGGAAGGGAAGTTGACGGTTCAGCAGGGGACTGAACCTGGGGTAGACTCTTACCTCCCGGTGTAGCTTATACATGTAGACCGCGTGCGCTCGGTGGCGCGGTTTAACGCTAGAATGAGCAGCACGTGGTTTCTCTTCGAGACGGACAGCTTTCATCTTGGTAAAGCGTGCGTGAGCGTCGGACTCGTGCGGAGGTGATTTAAAGCGTCAGAAGCAATGCGCCCTAATTAAGGCGCCTGAATTACGCGTCATCTGACCCTATAACCAATCAGCGGCTTTATTTCCCTTAACGATTCATCAGAGTTTTGGGTTGCTATTAAAACTTTTATGTTGCTTGATTTACTTATTTATTTATTTTGCTTTAGTAGAGCTGGATGAATTTGAGTAATGTTATCAGAATATTAATTTGAGTAATTTAGTAGAATATAGTTTCTGGCCTGAAAAAACAAAACAAAACAAAAAAAAAAAACCAACACAAATATATTAGGGTGTGGTCAGTATCAAACAAGAAGCAGGTTCAGTTCAGTTCATTTTCTGTAACCGCTTCATCCTAATTAGGGTCACGGGGAGGCTGGTGCCCATCCCAGCCAACTCAGGGCGAGGACAGAGTGCACCCTGGACAGCTCGCCAGGCCATCGCAGGGCGGAAACACACTGACGGCTTTGCAGCCTATTCTTGTCAAAAGTCAGCAATGGTTCTTTTACATGCCTCACACCATAGACAGTGAGAGACATGGCCAGCCTTTGATAACCCAGTTAGCTGCACTGGGGGGGACAGTGACAACCTTGTGGAGAGTGGGACTCAAACCCCCAACCTTTGGATCAGCGATCCGGCGCCGTATACCACTAGACCACCACTGCCCCGACAAGAAGTAGGGAAAACTGCATTTATTTAGTTATTCATTTTCTAAGCCATACATTCATTTTCTGAACCGCTTAATCCTAATTAGGGTCATGGGGAGGCTGGCGCAGGGCAGAGTATACCCAGGACAGCTCAGAGTACAGCCAGGCCATCGCAGGGCAGAAATACACTGAAGGCTCTGCAGCTCTTGACGAAAACCAGCATTGTGCTAGTTTATTTCTTTCTCTGTTCCTTTTTTGAAATATTGGTTTATCTCCTCCTTTCTCTATTCATCCATTTATTTGTCAAACACCTTGATCATACTAGGTCGAGAGAGAGGCTGAAATGCCTGGAGGAAACCTATGCAACCAATGGGAGAACATGGAAACTCCCAACAGAAATGCACTTGCCGAGGCTGGGACTCAAACCGTAGACCTTCTTTCTGTGAGGCACAAGTGCTAAATACTATGTCACCATGCCGTCCTGCATAATACATACACTGAGGAAAAATATAAATACACAAACCAAACAAAAACAAAAACAAAACAGCAATTCTTAGTGAAATTCATTCATTCATTTTCTGAACCACTTAATCCTAATTAGGGTCACAGGTAGGATGCAAGGGCTGAGTACACCCTGGGGTGGCTCACCAAGCCATTGCAGGGCAGAAACACGCTGACGGCTATGCAGCCTAACTCAGCAATGGTTATTTAACATGAACCTCGCACCATAGACAGTGAGAGACGACAGTTGACAGTGGAGCTTGGACTCCCAATTTTAGGATTGGTAATCCTGCACTTTACCACCAGGCCACCACCAGGACGCCACTGCCCTCCTGTGTTAAATTGATCTATAATAAAATATGCTCAGAAATAGTGCTCATTGGTGGACTGAATGATTTGTTCTGCTGAAATTTGGTTCTCCACTTCCCATGCTACATCCCTATGAGATCACGTAATTTTCCAGGTACTCTAGTTTCCACCCACAGTCCAGAGACATGCACATTAAGTGAAGTGGCTGTTTCAAATTGTCCCGAATTGTGAGTGTAAATGGTTGCGTGTGTTGGTCTTGAAATGATCTGGTGAACTGTTTATAGTGTACCACATCTGTATCCAGTGTTGGCTGAGATAGGCTAGAACCTTCCTGTGACCCTAGAGGATTAAACGGTTCAGCAAATGAAGAAGTGAGTGAGTAATTGGTATATGGTTAAAGGAACAAACCAATTCATATGCCATTAGAAGAGTTTTTTTTTATTTATTCAAGGGTTTAGTTCACCATATGATCACAATTAAATATTTTGCCATAATTAAAAAAAAAAAAAAAATCTCATGGTGGAATACAAAAAATAATTTTCCAAGCAGGTTTTCCCATTTAATCCTATGGACAAATCTCACTGCACTTCACATTTTATTCAACTCTGTGGCTGTTATGAGATAATGAGTCAGTGTTGTGAATGTTAATTATGAGTCCCTGGGTGCAGTGTTCCACATGGTGACTATAGCAGGGGATAAGGTCAGGTCATGGCTGTGAAGAAAGAGAGGGGTGAAGGTGAAAACTTGCTGTTCATCATGGAGTTTATTTCAGTGAGAAAGAATATTTCTTGGTGTTGACATGGGAGCATCAAAAGTGTCCTGTTAGTTCTGCTGACTTTATATTAAGTTGTTGATATTTTTAATTCATATGGGGCAAAAAAAAAAAAATCTTAGATAATAATATAATAAACTAGGCAGTGGCGGCCTGGTGGTAAAGGTGCTGGATCACTGATCCTAAGGTTGGGGGTTCAAGCCCTACTCTCATTGGGTTGTCACTGTTCCCCCAGTGCAGCTAACTGAATTATCAAAGGCCGGCCATGTCTCTCACTGTCTATGGTGTGTGAGGCATGTAAAAGAACCATTGCTGCCTTTCGATAAGAGTAGCTGCATGTTTCCGCCCTATGATGGCCTGGAGAGCCGTCCAGGGTGTACTCTGCCCTCACCTGGAGTCGCCTGGGATGGGTGCTGGCCTCCCCACAACCCCAATTAGGATTAAGCGGTTACAGAAAATGAATAATAAAGCACTGCACTCCAACACAGTGACGTCATTCTTTTTTTTCGTTACCAGGGACTTATAGCGATGACCACAGGGTCAAATACAGTACAGTATGAATATTTAACGGTACAGTGTCTAACATGTTGGGGGATCTATTTGCAGAAATTGGGTATATTATCAATAAATAAGTTTTCATTAATAGATTGTAATATATTAAAAAGGTTGTTGAAATTTTGGAACCTAATAATAAGCTGTTTAAACATAGGGAGGGGGTCTCCTCTTATGGAGGTCACCATGCTGCGCCTCTACGTTTCAACAGTAGCCCAGAATCATGCAAGCTGTGAAGGGGGAGGGGGGGTTTCGGAATGAACTTTCAGTTGACTGCATTCTGGAAACTCACCACTAGATGCCACTGTATACCACTAAAATCTTACCCACTGTACCTTTAACATAAAGTCTTTTAAAAATATGCTAAAATCTCTACTTGGTTAAAAATGGAAGCCAGAAATTTACTCAGCATATGTTAGATTAAGAAGAACATTGAAATGAAAATATTTTAAGTTATTTCAATGAAGTAGTAGGGGCGGTGGTGGTCTAGTGGTATAGGGCACTGGATCGCTGATCCAAAGGTTGGGCGTTCATGTCCCCCTCTGCACAAGGTTGTCACTGCCCCCTCCCGGTGGAGCTAACTGGGTTATCAAAGGCTGGCCATGTCTCTCACTGTCTATGGTGTGAGGCATGTAAAAGAACCATTGCTGATTTGCGACAAGAGTAGGCTGCAAAGCCGTCAGCGTGTTTCCGCCCTGCGATGGCCTGGCGAGCTGTCCAGGGTGTACTCTGCCCTCGCCCGAAGTTGGCTGGGATGGGCACCAGCCTCCCCGCGACCCAAATTAGGATTAAGCGGGTACAGAAAAAAAATGAACTGAATGAAGTCGTGTCATGCTTTTATATATGACTTTCAGAAGTAATGGAATTTAGACTAAATGTCAACCTAACGTTATAGGTGCGGAGCTGAAATTAGATTTATCTTTTTTGAGCACAGGGAATAAAAAGAGGAATTAGAGCCTGACTGGGGAAACAATTCATGCCTTCAGTTCTCCTGATTTGTTAATTATGCTAACAGGTATGAACAGGTATGTCAAACATGGCAATTCCGAGGAAATCTGGTTAAATGGTTAAATATAGATAGTTAACGTTGACAAATCAGGGATGTAATGGCATAAATTACCTCCACAGGCATTCGGAAATTAAATAAAGGGTTTCCCCATGTTAATGCTTCTTCATACAAATATATCACAAATACTGTATAACAGAATAATCAGCACCAGAGTCACTTAGTACATCACAATTACTTTAATTTTCACCATAAACATATTTCATGCATTTTGCAGAAGAATCTTTACATTAAAGGGCAGAATTTTGAATAAAATTAAACTTGACATTAGGGAACATTTTGAATCTTACATTTCCTCGGATACACTGAAAAACCTTATCTGTCAGATTTATGGTTTAGATAGAGTTACACAGTAGTTGCTGATTTGGAGGGTACTCACAAATTAAAATAATCAATATAATTTCTTTCCACGATATTCAGCCTCCTATGATTTGATATTCTTGTTCTATCATAAACGAGATAACATATCTCACACACACACACACACACACACACACACACACACACACACAAAACAAATACTGTACTTGCTGAAGGCAATATGGATATCAGTGCAAAGTCCCTGGGATGAAACACTGAAAGAACAATTCAATCTTCTTCTATCGTATGCTGTTGTTTCTCAGCCATTCAACCGCGACATCCGTGGCCTCATGTAGTTCATAGAGGCCTCCTGTCAGTTGTGTTTCAGGGCACTCAATAATTGAGCCTAATGTTTAAAATAGATTTACACTGGAACATAAAAAGAAAATTAAACTGGATTTTAAACCTTTAATTGATTCAAGCAGTCTCCTGTTTCACGTTTGAGAGAGTTGATAATATCCATTAGTATAAACTACATGGGAAAGGCGCAGTCTGATTGGCATGCTATTTTAGAATGGCAAAATATTATTCAGAGTGGATAATGCTTGATATGACAGACACTCATAGTGAGTCACTGGCATCCAAGCAGGGAGTCATCATTATCACACTTTAAAACGTAAAACTAAACAATAAAGATCCCATTTTAGTTTGTTTTATTTGTATTTCTGTGTGATATATACTGTAATGCAAAATGTTACATAATTTTGCAAATAAACCTTTCCAGAGCCAGTATTGTGGAATGTGTTGTGTACTACTAAGCTCTGAATGAGTAACCTCAAAACACTCCATTTGCACTGTAGCACTATTAGCTGAGCTCAAAGCACAGAGTTCACCCAGGCAGTCTGTCATTGTTAAGATGTATGAATATAACAGGGTGGGGCCTAATTAGCCTAATCATGAGATCAAGGAGTCTGGGACTAATATATATATATATATATATATATATATATATATATATATATATATATATATATAGTGTGCGTGTGTTTATGTGTTTGTGTGGTGTTTTGCTTAAATTCATGTTTATGATGAACTAAAATTGATTAATTATGCCTCTCAGGGTTGGTGGATGTTGCTGAATTGAATATTACACTTAAATTTCATCATCTTGAGGTCTATGCATTTATTCACCTTTTGGTCAAAATGCATCTTTCCCGGGCTCCTGAGTGATGCATCAACAAGGCGCTTGACTATTAACCCGGAGATTGCAAGTCCAAATCCGGTTGGCCTTGAGACTAATTGGCTGAGCTGGCATATACTCACTTCCCTGTGACTTACAGAGATCGATAGCCGATTGGTGTCTGTGAGCTCATTCCCGGGGGGGTTGTTTAGTGCATAGCACTTTCCCTCCAAGTGTGTTAGACCGCTCCCAAATGTGCATGTGTCAGAGTTCGAATAGAGGCGGGCAGCTTGCATTGCATGTTACAGAGGGGACGTATGCATGCTTTCACCCCTCCCTGGTTGGTGGTGGGCGTGTGATTGGGAAGGCAATATCTGATGGGTGGGAATTGGATAAAATTAGGGGAAAAATTATTCACATTTCGTGTATATGTACCAAACACCTATAGCCTTATCTAGTAAGTCGTTATTAAATTACATTCCATTTACTGTAGTTCTACTCCTTATAAAAGGTAAATTTTTATTTGAAATGAATAATTAGAAATATGCAACGTAATAGGATTTGTCTTCAGAAACAAAGAGAGAATACGGTACTATAGGTATAACACATTTAAAGACTAAAGGGCAGGAGTGCCACTTGTGATAATGTAAGTGGGGGGAAAGTGGGCTGTGAGTCACATTAAGTGCATTTCTTCATGCAAAGCAGAAGTTCCATACGGATAGCAATACGTGTATGCCAGCCCAGGGGGATAATGCGAATGTAGCGTGCCACAATGGGAGGACGCAGCAGGTTCTGGACTGTGGAGGAGCGATCAGAATTACCGTAAAACACCTGTGAATAGAAGAATAGTCAGTAATGTGGGTTAATTCCAAAATTATCAGTACAATTTGTATTTTATAATTTCTATGTTAACAACTTAATTATAAGGATGCACTACATTTTGGAGCAGATATTCCGACTTAATTTAAGCAGATTATTTGAAAAAAAAAAAAACTCCGTATCTGTCATGGTATTTTATTCTTTCACATCTCTCATTTTGATAATGGACCGAGTGCTTAAAAAAAACTGACAAAAAAAAAAGCAAAAACGAAAAAAAAAACACCCACTCTATTGTTTCCTGTCTGATCTTTGTAATAGATCCAGTTGAGGTCCTCACTGATGCGGTACTGCACGCTATACTTGGTGATCCACTCATCTGCATCACAGCGTCCTTGGGTAAGGATGCCAGAAACCACTTTGACGTCCCTCAGGTCAATCTGGAGCCACTGGTTGGTGTCCTGGTACTTAGACAACCAGGCACACCTGCATAAAGAGAGGTGTAAATAGAAATTATATATTTTATCCGTATTTATTGTTGGGTGGCACTGTGGTGTAGTGGTTAGCTTGTCCGCATCACAGAAAGAAGGCCTGAGTTCAATTTCCAGCTCGGATGGTTCTGTGCGGTTTGCATGTACTCCCGTGCTTGTGTGGGTTTCTCCCAGCTGCTCTGGTTTCCTCCCACTATCCAAAAACATGCACAGTAGGCTAATTGGCTGCTTCAAATCACCCCTAGGTGTGAAAGGGTTATGTGAATATTGGCCCTGCAAGTTGTCCAGGGTGTATCTAACCCAGAGTTGGCTGTGATAGGCACCAGCCTCCCTGTGACCCTGATTAGGATTAAGTGGCTTTGAAAATTAATGTATTTATTATCTCTTGGATTTAAGTTTTCTCATTTATTGTTACTCTTTTCCTACAATCAGGGGAACCAAATAAAGCCTCTCACATTTGAAAGTAAAAATAAATAAATAAAAATGAATGAAATGATTGTCTGCACACATGAAAGTTGATACAGTGCAGTATGTAGGTAGCCTTCATAGGGTATACATTCTTGAAGGCGATTTCTGATGGCTGCCTTGGCTTGAAGCGTCACGTTTAAAATAGGCTTGTCTGGCTGAATAGCAACTCTGAGCATTTTAAAAGTTTAGAATTGAAGAGTATACACTCTTGATTTAAGGTAGCGCAAGAGGCGAGGTCAAGGGAATGGGTGGGCTACCCAACATTGCCACGCAGCAAAAATCACGTGATCTTCAGCTGTGTGTGCAATAGCTCTAGCTGGCTGTAACCACACATTGAGTTCATCTTAAGCTCAAGGTGTTTGAGTTGAGGTTTGGTTAACAACTGACTTTCTCCTGCCTCACTAATTTTCATGTTTGCAAATAATAATGACTAAAAACGTTATTGAATGAAGTTTCATATATGCAAATAATATATATCTATTTTTTAGTGTTCATCATTTTAAAAATTGTAATGGGGGGGAAGGTCACCATGGTTCCACGCCAGGTCCTTCTATTTTACTTTCATTTGGGCAGCATAATACTTATCAGTGATTTTTATCGGTGTGCGGAGCCATAGTTTCCATAGTCATTTCTCCACCAGACTCTCAAATAAGATAAAAAAACAAAAGCAAACAAAAAACAATGCACACTACACACATGTCAAGACTTTCCCCTAAAATGAAATGAAAGGGAAGCCTTCCATATGAACAAGCATATACTTTCATTATTAGATGGTTTTTACCAACATTTTTGTTGCAATCAAGTTGCAATCTGCTAAAATCTGTTTTATATTTGCATTAGCCAGTTAGACAAGCCTGGCATTTCAGTCCTGCCATTGTGTCAAATTGCAAGATTAGGACATAAAGTCATCTGTTCATATAAGGCAAGATAACAGCAAAAATAAGAGTATACAAATATTAAATAAACTAGTCAGATATAAACTACTGAACATATGCACATTTGAGTCTAGTTTTATTTTATTCAGAATACAAGATGATTTTTAGATGCATCAGACGAACTACAGTTCAGTTATAGAAACAAATGGTATTTACACCACCATTTTATTCACATGAAAATTACTTTTGTATTTACTATCACACTTGTGAATCACATCTGAATTTTCATGGTACATCCCCCGGGTGTATTCATTATTTTTACTAATTTTTTTTCTATAAAAAGCTTATAATAACAAAAGGGTGTTTTGATGTGCAGAGATGTATATGATGTATACAAGCTTTCATTTAATTTGGGTTTCATTTTTCTTGAACAGAAAACTTACTGAGTGTTACAAAGCATCCGTACTCTTTTGGTAAATGGTAAATAAATATCTCTTCATCAGAAAACTTCACCTTATCATTTTATCTAAATTGCAGCAACGTAAATTTATTTTTAATTAAATAACGGCATGTTTGAATCTGTTTATTATTAGAAGCACAGCATCATATGCCTGTGTATGAGTTGTTACGCCCGGAAAGTAACATTCGACTGAGCTCAATGAAATAGTCAGATCCTTCATCATAAAATCCAAAACACTGTCCAAGCTTCTATTATAGAAATATAACCAGATTTGCGAACTTGAAAAATGTTATCACTATAGCATTAAGTGAGATCCACTAAACTCCTGCAGGCATTATGGATGTGAAACAAGGTGAGTCATTGTTAATCTTCTACAATTTGGTTTAATCTGGAATAATATAGCCTAAAATACTTTTTGATCTTGGGTAACTTTTTTCCCAAAATAGACTGTTGACTCATCTTTTCCACAACACAATTTATTTCATACTGTTTGGAAATGAAAGTGTATATACAATATTAGAGTTTTGTCTTTGATCCTTGGTGTAAATGGCTCTGGAAAATTATAATGTCAACAATTTACCAATTGGCTCATTCCATGTAATATGGACGAATGGTAGTTGCACTTACTTTTATTTTGTTCCATTATCGTGGGAAGTAGTATGTTTTAAGATACAGAATATGCAATATGTAGTTGGAAATGTATTAATCACTAGTGAATTATTTCATTTTTTAATCTGTTCAACCACCTAAAGTTTTTATTTCAACTCAAACTTATAACATTTTACTGATATTTAAAATTACCAAAACCAGATGCAAGAGTTTAAGCACATGTAATTCACAGAATCATAGAGAAATGCACCAAACTAAATTGTACGTATTTTTCTTTTTTATAATGCAAAATGTGCGATAACCCATTTTCATCATGTTGATGGACCTTTTATTTATTTTTTATTAGCATGATTAACAATGATTCTGTGAATTACATGTGCTTAAACTCTTGCATCTGGTTTTGGTTAAAAATATTTTTTCCATACCTCACAAAAATACAAACCAGATTCCAAAAAAAGTTGAGAATTGCGAATTGTGAATAAAAACTGAATTCAATGATGAGGAAGTGCCAAATTTCAACATTTTATTCCAAATAGAACAAGAGATGACAGGGTCAAAAGTTTAAACTGAGAAAATGTATCATTTTAAGGGAAAATATGTTGATTTTAAATTTCATGATGTTAACAAATCTCAAAAAAGTTAGGACAGGTTGCAATAAGAGACTGGAAAAGTCAACTGCGCTTATAACAAACAGCTGGAAGTCCATTGGCTACATGACTGAGTATAAAAGAGCTTCTTAGCGTGACAGTGTCTCAGGTAGAGTCTCACCAATTCGCCCAATGTTGCGCAGAAAGATAGTGAAGCAATATCAGAAAGGTGTTTCCCAGTGAAACAAATTGCAAAGAGTTTGAAGTTATCATCATCTACAGTGCATAACATCATCTAAAGATTCAGAGAATCTGGAACAATCTCTGTGCGTAAGGGTTAAGGCCGACAAACCATACTGGATGCCCGTGATCTTCGGGCCGTTAAGTGGCACTGCACCACAAACAGGAATGCTACTGTAAGGGAAATCACAGAATGGGCTCAACAATACTTCCAGAAACCATTGTCAGTGAACACAATCCACCGCGCCATCCGCCGTTGCCAGCTGAAACTCTACAGTACAAAGAAGAAGCCATTTCTAAACAGGACCCAGAAGCACAGGCGTTTTCTCTGGGCCAGTAGTAATTTAAAATGGAGTGTGGCAAAGTAGAAAACTGGTCTGTGGTCAAACGAATCACAATTTGAAGTTCTTTGTGAAAAACTAGGACGCCATGTCATCCGAACTAAAGAGGACAAGGACAACCCAAGTTGTTATCAGCGCTCAGTTCAGAAGCCTGCATCTGTGATGGTACGGGGTTGCATGATTGCGTATGACATGGGCAGCTTGCACATCTGGAAAGGCACTGTCAATGCAGAAAGGTATATCCAGGTTCTAGAACAACATATGCTCCTATCCAGATGTCTTGTCTTTCAGAAAAGACCTTGCATTTTTGAACATGATAATGCCAGACCACATGGAGTATTAATTACAACGTCATGGGTGTATAAGAAAAGGATCTGGGTATTGAAATGCCCAGCCTGCAGTCGAGATCTTTCACCTACAGAGAACATTTGGCACATCATAAAGAGGAAGATGCAACAAAGAAGGCCCTAGACAGTTGAACGGTTAACCCTGTCCCAACATTCTTGAGATTTGTTGACACCATGAAATTTAAAATCAACATATCTTTCCGTTAAAATGATACATTTTCTCAGTTTAAATCTTTGACTCTGTCATCAATGTTCTACTCGATATAAAATATTGAAATTTGGCACTTCCATATCATTGCATTCAGTTTTTATTCACAATTTGTATAGTGTCCCAACTTTTATGGAATCCGGTTTAGACATTTCATCAAGAATATATATTTTTACAGCTGGTGAAGGATAATTTTAGTAAGAAAAACATGTCTCTGACTTTATTTGTTGCTATGACATAACTTAACAACAACAACAAACAACAAAATACCAAACTTGCGTCACATTACCAAATATGTCAAAAATAAAAATGTCCATAACGTGACTGCTATTCAAGACAAAGCAAAACATGTTTGTGAATATACTTTATAATATACTATTTCTGAGTGGGAAAATCTGAGAGATAAATGTGGCCAACTGTCTGAATACAGTACAGTATTTGTTTATTTGACATGGAAGGCCCACAGGGGTCAAATTTTCCATCACCCAGGAATGTGTATTTTAAACTTGATCTATATCTTAAACTAAAATCAAAACTGCTGTGTTTAAAAATGAAATCTTGCTGGTTTATGAATTATGCATAGATTTTGGTGTGCAATAATCTCAGGGGAGCAAGCTGTAAGACAAATCCACATACCAAGTTTGATAAAAATCCGAGCAAGCGTTCCCAAGTTATCGCCCAGAAACCAAAGTATGACATACAGACATATGTACAGACAGCTGTACGGATTGACACCATCCATTCTCACTATGTTGTGGGAGCATAAAATGGTAAAATCTGTACAAAATGTTAATTTAAGCTGTGAATAAACAATATTACACTCACCCAAAACCCTGGTTGTTGAGTCTGGCCTTGTTGGGAATCCATGAGGAGAACCAACCCATGTACTGATCTTGACTGGAGCAGCTGAGTTGATCAGTAGTGACTGATCCAGACTCAAAGCCCAGAGGTCTGTGATATGGGCATTCTGGGAAATAATCATTTATTAGACCATAGAATCCAAGTGTTCCATAACAATATAAAAAATTATGAATACGTAAATACATTTAACAGTACAAACATTAATACAATACATAACCATTAATTCAATTCATTAAGCTTGAAAGAGTACACTGAAGAGACATGCTAACACACTCTTCTTCTTTTCCTTTCGGCTATTCCCTTCAGGGGTCGACACAGTAAATCCTCTGCCTCCATCTCACCCTGTCCTCTGCATCTTCTTCTCTTACGCCAACGACCTTCATGTCTTCCTTCACCACATCCATAAATCTCTTCTTTGGTCTTCCTCTAGGCCTTCTGCCTGGTAGTTCTAACCTCAGCATCCTACTACCAATATATTCACCTTCCCTCCTCTATACATGTCCAAACCATCTCAATCTAGCCTCTCTGACTTTGTCTCAAAAATATCTTGCATGGGCTGTCCCTCTGATGTACTCATTTCTGATCCTATCCACCCTCGTTACTCCCAGAGAGAACCTCAACATTTTCATCTCTGCTACCTCCAGCTCTGCCTCCTGTCTTTTCCTCAGTGCCACTGTTTCTAAACCATACAACATCATTGGTCTCATCACCGTCTTGTACACTTTTCCTTTCATTCTTGCTGATACCTTCCTATCACACATCACACCAGACACTTTTCTCCAGCCATTCCAACCTGCCTGTACACGCTTCTTCACCTCTTTTCCACACTCTCTATTGCTCTGGATTGTTGAGCCTAGCTAGTTAAAATCCTCCACCTTCTTTATCTCTGCTCCCTGTAACCTCACAGTTCCTCTTGGGTCCTTCTTATTCACACACATGTATTCTGACTTACTGAGGATAACCTTCATTCCTCTCTTTTCCAGGGCATACCTCCACCTCTCTAGATTTTCCTCCACTTGTTCTCTGCTCTCACTACAGAGTACAATGTCATCTGCAAACATCATAGTCCATGGAAATTCTTGTCTGGAAATTCTTGCCTGTCAGCCTGTCCATCACCATAGCAAACAAGAAGAGGCTCAGAGCTGACCCTTGATGCAGTCCTACCTCCACCTTGAACTCTTCTGTCACACCGACAGCACACCTCACCACTGTCTTACATCTCTCATACATGTCCTGCACCACTCTAACATACTTCTCTGCCACTCCAGACTTCCTCATGCAATACCACAGTTCCTCTCTCGGCACCCTGTCATATGCTTTCTCCAGATCCAGAAAGGCACAATGCAGCTCCTTCTGACCTTCTCTGTACTTCTCTATTAACATCTTCAAGACAAACACTGCATCTGTGGTGCTCTTTCTTGGCGAGAAACCAAACTGTTGTTCACAGATGCTGACCTCTGCCCTTAGTCTAGCTTCCACTCTTCTTTCCCATAACTTCATTGTATGGCTCATCAACTTTATCCCTGTGTAGTTGCCACAACTCTGCACATCTCCCTTGTTCTTGAAAATGGGCACCAGCACACTTCTCCTCCATTCCTCCGGCATCTGCTCACTCTCTAAGACCTTGTTGAATGTTCTTGTCAGGAAATCTACTGCTACCTCCCCTAGACACTTCCATACCTCCACAGATATATAATCAGGACCAACTGCCTTTCCACTCTTTATCCTCTTCAGTGCTCTCCTCACTTCACCCTTACTAATGTTTGTTACTTTCTGCTTCTCAACGGTCACCTCTTCTACTCTTTTTTCTCTCTCATTTTCCTCATTCATCAGCTCTTCAAAGTACTCTTTCCATCTTCCCAGCACACTTCTGTCATCAGTCAATACATTTCCCTCTCTGTCCTTAATCACTCTAACTTGCTGCACATCCTTCCCATCTCTATCTCTCTGCTTTGCCAACCTGTAAATATCATTTTCTCCCTCCTTACTGTCCAACCTAGCATACAAGTCATTATACGCCCTCTGTTTGGCCTTTGACACTGCTACTTTCTCCGTACACTGTGTATTCCTGTACTCCTGTTTACTCTCTTCGGTCCTCTCTATGTCTCATTTCTTCTTAGCTAACCTCTTCCTCTGTACACACTCCTGCACTTACTCATTCTACCACCAAGTCTCCTTATCTACTTCCTTCCAGAGGACAAACCAAATACTCTCCTACCTGTCTCCCTGATCACATTTTCTGTGGTTGTCCAGTCATCTGGAAGCACTTTCTGACCACCCAAAGCCTGTTTCAACTCCCCCTTGAAGACAACACTACACTTTCTTTTTCAGCTTCCACCACTTTGTCTTCTGTTCTGCCTTTGCCTTCTTCACCTTCCTCACCATCAGTGTCATCCTGCACACCACCATCCTATGCTGTTTGGTCACACTCTCACCCAGTACTACTTTGCAGTCACTGACTTCCTTCAAATTGCATCGCAATTCAAATATGCACACAAAGAAATTTTAACTAGTTTAGAAGATATGCTAATCTAGCGAGGAGAATTTAAATTCAAAACAACATAATGAATGCTGTTTAGCATGTCGGCTTAAATGAACATTCAGATCTAACGGTTAGAAGACATTTTACGCATTTATCTACTACATACAATATGCACTAGAACATATAGTAACCTTGTTGCTATCTTATCAATACATGTTGCTAGCTAGCTAGACTGTATAAGGACAAAAAATGTGTGTGAAATTGTGCAGCTCTATAAGTACTCAGATAAACTGTCCAATAATATACTTGTCATGTAAACCTCAAAGAAAGAACCTATATATAAATCCTTCTTTATTAACGTAAACCAGTCTCGGTACATCTCATGAATAATGAGTGTTTTTTTTTTCTGACAAAAGCCAGAAAAAAGTTAGAAACAATCCAGCTGAAGCTCATGGCCTTTCTGATGGATGCTTAATAGGGTTTTGTATTAATCTCTACATAGCAAATGTGCATCACTAATCTTGTTGCTCTAATGCTATCCTCATGTGTGGATGTCACTGTCCTAGTCTTGTGACTCTTTAATCACTATAGCATTGCCATAGTACTCTAACTTGGTAGAGATCAAATCTGAATGTAGAGGATTAAGCTTAACAGATGCCAGCTTGATCTCTTAGCTTTTAAAAACAACTATCATGTCTCACTCCTTCTCTTCTTCTTTCGGCTTTTTCTCTTTCTCGGGAGTCGCCACAGCGAATCATCTGATTCGCACATTTGATTTGGCAGAGGTTTTTACGTCGGATGCCCTTCCTGTCACAACCCTTTTAGCAAGGGACAGAAACATGCTGACAGCTTTGCAGCCGACTCTTTACAAAAGTCAGCAATGATTCGTTTACATGCCTCTCACTATAGACAGTGAGAGACATGGCCCGCCTTTGATAACCCAGTTAGCTGCACTGGGGGGACAGTGACAACCCTGTGGGGACTCGAACCCCCAACCTTAGGATCAGCGATACTGCGCCCTCACTCCTTCTCTGATGTCCATTATAAATTACAGTGCTCAAGTCTATTTTGACACATCATTGGTTAAGTATGATATGAGTATAAATAGTGGACACTAGTCCCACCTGAGGACAATCCACCTTACTACTACTATTATCAGTAATAACAATAATACCACTACCACTAATAAGGAGCACTGGTAGGCCTCTGGCAGGGTGCTGGATTACTGATCCCAAAGTGGGGGGTTCAAGCCCCACTGTCACCGGATTGTCACTATTGTCCCCCCTCCACTGCAGCTTACTGTTGTCAAAGGCTGGCCATGTCTCTCACTGTCTGTCGTGCGAGGCATGTAAAAGAAACATTGCTGATTTTTGAGAAGAGTGGGCTGCATAGCCGTGATGACCTGGCGAGCTGCCCTCACCCAGAGTCGGCTGAGGTGGGTGTCAGCCTCCTGCAATCCTAACCATGATTAAGCAGTTCACAAGATAAAAGAAAGCGTAATAATAGAAGTAATAGTAGTAGCTAGTAGTAAGAATGCAAGGTTTATGCATTTCAATAATGATTTATTTTTTTATTGTATTTTAATTATATCTAAAGTGCACTTACTGTAAAATGTTTGTTTTATTATTTATTTAAAACTTTAATCGCACATGTTTTAAAATTATTACATTCATTTTTACAGTGCCCTCTGTGCCTATAATCTGTGATTAGCTGTTGTAAATATCAGTTAAAGTATTTGAAAATTTCACATTTTGATAAAGTTTAGTGTTTCATTCAAACAAATTTATTCACAAACAGACGTGTAACACAATTATTTTCACTAAAAATGCATTTATCCCCTGGAAATATGATGCAGGATTTTAAACACGGGACATAATGATATTGATAATATACAGATGATTATGGAGAGAGAGAGAGAGAGAGAGAGTGAGAGATTGTATATAGTACAAACTCGTATAGGTTACTTATACAAGGTTTAAATATACATTCCCCCCAAAGAATGCCCTGTAACGACTTACAAACAAATTCATCTAACGAATGGCCGTCCAAAACCTAACTCGTTCATAATCTGCGGAGCGTCTGTATATACTGTATGTGTATACATACGTAGTCGGCCCCCTACTTACGAAATTAATCCGTTCCAGCGCCTTTTTTGTAATGTGGAAGTTTCGTAATTAGGGGGCACATTTTACATGTAAAACGCCTGATTCGTTCCAAAAAGCTCCCAAGACCACCCCATAAACCCTTTAAAAATGATAAAAGTACACCAATTTTGTATGAAATATGTGCTAAAAGTAAAAGAAAATTATTTATTAAACCATTTAAACATTTTATTAACATATTAAATCATTTTATTAACATATTTATTAATTAAACCATTATTAAACATTTTTTATTAACACACACACACACACACACACACACACACACACACACACACACCTGTCTCTCTCTCTCTGTCTCTCTGTCTCTGTCTCTCTCTCTCTCTCTCTCTCGCTCACACACACACACACACACATGCAACAGCTGACAAAACAATTCTATTTAAATGTTTAAATGGACGGGATGTTGTATTTAAAGCGGAATTACAGTACCTGTTTGAAAGATCATTGCTTCCTTGCGAGATCGGAGGTCTCCTCCCTCGGAGCACTCTGTTTTAATATCGTGCCGAAATAATCGCCTCCGTCACTGTATTTCTGCTTTAAGGTCTCCTTCTGGTTCAATATCGTCCCGATTGTCGAGGGGTTTTGGCAATAACGAAATACAACGCTGCATGATCAATCTCAAAACAAGCCAACAGTCAACTCTCCTTCACCCGTGTGACAAACAGGAAGTATGGATACAGGAAGTTCAGCTGCATCATCCCTCCTAGCCAATGGGAGGCCAGCAGGGTGGGATTTTGGGTGACAGCCAATGAGAGAGCAACTTGCGAATCGTGAGAAATTTTGATTGGCGGGTTTGAATTTTGAATGACGCATTTTGTAAGAGGAGGTTGTTTTCGTATCCCGTGGACGAAAACTTAGGAAAATGTTTTTCGTAACCCGGAATTTTCATACCCATATATATATATATATATATATATATATATATATATATATATATATATATATATATATATATATATATATACACAGTATACACATATACAGGTCGACAGATAGAGATATAATATAAATAATATAAATGGGGTTGCCTCAGAGCTACTGATAGATCATAAAATAACTACTGTATATGCATTCTATTCATTAATTGCATTAGAATATTTTGAATTCTTTAAGCCAATGTGTTTTACAGAAGTATATACGTACTATATTCTACACAACATAACCTTCACTTTATTTTTCTCTTTGTGTTTCTCCAACTGTCAAGTGCTGTCTGCCAAGTGTTTATTCCTTTCTCTGTCTCTCTCACTCTCATTCTCACCCCATCTTTGTATATGTGTGTGTGTGTGTGTTTGCCCCTCCTATGCTTGGGAATCAAAATAGAGCATTGCTGTCTGCTTGCTGTGTAGCAATGGGAGACACAGAAGCCTCACACTGTGCAGGTGAAGCTGCAAGCAAGTGATTAATTACTTTCCAGTGCACCACCTGTCCTGATTGCCTTTTTTCACATACACTTCTCACTCAGACTCATCCACTCAGAACCATGCCATCTTTATCAATCACCCAGCTTTCCATATCTCAGTGCTTGGGGGTTTTGTGTAAGATATAAATTCAAATTTTTACACTTAAAAATTCAGTTGTTACCCAAGTTGTTAGGCCGTAAACAACTTCCAGGCGTTGTACTGTATCTGTCCTTGGTTTAATCATGGTCTGAAAATAAACTCACTCCAAACACATTAAATTGAGTCCCTCATCTGACATTTCCTTTTTTCCTGCTCACCTGGCATGCAGTGCATTTCTTGGTTCCAGTTTACGCTAGACATGATAGAGGGCGACCTGGTGGTGGACTTGTCCGCGTCACACTCACATTTGCATGCATTTGTTGTCAAGGTCTCATTGTCTTTGATCCCCTAATAATCGATCAAAAGCATTAAAATGCTTAAAATGCATTAGAATGGCTAGATCATCATATTTATATATATATATTCAAAAGTAGTAGTAAAAGAAGGTTAACCTACCTGCTGGGACTGAGCTTTCATAGCAACTGGGGGAAAAAGCCAGAATTTAGCAACAGTGCATGAAAAAATTTATCTATACATATATATGAAATAAAATTTCTGTATTGTAACCATACTTTTCTATCAAGTTCCAGAATATTTTTGAATGTAATATAATATATAATATAAGAAAAACTGAAATATAAAACAGAAGTACATCACGCCAATAGGTGACCTACCATCACTGATCAGCAATAAGCTGAGGCAGAAAACTCTCAAAGCTCCACACTCCATCTTGCCTTGCATTCGAATGGAAAAAATCCCGATGGTGAATCCACTGGATTACTGTAATCCTCTAAATCCTAATGGCTTTGTTTAATACTCTTTATCTCCATTGGACTCCTCCCACTTTTTATTAAACGCTGCTCATATGGCCAGCCACACCATGTTCCGCTCCCATCTTCTACCGACATGAGAGGAAAACGTAAGTTATAAACCCCCTGAAGTTTAGTTCAGGCCCGTCAACCTGTGTGACCCAATTAATGCTTCAGTGCACGTAATTAACTCGAGCCAACCTTGGCCAACAGTTTTTATGCAGCATGGGCCATATAATACCTGCAGCAGCTTGATTTTAGATACTGATTTTAAAGCCTTTCCCATTTCCTACTTAGCTTAGGATGTTTTATTTTATAGCAATATGGTTGCTTTGTATGTATATACACACATATACATTTATACACACACACACACACACACACACACACACACACACACAAACGTGTGTGTATATATATATATATATATATATATATATATATATATATATATATATATATATATATATATATATATATATATATATATATATATATATATATATATATACACACACACACACACACACACACATATATATATATATATATATACCTATATATATATATATATATATATACCTATATATATATATATATATATATATATATATATATATATATATATATACACACATCTTCTTTTCCTTTCGGCTTTTCCCTTCAGGGGTCGCCACAGCGAATCATCTGCCTCCATCTCACCCGATCCTCTGCATCTTCTTCTCTTACACCAACGACCTTCATGTCCTCCTTCACCACATCCATGAATCGTCTCTTTGGTCTTCCTCTAGGCCTTTTGCCTGGTAGTTCCAGCCTCAGCATCCTATTACCAATATACTCACTATCCCTCCTCTGTACATGTCCAAACCATCTCAATCTAGCCTCTCTGTCTTTGTCTCCAAAACGTCTTACATGTGCTGTCCCTCTGATGTGCTCATTCCTAATCCTATCCATCCTCGTTACTCCCAAAGAGAACCTCAACATTTTCATCTCTGTTACCTCCAGCTCTGCCTCCTGTCTTTTCCCTAGGGCCACTGTTTCTAACCCATACAACATCGTTGGCCTCAACGCCGTCTTGTACACTTTTCCTTTCATTCTTGCCGATACCCTCCTATCACACATCACACCGGACACTTTTCTCCAACCATTCCAACCAGCCTGCACAAGCTTCTCAACGGTCACCTCTTCTATTCTTTTTTTTCCCTCTCTCATTTTCCTCATTTATCAGATTTTCAAAGTACTCTTTCCACCTTCCCAGTTCACTTCTGTCATCAGTCAATACATTTCCCTCTCTGTCCTTTATCACTCTAACTTGATGCACATCCTTCCCATCTCTATTTCTCTGCTGTGCTAACCTGTATAAATAATTTTCTCTCTCTTTACTTTCCAAGTGGGCATACAAATCATCATACGCCCTCTGTTTGGCCTTTAACACCGCTACCTTTGCCTTACGCTGTCTCCCTGTACTGCTGTTTACGCTCTTCAGTCCTCTCTATGTCCCACTTCTTCTTAGCTAATCTCTTCCTCTGTACACACTCCTGCACTTCCTCATTCCACCACCAAGTCTCCTTATCTACTCTCCTTCCAGGTAATACACCAAGTATTCTCCTACCTGTCTCCCTAATCACATTAGCTGTAGTTGTCCAGTCAGCTGGAAGCACTTTCTGACCACCCAAAGCCATTTTCAACTCCTCCTTGAAGACAACACGACACTGTCTTTTTCAGCTTCCACCACTTTGTCTTCTGCTCTGCCTTTGCCTTCTTCACCTTCCTCACCATCAGCGTCATCCTGCACACCACTATCCTATGCTGTTTGGCAACCACAGCGAATCATCTGATTTGCACGTTTTGATTTGGCAGAGGTTTTTACGTCGTATGCCCTTCCTGTCACAACCCTTTTAGCAAGTGACAGAAACACGCTGACGACTTTGCAGCTACTCTTTACGAAAGTCAGCAATGGTTCTTTTACATGCCTCTCACCATAGACAGTGAGAGACATGGCCCGCCTTTGATAACCCAGTTAGCCGCACTGGGGGGACAGTGACAACCCTGTGGAGAGTGGGACTCGAACCCCCAACCTTTGGATCAGTGATCCAGCGTCCTATACCACTTGGGTTTCTTTCTTTGTCTTTTACATAAGGAAACCCTGCCATTTTAACAGGGGCACGTAATCTTTTGATATACAGGATACCAAGAAAATTTGCCATAAACACATGAGATTTATTACTAGGACATGATTTTATTGGTGAGTACTTACAGGGAAATATACAATATAAATGCTTTTTCTGAGACATGCCAATACTTCAAACAACCACAGCCAGAGGGGATGAAGAAAGTTCATGTCAGATTTAACTTGATGCTGTTTTGAAGGTTATGTAAAAGTGAGATACTGCCTTGAGGTGTGCAATGAATGAAGTGCTTCCTCCAAATCTACACTCCAAGTCTGTTCTTTCTGTATCTGAGAGGTCGGTGGTCGGAAGTATTGTATTCAAGATCATTGTGTAACAGTAAAAGAAATGCACATAAATTCATCTGAATTCAGAACCTGAGTCTCTCTCTCTCTCTCTCACTCACACACACACACACACACACACATTCTCTCTCTCGCTCACATTCTCTCGCTCTCGCTCTCTCTCTCACTCACACACACACACACACACACACACACACACACACACACACACACACACACACACACACTGTCCCACGCCATACGAGCATCTAAGTAACACACATGCGACCTCTGAACCTTGAGGTATTATTCACACACAATGAAATACCAAATGTATTTCCCAAATACATTTCACTACAATCTGTTTAAAAAAAGTGTCAGGATTGAACTTTCAAATGTAAAATGTATAAAACTCACGCGACCCTTATCATTGCTGATGGTATGCAAACATTGTTTTGTTTACACAAAATTGGCACAAAGAAAGTAAAAAAAAGTTCTTATTCATAGACAAAGACTGTAATAAGTAATATGAATATGATTATCCTCACCACTGCCACATCTGTGTTCTTCATTAGGAAACTAAATATAAATCTCAAGTCAGATTTCTGTAAAGCTGCTTTGTTATAATGTCTATTGGTAAAAGTGTTATGAATACTGATATTATTATTATTAATAATAGTAATAATAATAATAATAACAACAACAATAATAAAACGGGTCTCACATATTATGTGCAAACAACTGACATTCCACTGAATTTTAAATTAATGAACAAACAAATAAATAAATAGGCAGATTTACATTGAGAGATTTTACAGTTTTTTTTCATCATGGCAGTGCTGTATTTAGTCTGAGTCCATGTATACTGCATGTGAATGACATGATTTGATTGGTGCACTTTCTTGAGAAAATTACCAATTATTCTCATGTTGACTTACACTACTAAGCCCAAGGCGAACGGCTGTTTTGTTATTGACTCCACAGGGACATAACAAGCAAAATCAATAATTTATTAGTTTTCACACTCATTCTGATTTTTGGACTATACAACATGAAATTTCAGAAAACTTCTGTCTGTTAAGGTGTGTTTTCAAAATAATTTAGTAGACACTTCACAGCAATCCAAAATAATAAATGTTTTATGATTTATTTTCCTCTTTTTAAAAATTTTTAAAATAATTACACCAGCTCTAATTGAGAGTGAAAAATTGTGCCTATGGTTTTGACTGAAGCCACATTCAGTCAGAATAATATTTGTAAAGGTGCCCATTCACTACTGAATATGTATTTTATCTTCCATTATCAGTGAAATTTTGGCCGAATACAAAGGTTTATTGGTGAAACAGCCCATCTCATGGGCTTAGTTATGTGTTATTCATCTCCTCTCCATCCTGTTTTGGTTCTGTGTTTGTTTACAATAACATGAGCAACACAACGTGATTGGATTGTGCATAAGTCATAAATTGACAGTGCGATGCCAATTTGAAAAAAAAAAAAAAAAGTGGAAAAGTCTGAGTTGAAGTGATAAAAGTAAAAGAAATAAAAAAATACATCAATGTTTATGAATATCATTGTACCCGATGAAGGGGGTCATTGTAATTCACGTACAAGAGTTACCAAATAGTTTCAGGAAGACATTGTATCCGATGCCATTTTATTTCCAATAGATAATTTCCAATACATAATTTCATGTTGATTCAATCTACTTCGTAAGTAAATGGACACGTTCAATCAAGAGAATAGACCAATCAGATCGTGCCTTTGCCATGTAGTATTTACTAATAGATGTGATCCAACCCAAAACCTCTTTGCAATACTCATAAGATTTGTAAATTATTGTAAAATAATGTGATGATGTGAAGACAATAATGTGATAAATGAACAGAATATAAATGATAATGTGTAATATTAAATACCCTAAGAACACTATTAATTAATAGATTGCGGCTAGCAATGTACAGTTATAGCGAGAGGGTGTTAAACAGGTTACTGATTCTGATTTTCATTCGCTCTCATTAACACAAACATTGTGTTATTTTCACGACACTAATGTTAATCCCAGTAGTTGAGATGGTTCCCCTTTAAGTTAATTCCAAGGGGGCAGTGATGGCCTGGTGGTAAGGCGCAGGATCACTGATCCCCAACCTTGGTCAGTTTTCGTCAACAGTAGCTGCATAACCGTCAGCGTGTTTCTGCCCTGGGATGGCCTCCCAAGCTGTCCAGGGTGTACTTAGCCCTTACCCAGATTCAGCTGAGATGGGCGCCAGCCTCCCTGCGACCCTAAATAGGATTAACCGGTTCAGAAAATGAATGAATGAATGAATGAATATTCGAATTCAAAGAAACCCAAAATCTGAGTTGAAATTTACATCTGTGAAATCTAGAAAATAAAAGATTATAACTACAGTATTAAAAAAATGCAAAATGACTTAAAATGGATAAAAGGATGTTTATCTACTGTTCAGTTATTAATATTCATTTTAAAAGGACAACAGCAGTGCATGATTTATAGTGTTTCTGCTCCAACACACTCAGTAATAGCTGAAGGTGGAGTTTTATAACACTGAAGCACATGGTCCCTCCATCAGTTGACCTCCAGCACTGAATCTGCTTTAATTTAAGTCACACTGGTTATAAACCTCCACTTCAGGACAAGGCCAACCCTCAAACTGGTGGTGTGAAACACGGATTAAGGCAAAAATGACTTGGCACTGCATTGAAACACTTTGCTGACTGGCATTATGCCAAGGCCACAGCAGGTTAACAAAATGACAGAAAAAACAGAAGTACAACCAACCTGCACACAAACAAAAAATACAGAAAGAAATGAACCCCCCCCAAAAAAAAAAAAAAACTAAAGAAAGATAATGTAACATGACAACAGACCCCTTATTTGAGGAGCCCACTTGCAAAACAAATCTGAGACTGAATTTTGTTGACGTAGCGTTACAGGGATTAATATAACTACGTACTACCTCTACATCGCTAAGACAGTATAATGATGTAATGATGTGAAGACAATGACCTCATGTGAACTAAATAACAATAACAATATAAATGACCATGGATGAATGTAAAATATAAAAGCAAAACAAAAACACGTGATTTAAATATGTAAAATCCTCAATGTATACAGTATTTGGACATTGCATGTGACTGTAAAGCTTTCCAATGACATTTTTTTGAAGGAAAAAAAAAAAAAAAAACACTGACGCACACACATTTATTTCAGTTATCTAAAATGATCATGATAAAAATTTATACTGAAAATAAATAAATAAATAAATAAACATTAATAAAACACCACATGGGCACAAAACACTTCCGAGAAATATAGCTTTAAAGTGCACCATTGGTAAACCATATAAAGTAATAAATAAATAAATAAATAAAAAACAAACAAATAAATAATACTATAAATAACACAAAAATAAGCAGTACAGTACTAAAGCATTTAAACTCTTAGGTAAATATCATTCCATTTCTTTTTTTTTTGGAATATGGCAATAAACAAAGATATGGTGAATATAACCTTTGATCATTATCATTAAATTCATTTAAATGAGTAAAATATTTATTTTCAACTGTAATATTGCTCTTGTTCATTATGATAGAATTTAATTACCGCTTTCTTTCCTTTATATTCTTCATTTTACAGTGTACACAATATATCTGTATATGTTGTTGTTGAAAATAATATATATTTTTTAAAAATATGGTAATTATTATCTCGTTTGTTAGTAGTGTGAGATGTAGAGTGACTTCAATAAAACATGACTTGTATTTCTTTAACCAATTTTTTTTTTAAACAAATTTTTAAATGGGTGCCATACCTGCTACATGGCTGTCATGTACAAGGAGACTGAGAAGAATAACTGATTTATTATATCTATATCCATTGAACTGTAGTTCAAGTATTGCATTTTTAATGTCTTATTACATTTCAAATTATACAAGATTATATATTTTTTGCGAGTAACGTACCTCATATGCGAAGTATATCCAAACAAACCAACAAATAGACATCAGCTGACAGCAACTTTTTTTTTTTTGGTAAAAAAATTCAATAATACTGTTTTATAAAACATCCAGTACGTTTATTCCTAAATTTTTAATCGCTTTTTTTAGTTTTAGGTTTGGCAAATTGCTCTGCCATTATATAGTTTCTGCATTCACAGTAAATGAGCTGATATCCTAGTAGTAAAAGAGCAGCATGTGGGATTGATCATATCCAGTGAGTGTGTATATAATGACCACACACACACACACACACACACACACACACACACACACACACACCTTTATTTCTTGTAGGTATTTTCTTGGTAGATGTTACATCCATCATTTGCAGAAATGCTTGATCGTAGTAGGGTCATCTGACTCTCGGGAAAAAGAGTGGAGTACACCCTAAACAGCAATCTATCACAGGGCCAATACACCAATCCATTCACACTCAAACTCACATCTAGGGGCAATTTGGAACAGCCAATTAGCTCACTGTGCATGTTTTCAGACTGTGAGAGGAAACTGAAGTACCCAGAGAAACACACAAGTATGGAGAGAGCATGCAAACTCCATACAGAGACACCCTTGCCACACCTGGGATT
>CM045748.1:25345359-25382859 GCA_024760905.1 Plotosus lineatus | reverse complement strand
AGGTTTGGCATCCGAGGACGGGCAGCCCTCGCGAACCCAATGCCATTTTGCCCAGCTTTACTGGTCATTTGGTCGGGGTAAGGAGCTGAGGCATGCCAAGTGGACTCTATCTGCCCCGGCAGAGGGTAATTGTGAGGCTTACGACTCTTGGTGTTAGGAGTGATGCTGCCCACCGGAATGGCCCGAGCTTCAGGCATGTTTGGTGGTCCTGCTTTAGGTGGTGGGTTGGCAAGTGGCTGGAAGCGCACTTCAGAGGAGCGATCTGGAGCAGGGGGAGGAGGAGGAGGAGGCTGGCTAGTAACTGTAGAGGATGATGGGGGGGAGGAGAGATGCAGCAGCTTACGCAGAGACCTTAGGGGTTGGTTCTGAAAGGAAATAAAACAGAGGCGCTATGATGAGGGTAAAGGTTCAGAACATTGATGATACTGAAATATTTGGGTTTGGAATGATAATGATTTGGAACTTTACTGATTCAAGACTAAGATCTACTGAATAATGATAATCCAGAATTATGAAGATCTAAGCATTTGACATTCATAATTACAAAGTTTTTGAACTTTTGGACTTTTAAACTATGCAAATTCAGAAGTATAAAGATTTGCAACAATAATACTTATAAATAAACTTATGCTGATCAGAACAATGCTGATCCAGGACTAGTAGAATTTCAAAGCATAAGAAGTCAGATGTATATGGGTTCATCACTATGTTGATCTTGAAATATATAGAAGAGTTCTGATCTACTGTATAATTTAGAACTGTGAGGATTCAGATATTTGACATTTAGAAGTACAAATAATCAGAACTATGAATTTGGAACTAATGAAGTGAAGAATTATAATGATCCAGGTCCACTAGAATTCTAAATTCCAGAACTATAAGGGTGCAGAACTGTTATGACCCAGAAATGTATAGATATTGAACCACAATAAAATGATACAGAATTGTAAGGATTCAGAGCTATCATCCCTTAAAGGCAGGAATTTTTATCCTATAAGGTTTCACAGGGATTTATCACTACATAAATCAAGTGTATAAAAATTCTGAAGTATAAATATTCAGACTTTAAAATCCAGAATGATTCAACACCATTTTTCCAAATCCTAAGCAATCGGTAAATCTCCAAAACAATGACATAGAAATTTCTAAATATTTAACTTGACAAAGTCTTATATCCTTGTCGACATTCAATCAAAAACTATGTTACATTTCTGTCTGTATCTGTGGAGTATGAAAAAAACTCCCAAATAAAAACACAGTCTCTTGCCTGAGGTTGCACATTGGTATGTTTCTCTACTGGCCAGGTACTGTCTCTGTCTCTTTCTCGATCACGCCCTCGTTCTCGGTTCCTATCCCTGTCCCGGTCCCTGTCTCTGTCTCGTTCTCGATCCCGGTTTCGGTGACGGCTGCTGTGGTGGGAAGAGGATTTTACTGGTCTCTGGAGCACAAGCTGATCCTGCTGGCCTTCAGCTACAACCTGACAACCACGCAGAGAAAAAAACAGTATGCACAAAGCACCAAAGTTCTAGCAACAACATTAAAAAAATCGCGGCTGAGGAAGGTTAAAAAAAATAAATAAATAAATAAAAAATCATCAGTAACGTGCATGAGATCAGCAGGCTGGGTGTGTACATCGAGCGGCTATAACATTATGCATACACACTGATTACTCTTAACATTAAAACCACCTGTATTTTATTGTGTAGTTTCTACTCAAGGCATGGACTCCATAAGACCCCAAAGGGCGTGTTGTGGCATCTGACACCAAGCAGTTTGTAGCACATTTCTGTAAGCCGTAACGCCACAGTTTGGACTTGTTTCTTTAACACATCCCACAGATAGGCAATGTAGAGGTTACTGCCATGAGAAGAACACCATGAATGCTATAAATTGGTGTACTTCATACTTGGTCGTGTTAATGTTTTAGATAGCATGTGTTAAAATGGCATCAAGATGAATTCCACGACCCAAGATTTCCGAGCAGAACATTGCCCAGTACATTATACCACTTCCAGTGGTGTTTCTTGTTCATACAATCCATCCTGTTGCCATCTGTTCCCCATGAAAACGTCTCGTATGTACCCAAGCTGTCCATATGATGTAAAAGGAAATGTGAGTCATCAGACCAGTCCACCTTCTTCCACTGCTCTCTGGTCTAGATTTGATGCTCAGGTGCCCACTGTAGGTGCTTTTAATGATGGCCAGGGATCAACCATGTGCGCTCTGACTGCGCTGTAGTGACATAGCTTCGACTGCAGAAACCTGCAATGCACTCTATGCGGATTGGGAACTCCCCAACAAGACATGGTTTTGAAAATGCTCTATGCAATGCCATATAGCCACAACGATTTATCCTTATTAAAATCACTCAGATTCTCACACTTTCAAATTTGTCTTGCCTCCAACAGATCAACTTTAAAAACTGACTGTTCACTTGCAGCCTTAATGATAAATACCATTAAAAGGTGATAACGATTGCTATCATTGCTATTCACTTTACCTCTCAGTGGTTTTAAAGTTATGACTGATCAGTGTAGATACAGCGGCTTGCAAATTTATTCAACTTCATTGAAAGTCATGTAAATTTTCTGCATTTTACAATATTTGTACACAATTTTTTTTCCATTCAGTGTTTTTAATATGAACTGTTTTGCTGTAACAATACATTTCCAAAGTCAAAATATAACTTATCTTTCTTTTTTCAACTAAAATACGAAGACTCTTAAATAGTGCCACCCACTATGTTCTATAGGGTTAGGCTTGGGGCTTTTGACTTGGCGTTTCAAAAACATGCACTTGTTTTGTTTCTGAGCTATTCCAATGTCTCTTTAGCCTTATGCCTTATGGTCATTTTCCCACTGAAAAATTAATCTTCTCCTGATTTGTGGGTTGATCGTAGACTGGAAGATGTTCTCCAGCAATACTGTGTGATATTTGGATCCATCCATTTCCCTTTCAACTATGACAAAATGCCCAGTCCAACCACATATAAAAATCATCATTATAGCACGATGCTGCCAACAGCATGTTTCACTGTAGTTATGATGTGTTATGTCTTTGCTCAAGGTCTGGTGAAAACATTCTTTTTTTTTTTTAATCACATCTGACCATAAAACCTTCTCCCATTTGCTATATGTGCTTTTACACGGATCTTCTTCAGGAATTGATTCTTTCTTGCCACCCTGCAGTAGCACCTTTTTTGATGGACATCCTACTCTGAGGATCAGTTTTGACAAATGACTGTGATGAACCTTTCACTTTCTAATGATGGATCCAACCATGTTGAACTAGTCATTCAAACCATTCAGGATTTTCTCACAGTCATTTCCTGCTTTGCGCATTACAATGACTTTAGCAGAATTTTTGTAATGATTTTCCAAACAAAGAAAATGGCCAAAACAAAGTGGTGAGAATCAAAGAGAATTTTTCAATATAAACTTCTCAATATAAATGTTTCTTGAGAGTGATTGTGTATAATATTTTTATAGTCTAGAAAATTGTAATGACTTTCAAAGGAGTTTAACACTTTTTTTGCAAACAGCTGTAAATTGTAAAAAGCTATATAAACCTATATAAAAATTTAATTAACTGGACTATTAGGACACCCCCAGCCCCTGTCTCTATTAATTACGGCAAATATGTTAATGTATTGTTGTTGTTTTTTCCTTTGGAGAAACACATTGTGTTTTATTCTTTTGCACTCTCCTACATTGGAGAATTAAAGTGTAGCTGTGCATCCACAGTATGCAGGCACTGCTGCGGATCCATGCATTTGATGACATGCTTGTGCTGTTATCTTAACGATGTTTCACCATTGAAATAGTCAGGACCAGATCCATAAAAGCAGAACACATTCTGTGCATAGATTTTAAACAGAACTTCAATTCAAGATACAGACACTCCCCGACTTACATTTTAGTTGGGTTTCGAACAGCAGAACGTAAGGTGAAAAAAAAAACCTAAGTTATTACTGACTGTTCCAGTGACGTATGACGTTCATACTGTACTATACATCCATAAATACCATTACTGTATCTCATAAAACACCCCTAAATCAATTATTGTAAAATAATATCACATATATCAAATAATATCAACATTAATTTCAAATAAATTAAATTCAAGCAAAATAATTTCAAATAGATGAATTTGAATCAAACTCACTAATCAAATATCAAATACAGTATCAAATATAACCTTTAACATGCTCTGTGATGCGATCTTTCTGCTTTTAAATGGTTCCGATATTTGACGGAGCCATATGGAAGAAACGTGCAACATTCACATGTTTTTCACCAGCATCAATTTTCTTGATAATAGCCATCTTTGTTTCTAACGAGATGGCCTGCCGCTTTTTTAGATTACCGCTATCACTAGTAGGCTTATGCTTCTGACCAACCATATTTGCTTAGGATTACAAAGGTACACAAAACAGTGTAAACACAAAGCTCACAGAGACAACGTCTTAACACAAGGATAACACGCAGTGAACTGTAAAGAAGAAGGGCACGTTCAGTCTGTCAGTTGTAAACAATGGACGCAGCGTCATGCGTAAGTAGTGTACTACATCAGCGTACTATGTAGGTATGCCTCATGCTACAGAGAGCACGCTAAACTCAAAATTTGACTTATATATATATATATATATATATATATATATATATATATATATATATATATATATATATATATATATATATAAAAAAACAAAACGTGAAATTGAAAAATATGTAAAACAAATAAACGTAAAGTGGGGAGTGTCTGTATTCAGAATGGAATGTATTCAGAACCATACAATGTCTGAACAGTAAGGATTCAGACATACGTCTAAATATGTTTTATTTATTCATTATTCTTATTATGACGGTATTTTGTTTTTACAAAACTTTAATGTTTGCATGAATCTGGGCCCAATGCTTATGGTGTCACATTGAACAAACACTACTGTGTAGTTAAAAACAAAAAGAAGTGATGGATACATTTATAGACACATGCAGGAAAGACTGGTGTGATATGAACAATGCACACTGTGGAGTGGGACGTTCCATGAGTGCTGTACCATGGGCTGAGCAAGGACAGGAAGCACAGAGGAGTTATGCTTTAAGCTATTCTTTGAGTTAAAGAGGGGGAAAAGGCTTTTCTTGATGCTTGGGTTCCTTCCCTCGCAGCCCTCCGTCTGGAATATAAGACGCAGAAAAAGGCCAGCGGCTCATTGCAGGAAGACACAGACATGAATTTTTGTTGTTGTTGTTAAAAGCAGCAGATGAGATGAACATACGGACTCATGGTATAGAGTTTGCACACAGAGCACAATTTTTGTACTAGAAGCAGATTGTTTTTGTCACAGACACACTGTTTGGGTCTGATTATTATAATCTGGGGAGAGGGGGCACAAACATAATTCTCATTATGTCCTTATCTGGATCTGAGCTTGAGGCATTGAAGTAATGATAGGACTAAAGCCCTATTTCATCTGAATTGGCTTTACATGGAGAGAATTTACTGATTATCACATTATAGAATTAATCAAGTTAAGTGAATCTATTTGGTTCTTATTTTGGTTTTAAATAGATTTCCCATGAATGAAAAATTAAACTGAAATAAATGCGAAATAACTCTACACTAGAAACTGTCAGAACATCACAGGTTAGCAATAACTTAATGTTAGGATTAGCTTTGGATAATGTTGTGATTGCAGCTAGTATTAGGTTTATATAATATAGTTTTCTATCAAACCAATGGAATACCTCAGGGAAGTGTTAGCTTTATACATGATAGCTATCTTTACTAGAAAGCTTTCCATTAATGCTAATAGAATAGCACAGGCTGGGATTAGCTTGAGATAATGTACCTTTCGATTAAAATTAATAGAATACCACAGGCTAAATTAGCTTCATATAATTTACCTTTCTATCAAAGGTAATAGAATATTCAGGGATAGAATTAGCTAATAGATAATAAAGCGCTCCAGCTATTAAAAACAACAAACTAGTATTAGCTTTAGACTAAGTCGCTATTATAGGCTGGTATAGTTTTAGATATGTAACATAGCTTTCTCGTAAGGCTAATAGAATATTTGAGGCTTCTTTTAATTTTTAATAATATAGCTTTCTATTTAAGGCTTGTGGAGTATTACACATGAGTATTAGCCTCGTATATTGTAGCCTTGTATCAAAGCTAATAGAATACCATAGACTAATAAGAGCTTTAGATAATACAAGTCCCTAGGTGTGGATATAAATGGGAGTGAGTGAATGAGTATTAGCTATAGATAATACAGCTTTCTATTAAAGCAAACCGAATACCACAGGCTAATATTAGCTTTAGATAATGTAGGCAAGTATAGCTTTAGATCTGTAATATGGATTTCTCAAATGGCTAATAGAATATCTGTCTTGGATTAGTTTTTGGTAATGTAGCTTTCTACTAAGGCTTGTAGAATATGACAGGCTATGATTATCTTTAAAAAAGTGCAGCTGTCTGTCAAGGTTAATCAAATATCACAGGGCAAAAAAAGTATCACACAGTGGCACTTTCTAATAAGGCCAGTATTATTTTTACCCTATACATGATGTTGGCCAAGACATATTGTACTTTGAAAGGGTTATTTACTTTGAAACTCTTTGAACTTATACTGGTGTAGCTTTGTGATAGATAACTAGGTAAGATAACTACCATATTTTTCAGACTATAACGCACACTAAAAATCCTTTTATTGTCTCAAAAATTGACAGTGTACCTTATAATCTGATGCGTATCATGAAGCCACACCGCTTGATGGATTGTTGGAGCATTACGGCTACCGTAGTCAGGTGACTGACTGAGTAATATGTGAGTGGCTGAGAGAAGTTTACGTCAAGAGACCGGAAAGGTTTTTTTCCACAAATCTCCGTCCCTATTGATCTGCGACTCCATGCGCACCTATCTCACTGATACCGTCAAAACTCAAGTGAAGCAAACTAATTCAGAGCTTGCCATCATTCCGGGTGGATTAATCAAAGAACGTCAACCGCTAGATATTAGTGTCAACAGGTCGTTCAAAGTTAGTAGGATCTGGGTTTGATACCGAAATTGTTAATCTCACACACTGAAGAGGAAGAATTTGAAGGCTTTGTGGAAGAAGAACGAACTAAAATATGAGTTTATTGTTTTATATTGTTACAAAAGAACAATGTTGAGAGTTATTGTGAAGAGTATTATTTTATAATTTATTGTTACAACTGAACAATGATTTGAGTTATTGTATATGAGTTGAATGAAGTTTGACTTATCTGACTTTTGTTTCGCTTGCTGCGCCTTATAATCTGGGGCGCCTTGTGTGTGGAAAATGGTCCATTTGATTATCGTTCGTTGGTGTTGCGCCTTATGACTCGGTGCGCCTTATATGGTGCACCGTGCGGCGGTAGAACTGTGATTTTTTTTTTTTTTTTTTGTACATAAATATGCATCAACAAACGTTTTTCAGGTATTTAACTGTTTTGGTCTAAACAGGAATAGAAAAACAATCGTAGGAGTTAAGCAGAAGTAGAAAATTGGAAGTAGACCATTCCTTTAGCACTACACACACACACACACACACACACACACACACACACACACATACACAGAGTTGTAACTATGCAAAATGGTTAAGAGACAAACACATACCAAGCAACCCAGAGAGAGGGAGAGCACACTTAACGACACATAAAGCAATCCTCCTTGCCGCCGTTATAGGAAGTTTCCCAAGTTTCTGTTAAAATACTTAAAATCGGGGAAAGTTAACAGTGGGCTAATCTGTGCGCCCTAATTTTCAAAAGTTCAGTATTGGGATCATGATTTTGCTTGTAAAACCAGGAGTGGACAAATTAAGATCAAATATAATGTCTGGTCTTTACTTTAACAACTAGATTTTATTTGGTATTCAATCTAAAACGTATGTGGTTTGTTGTGATGTAATGTGGCTCAGCGATGTAACTCTACACTGAGCTTCTGAATCTCACTGTCTGCTGTATAACACTCATATGCTACAGAAGATGGTTGATGGTACAACAATATTTTATGGTCAGGCTAATTGGTGTAGTATATGGATGACGAAGCATTGTTTGAATATCAGAAACCAAAAGAAAACTATGTCCTCATAGCACAACACAAAATCCAATGACTTCGTGATTTAAAAAAAAAAAAAAAATTATTGTGAGGTCATTTTATCACTTTTGTGATTTATTGATCATGTTACTAGGTTTGTATCAAAACATATGGGGCAACACACCTAAACCATCACACACTCTGAAGGCTAGCTACTGATGAAGCATTTGTCCACCCCATTAGCATATTCTTTTTTATGGATAAAAATATTTTATGCTAAAAATACCATTTCAATTATGCAAGACAACCCACATAATTTAAATGGTTCTTGACTCAGGCAGAATCTGAAAGAAGTGTTAAAAGTGTAAGGCTCACTGGTTGTGACTTCTTCTTTTTCTTCTTTATTGCTCTAAAGAAACCCTGTTTTTCCTTCTGTTTGGGTATCTCTGGTGGATTCATAATCATTGCCTCAGAGTTATTCCTATAATCAGAATCAAAACATATATTGTCAGGTGGTTTCAGACTTAAAATTTAAGAGACAAGTCTAAATTAACCTAACTGTGAAGATGACCTAACAACATACAATAATTTCACTTGTAGTAAAATTAATAGTTGGGTCAGATGTTTTTTATGCAGTCACAAACATCTTGGCAGTATTAGGCTTTATCTCTTCGAACTCATTTTTTCTGGGCCAGAAGGATTATTCAGTATAAACCACCAACAACAATAAATAAATAAAGGTATACAAGATATACTTTTATTTTGAAAGGTCAAAGGTATACATGCAGGGTCAAAAACATACTAACTGTATAATCATAGATGTTTAAATGAAAAAAAAAAAAATCAAATAAATTACATTTATTAACTTTATTTGACAAAACTACAGTGAAAACACTCCTGCTGAATAAAATTCACTAACTTCAAAAGTGATTTTAAAACACAGTCCAGGATGCCCATATACAACCAAGGCCTTCCTGACGAAAACCTATCCACCACATTTGGTGATCCTATTTCATTGCCTTTCAGAATTATTGCACCAACAAGCCTCAAGATGCTGTATATAGAAAAAGTGACCATGTACCCTTAAAATAAGGTTAAGGTGAGAACGGCACAGTCTAAGGCTCTAAGACCTTTCAAAGGAGAACTAAGTCATCAAACTTTGTGTTATTTCCTTTCAAATTTTACACATTTTAGTACATAGAGCGCGTGATTGACAGGCTCTGTAGGAAACGTATGACTTTTAAACCATCAGGCCGCACTGCCATATGTCATGTTACTGTGACAAATATAGCCACATGGGTTTAGGAGTATTTTGAAAAATCATAATCCACAATCCATAGCATTATCAAAAAAAAAAAAGGCAGCATCTGTGATGATATAGGAATACATCAGTGCTCATCGCAGGGGTGAATTTTATGTGTGCATCAAAGTGCCATTGACGCAATAGACGTATATTGAGTTTTACAGAGACATATGTTGCCAAAAAGGCAATATCTCTTCCCAGCAAGTCCATACTTATTTTAGCTGAGAAATGTTAGGCCTCATTCTGCATGAGCTACAACAGCATAGCTTGATTATAAATCATGGCTTGATTTACTGCACTGTTGCCAGTCCAGATCAGTCTCCTATTGAAGGTGTGTGGTGCATTACAAAAAGGACAAGAGACCACAGACTGATGAGCAGCTGAAGTCTTGCATCAAGCAAGAATGGCCTTTTCTTGTCCATGTGATCAGCTGTAAACTTTGGTTAAGCCTGAAAGTGCTGGTTTTAGAACATGGACTTCTTTCTTTTTGCGAATCTCAGTCAATGGTGATATGAACACATCTTACATATCTGTAGACAGTAACACTGGAATTCTAGAAGTTTCGAGCTTATTATTTTTCCTAGCAGTAACTTGTACTTACATATAGTTGTTTGAAATGATCATTTTGAAAACTGAATTAGTTTAGAAATGGGTTCATGAGACATTCCTACCTTGTGCAAATCTACAAAATGTCCAAATTCCTTGATCTGCTGAACAGTGTTGTTCTGTCTATTCTACAGTGTGTGTGCTGGTCAAGCCAATGAGTGCTGCCAAACAAAGCCCTTTTATATTGGTACAAAGAAGCAGCAATGAATATTATCATCACCACTGAATTAATAACTAAAGTTGGTGTTTATGTATTTTTTAACCGGTCCTGATTTTAGGAAACCAATACAGTGGTACCACACCTTACGAAATTAATCCGTTCAAAAACCTTTTCTTAACCTGCATTTTTCGTAAATTGAACCGCATTTTACATGTAAAACGTGTGATTCGTTAGAAGGCCCCAATACTACCCCCTAAACCCTTTAAAAATTATAAAAGCATACATTTTAAGACCTCCTTCTGCTTCAATATCGTTCCGATGGTAGACGGGTTTGACCATATTCATTTGCGATATCACTCAACCGCATGCCACGAGCCCGCTTCTTCTTTTCACTTGCACCAGGAATCACATGCGCACGGTGTGTGTGTGTGTGTGTGTGTGTGTGTGTGTGTGTGTGTGTGTGTGTGTTTGTGTGTGTGTGTGCGTGCATGTGTGCATGTGTTGACCATGTCTTCTTAGCAGAGTTATAATCTTACAAATGTTTATGGAAGGTTAAAGGCCGAAGTAAAAAAAACTCACGAAACAACAGTAACTCTGTCCTTAACACAAAAAGCATTATGGGAGATGCAGCTCCATAATAGCCAATTGGAGGGAGCTGCGTCATCCCTCCTAGCCAATGGGAAGCCAGCCGGGTGGGATGTTGAAAGATAGCCAATGGGAGAAAGCTGCTGCATCACCCCTAGCCAATGGGAGGCCAGCGGGGCTGTATGTTGGAAGATAGACAATGGGAAAGCAGCTTGTGCATTGTTTGAATGTTTGAATGGCACGTTTGTCACGTTTCGTAAGAAGAACTTGTTTCAAATACAGAGACAAAAAAATTTGGAAAATGTTTTTTGTAACCTGGATTTTTCGTTTGCTGGGACTATCGTCAGGTGAGGTACCACTGTATTACTGAAAGGTTTTCCACCTTTTCTTTTAATACATATGGATGTAGGGGTGACACGATGATGCAATGGTTAGCATGTCTACCTCACAGCAAGACGTCCTGGGTTCAATTCCCAGCTCAGCCGTTTCCGTGTGGAGTTTACATGTTTTCCCCGTGCTTACATGACTTTCCTCTGGGTACTCCAGTTTCTTCCCACAGTCCAAAAACATGCACAGTAGATTAATTGGCTGTTCTAGTTGTGAATGGTTGTACACGTTTGGTCCTGCAATGGGCCGACAAGCCATTCAAGGTCTGCCCAGCCTCCTCGCAACCCTAATTAGGATTAAGCGGCTTAGAAAATTCATGAATGAATGTAATTGTGTCACAGAAGAAAAAAAAAACTGTTAAAAGAAACACTGAAAGCCCAGCATTGCCACGACATGTGTATGTAACATTCTGACCACAACTGTATGTATCATCATTGAGCTGTTATATTAACCACTACTACTCCATAGTTGTGTCAACAGTCCAGACTCACCAGGGGTCAAAGTTTGTCTGGCGTTTGGAGTGATTAGCCATGGTAGCGTTGTCCGCTGATATGGGTGGGACTCTGCTCTGAGCCGCACTATCATGGAAGGAATTATCTGGTCGTGGACTAGGGACTAGGATATACATGAGCACACACAACACCCAAAACGTAGTTAGTGAGAAGTTTACTTGTGTAATAGTAAGACATAAAAAAGTAAATTCCTCTGACCATATTCACACAAAATTATTTTGTTATAAAAGGTCTGATGAACTGTTATTCTTCAGCTACCAGAATCTTTTCAAATCCCAATTTACAGTCACACAATTAGCATGCTGACAATTAAGACTTTCGAATTTTTTTTTACCTCTGTAAAAGCTGCCCACTCTGCGAGGCATAGAATCACTATAGATGATCCGGTTCTCCTTGGAGGATGTTCCATCTTCCATATGTGGATCATGGTACATTCCAACCTGCAGCGCAGAAGGAACCTTTAGCTCCACACTACCCTTTAGCATACTCTCTACACGTACCTGGCCTTTCTATGTCTGATATGACACATCTTGTACCCCAAGATACATGTGTCGATGGAGCCAGGAGTAGTCCTTGTGAGTCAATAGCTGACAGTGGCACATTTTACTATAGACCAGAGAGCAATTTCTTACAAAGCTTCAGCAAGCCTGAGGCAATGAAGCTGGCCATGGCAAGGTGTTTGATGTAGCATTTGTGTGACAGGAAGTGTACAACATCCTCCACCATTGACATCCTGTCCCTCTTCTTCTTTTTTGTAATAATCCCTGATGAGCTCAGCCAGTCTGGTACACTGACACAAATAAACACTATTCTGGGCATTCAGTTCTTCACCAAGCTTTCTTGACTGGATTGGCCTCTACGCATTGATTCTGGGAACACTCTAGTTTTCTCTTTGAGTTGTCAGTGTACTACCCCTCCTGGTTTTTGAAGGAGGTACTAAATCTAAGCAACACCAAGCTTCAAGGCCAAATTAAGACGAAATGTCTTCATGTATCACTACAAAAAACTGCAAAAAAAAAAAAAAATTCCTGGGCAAGCAATTACCCTTTTTACCTCTTCACTTTACGTAATGAGGCCAGCGATGTTGTATGATTTAGAGACAGTGGCACTGGGGAAAAGACAGGAGTCAGAGTTGGAGGTAGCAGAGATGAAAATGTTGAGGTTCTCTTTGGGAGTAACGAGGATGGATAGGATCAGAAACGAGTACATCAGAGGGACAGCACATGTTAGATGTTTTGGAGACAAAGTCAGAGAGGCTAGATTGAGATGGTTTGGACATGTACAGAGAAGGGATAGTGAGTATATTGGTAGTAGGATGCTGAAGTTGGAACTACCAGGCAGAAGGCCCAGAGGAAGACCAAAGAGAAGATTTATGGATGTGGTGAAGGCGGACATGAAGGTCGTTGGAGTAAGAGTAGAAGATGCAGAGGATAGGGAGAGATGGAGGCAGATCATTTGCTGTGGCGACCCCTGAAGGGAACAGCCGAAAGAAAAAGAAGAAAAAGACTTTACGTAACACTTGGTCATGGAAATTCTTCCAAGTTCTATCCAACACTTCACTGCTATGTTCTTCGTAGCACCTTGTGTCAGATTTAACACAGTGATGATTGGTTCCAAAGCCAAGAACTGACCTTGGCCTGTTTACGTACTATAAACAAACAGTTCTGCACCATGCTGCCTCTGAGCTTCTCATTTCAGCTCAATCAGCTCTCCATGCTATCCCATTATCTCTCAAAGTATACAGAAAAAAATGCAAAAAAAAATCTCTTCTTGGTCCTGACACCCAGATGGTCTAAGTCCACTTGGGTAGTCAAACAGAAAAACGTAAAGCTTCACCAATCACCTTAATTAAGCAAACAAACAAACAAACAATCACGAGAAATCAATTTCCTCTTTATACTCCCCAACAGGACATGAATTAGCATGATGCTAAACAGCACTTCTGTACATCGTTCTGTATAATGCATCTAAATGCACATTCTAAAAAATGTTGATATAAACATAACAAATTAGTTTAAGTCTTTTTTTTGTGGGAATCTTAATCATCATAGACTCCAACCTCATTTTTGGCACGCTGTGAGTGGAAGGAAGAAGTGTTGTCCCGTGTTGAGTCCTTAATTGGGCCATGAGAGTGAGATTTCTCTTTTGGCGACTGTTCATTCTGTTAACACGAACACACAAGAATCAAGAAAGTATTCATTCTGAGCAGTGAGAATCTTTGCATTTTGATTTCACACATGAGAAATAATGAACAGAAGGTCTAAACTGTTATGTATAAATTAAATCAAAGGCAATCAAAGCCATCGTAGACACCCATTTAGAAGAAATGCTTAATATGCAATTAGCTACTAAGATTTTTCTTGGTTGGTTGCATTAGCAATTCATGATGAAGAAATATAAGATGAAGATCAGAGTTGATCTGGCTTTTCGAGAATGCTACTGCCTGGGTCTGACCAAGAGAACTAAAGAAGTCATTCATTCATTCATTTTCTGAACCACTTGATTCGAATTAGAGTCTCTGGGCAACGGCAGCGTACACCCTGGACAGCTCACCAGGCCATCGCAGAGCAGAAACATGAAACATGCTAACGGCTATGCAGCTACTCTTGCCAAAAGTCAGCAATGGTTCTTTTAGGTGAGCCTCATAACATACACAGTGAGAGACATGGCTGGCCTTTGATAACCCAGTTAGCTGCACTGGGAGAGCAGTGACAACCTGTTGAGAGAGGGGCTTGAACCCCCAACTTTGCGATCAGTGATCCAGCGCCTTGCCACCAGACTACCACTGCCTGAACTAAGGCAGTGTTACAAAAAAAAAAGTAAAAACATAAAATCAAAACCAAAACCAATGGTACAAAATGGGTTACTGTGGAACAGCAATACACCACCATCTTAAATACAGGCAGTCACTCACTTTTTGCCAAACTGCTTAAACCTATTTGGGTTGTGGAAGGATAAAACCTCTCTCAGTTGACATTGGACAAAGGTAGGGTACACCCTGAACGGTTTTGCCACAGTTAGAGACAGCTACTTTGCCTAATGTGCATGTTTTTGTACTGTAGGAGGAAACTCGAATACCTAAAAACAAGTCACACAAGCATGGGGAGAACATGCAAATTCCACACAAGAACTCAGAGCCTGAACTAGAATCCAGGTTTTGTAGTGGTTAGCACATCCACCTAAGAGCAAGAAGGTTCTGGGTTTGAAGCCTGGTAAGGGCATTTCTGTCTGGAGTTTGCATATTCTCCCCGTGATGGTGGAAGTTCCTTCTGGGTACTCCGGGTTCCTCCCACAGTGCAAATTAAGAAGATTGCTTGTCCCAGATTGCTCAAGTGTCTGGTTGTATATATGGATGGATGTGTTTGTTAGCCTTGCCATGGACTGGCCAGCTGTCCAGGGTGTACCCACCCTTCAATAAGCGTTATCACTGAGATAGGGTTCAGCCTCCCTGTAACCCTAAATAAAGTTGTTTGGTTAATAAATAAATGGATGCACCCCCAGTGCAGCTAACCAGGTTATCAAAGGCCGGTCATGTCTCTCACTGTCTATGGTAGGAGGTTCATGTAAAAGAATCATTGCTGACTTTCGACAAGAGTAGCTGCAAAGCCATCAGCGTATTTCCATCCTGCAATGACCTGACGGGCTGTCCAGGGTGTACTCTGCCCTCGCCCGGAGTCGACTGGGATGGGCGCCAGCCTCCCCACGATCCTAATTAGGATTAAGCGGTTACAGAAAATCAACTGAACTGATAAATGGATGCATACTGTAAATGAATGATTGGTGGAAATCCATCAAATAATTCTTGGTATTGCATCAATGCTACTGGATAACCCAATTACTGTATTGCATTTTTGGCATCAAACAAGTTGAATGACTATTAAAAAATTGGCATTTTAAAATATCCATTCATATATTTTCTTAATCCTAATTAGGGTCGCGAGCAGCTTATCTCAGCGGACTCTGGGCTAGGGCATGGTGCACCCTGTAGAGCTCGCCAGGCCATCGCAGGGCCAACACTCACACAACAATTCATAGTCACACTCACACCTATGGGTGATTTGGAACTACTGTGCATGGTTTTGGACTGTGGGAGGCAACCAGAGTACCCAGAGGAAACCCATGCAAACACAGAGAGAAGATGCAAACTACACACAGAAACACCTGAGCTGGCCATCAAACCCAGGACATTCTCTCTGTGAGGCGGACGTGCTAAGCACTAAGCCACCGTGCCGCCCAATAGATCAGTTCATTTTCTGTAACCGCTTCATACTAATTAGGGTCGCGGGGAGGCTGGTGCCCATCCCAGCCAACTCAGGGCGAGGGAAGAGTACACCCTGGACAGCTCGCCAGTAGAATTGCAGTCTACTCTTGTCGAAAGTCAGCAATGGTTCTTTTACATGCCTCACACCATAGACAGTGAGAGACATGGCCGGCCTTTGATAACCCAGTTAGCTGCAGTGGGGGGGTTGGGGGGGGGGCAGTGACAACCCTGTGGAGAGTGGGACTCGAACCCCCAACCTTTGGATCAGTGATCCGGCGCCTTATACCACTAGACCACCACTGCCCCGGCAATTCCTACGACTCATGAAATCTATTCATAGAATCCGTCCCAAAACTACGAACAGGCCAAGTTATAAATTCAAGTTTTTCATCTGGATTCAAAGCCAGTTACTGAGCTTGTGTTTCTAATGTTCTCTGTAGCACTCTTGCTCAGTTTAATGGCCATGTAATGAATTCCTTTTCCACTGGCTGAGCTGCGACTGAGACTAACCGTAGGCCTGCAGTAAATGCAAAACTTGATAGCTTGCCATAGTATCCTGAGTAATGCGCTCTAACTTTCTTTCTCTGGAAGGGTGCATGCTGCTGCATTTTGAACAACGTGAAGCTTCATTAAAGACACAGCAGGACTGCTGGCAAAAATGTTACAATCTAGTGGTTATGAAAGCGTACACGAGTCTCTCAGCAGCAGGTAAACCAAGGGTTTCTTTTTTTTTTCTTGGTCTCAGATAAAAATAAACAGTTTAAAATATTTATGACTACAATTAACGCCAGCATGCAGATTGCACCAACTTTAAAATTCAGGCTTTTTTTTTAACTTGTTCAAACTCTTTGAAAACATTTAAGGTAGCAAACACATAATTATATATGCGAAGTATGTTGTATAGCCTTGAGCTTTGTGTGACTCTGTAATTCCTTGTAATTCCTGGGTGCTCTCCACTTTATAATGATTTTCTGGCAGTGTATATTTTTTAATTATGAATTTTAAAGATTTAATTATTGCAAATGAAGAATTTCCAGACATGCATTTAATAATATTATCAAGTGACACGGTGGTGCGGTGGCTAGCACGTCCACCTCACTGCAAGAAGGCCTGGATTCCACTTCCGGGATCAGGCATTTCTGTATGGAGTTTGCATGCTCTTCTCGTGCTTGTGTGGATTTCATCTGGGCACGCCGGTTTACACCCACAGTACAAAGTCACGGACAGTAGGCTAATTGGCTTTTCAAATTAATTCTGGAAAAACTAGTTGTGAGGGTGAACAGCTGTGTATGTGTTGGCCCTGTGATGGCCTGGAAATCTGTCCAAGGTGTGCCCAAAGTCAGCTGAGATGGCCGCCAGCCTCCCTGCAACTCTTACTAGGAATAAATGGCATAGAAAATGAATGGATAAATGAATATAAAAACATTTGTCTATTTACTAAAATAAAAGGTATGTATACTGTATACGTAAATATATATATATATATATATATATATATATATATATATATATATATATATATATATATATATTTACGTATACAGTATACATACTTTTATTTTAGTAAATAGACAAATGTTTTTATATTCATTTATCCATTCATTTTCTATGCCATTTATTCCTAGTATATATATATATATATATATATATATAAACACACACACACACACACACACACACACATATATATATATATATATACACATATACACACACACACACACACACACACACCCATATGTATATACATACATATATATATATATATATATATATATATATATATATATATATATATATATATATATATATATATATATAATTTTCTGAGTAGATCCTTCCGTAGGAGAGTGCTCAATACTATTTGGTAGAGCAAATAACCAAAAATGATAGAGCAAATAAAAATAAATAATAATAATTATAATAAATAGAGCAAAATTATATATATATATATATATATATATATATATATATATATATATATATATATATATATATATATGTGTGTGTGTGTGTGTGTGTGTGTGTAAAATCTGATAACTGGAATGATACTCTAAGATTCGGGTATACTTTTTTTTGCAAAACTGAACAATCAAAAAAGGTAGCTGAAGTAATTTTTGATCGTGCAAGTGGTTTGGTGATGGAATTCTGACTGAAGTCAGAACCCTGCAAAGTCTAACCCTGCCAAGATCCTGGCTGAGCTCCTCTCTTGAGGATCCAGTTGGGTGGCGCGGTAATGTGCGGTGAGGCAGCTGGGGGGAGAGTAGTTGTAGGCTGCTGGCACGTGTTGGCATACCCTGACCCACTGCCAGTCCGGCTTCCTGACTGTGGGTCCTGTGACGTTCACGTCGAACATACATAGAGTGCCTGTGGGGGCGCTGCTGAGATGAGAAAGGGCTAGTATAGCCCAAGCCATAGGGGACGGATTCATGAGGGGCAGAAAGTGAGTGACTGTGCATGCCTGTGGCCCCAGCCGCCATGGCTGGATCCAGGGTATCTGGCACTTTGGCTTCCTCTGGTGTTTTTTTGCGACCTGAAGAATGATGTGAGTCCAGGGTGCCACCGTCTAGCCGATGGCTAGTGCGCCCTGCTGGGCTATGGCCCTGGCGATCTGAGCCAGAGTGCCGCTCTGTTCTAGGGCTGGTGGGGGCAGCGTTTAGGTCTAAACAGCTAGTTGGGAAGTACCGGGAACCAGAGCTAGAACTAGGCACTGTCTCCTCTACATGAAGACGAGATTCAGCCAGGTTTCCAACAGACTTGGCGTCACTCAGTGTGCCATGGCTTTTGGACAGGCCAAGGTAAGATGAGTTGCTCTTGGAGGATGATGATGAGGGCATGGAACCATGTGAGCTCTCCATGTAGGCATGACGCCCGTGCTTGTCACTAGACTGCAGAGTACTTGTTTTGCCCTCCAGAAACGTTGATGATGGTTGTCGGTTTTGTTTGGATGATTTAAGGTACTTGCTAGTGGACATGTCTACCCCACCAGTGGTTTTGGGGCCCAAAGTGAAGTCGAACTCGATTTTGCCCTTGACATCCTTGGGGCTCAAGAGATGAGGAAGATGATTGTTGGCCAACTCTTTGCTGCAAGAGATCGAGCGACTCAGCGTTTGGCTCTGGTAGTTCTTAGGATGCAGTGTCGGGCTCAAGCTGGCTGCTATAGGCCCACCACCACCATTCAGAAAGCCTTCTGTGGTCCCTCGCAAGTCTTCATGCCGTGGCAGTGACGAGCAATCTTTGCTGTTGGAGCGACGATGGCTGGAACTCTTACTACTACAGAAAAAGAAATGAAAAAAAGAAATGATAGAAACGACTTGATAAATTAGTATATTCCTTCATTCATTCATTTTCTTAGTTGCTTATTCCTAATTAGGGTCAATGGGGAGGCGACTGCCCATGTCAGTTGACAATGAGCAAATCAAGGTACACCCTGAATAGCGCTCCAGGCCATCGCAGGGCCAAGATTAATGCATCTATATGAATTTTATTTGGGTTAGCTCTTGTACCAAAGAACATCTATTTGTATGTACCAGGTGAGCAAGCCAAGTAATGATACCTGCCCTCGTTTTACTCTTGGCCTCAGCTCAAAAAAGTATTATCTCACCTGGTTAGTATAGAATTTTAAATCTGAAATTCATGGTAATGTGTGTCACTGTATAATGTTAGCTAACCGGCTAGGAATGGTGTTGTCCCCATGATATGGTTTCCTCTTGGAGGATCGAGGTGGCGTGGGAGACGGCGGAGCAGGTCGCTCCAGTACTCGCAACGCTTGGAACACGAGGTGGTTCAAACATTGCTCTGTCAGAAAGCGCTCTGATGGATTCAACAGCAACAGGTTCTGAAGTACACGACAGGAAATGTCAATATTAAATTTAGAACATAAAAGGAAAAAAAAACACACAGGATGGACTGGCAAGATAAAAAAAGATGCAAACTACATTTGGTAGAAATGTGTATAGTTATGCAGCTGATTCACAGGGTTCTCACAAAGTTAAAAATTGATGGTATATTTGCAGTAATACATATGGTGCATTTGACATAATGATATATTATTATATATTGTCCATACACAACTATTTCTGCTATGCAGCATGGCGATTACATTAGAGCAGCTAGGCAGTGATGGCTCAGTGGATAAGGTTCAGAGGAGGGGTTACTGTCAGCAGTTCAATCCCCAGTATCACCACTGTTGTGACCTTGAGGAAGGCCCTTAACCCTCAATTGCTCAGTTGTATAAAAAAATGATGATTATTATTATATATAAATATTAAATATATTATTATATGGCTGTGGAGAAGAGTGTAGGTACAGTTTGAAATATTGATGTGTTTGCCTTAATATATACAGTGGTACCTCACCTTACGAAAGTCTCACCAAACGAAAAATTCAGGTTACGAAAAGCATTTTCCTAAAATTTTTGTCTCAGGATACGAAACTAGTTCACGTTACGAAAGCGCCATCTTAAAAATTCAAACGTGCCATTCAAACATTCAAACGCGGCATTCAAACATTCAAACAATGCACGAGCTGCTGTCCCATCAGTGACGTTCAAACATCCCGCCCCGCTGGCCTCCCATTGGCTAACAACTGAGCTGTTGTTCATGTCGCCTTCACTTGCGCGCCATCTTGGACAGGTCCACCTGACACCATCTTGGACAGGGATCTCACTGCCTAGGAGGAAGGACGCATCTACCTCCCATTGCCTATTATAGAGCTGAATCCACCATGATGCTTTTCGTGTAAAGGACAGAGTTACGGTTGTTTTATGCTTTATTTCTTGACTCAGGCTTTTAACCTTCCATGCAAGTGAGGAGAAGAAACGGGCTCGAGTGATATCACAAAGGAATATGGCCAAACCCGTCTACCATCGGTACGATATTGAAGCAGAAGGAGGTCTTAAACGGTATGCTTTTATAATTTTTAAAGCGTTTAGGGGGTAGTATTGGGAGCCTTGGGACGAATCACACGTTTTACATGTAAAATGCGGTTCAACTTACGAAAAATGCAGGTTACGAAAAAAGCTTTGGAACGGATTACTTTTGTAAGGTGAGGTACCACTGTATTTTGTAATACAGTATATGAGTATGACCAAATTATCCCCCATTTTTTTTTTGTTCGAAGGCTTTACAAGATAGATGATGTTTGACCTTTCAAGGTGACTCAAGGTCAAAAGTAATTTTCACTTTTTGAAAGTTCATACAGGGATTCTTACTTGTGTTCCAAAAAATGGCATGTCTATCGACACTAGCTTCCAAATTGTAAGCACTTTAAATCGGGGGACCCCAACCACCAGTCCGGTACCGCTCCGCAAAAGAAATAATTAATTATTTCCGTTTTATTTAATATCTGAGTCTGAACAATCTTTATTTTTGAAAAATCTTTTTTTTGAAAAGTGACCGGATTCTCTCGGTTACATGCTGGTCATTTAAGCGCTAAAATGTAACCCACAAGAGCAACAATAGCGGGGATTTTGGGAGAGACCGAGCCTGAGCCTTCATTCTCCCCGCTGCTGCATGATCACTTTATTGTTTTTTACTTTTTACTACTGTGCTTTACTTCCAAACCAACTTTATTTCCGCTGTTGAAAAATAACATTCATGGAGTGATTATTATTATCATTACTATTAATAATAATAATAATAATAACAATAATAATAATAATAATAATAATAATAATAATAATAATAATTTATGTAAAGAAATTATATTTACAATATTAACAATCTATGACACACACCCCCGGTCTGCGGTAAAATTGTCAAGTGTTGACCGGTCCACGGTGATAAAAAAGTTGGGGCCCCATGCTTTAAATCATATGACCTTGATTTTGATTTTTTAATGTCACGCAATGTCAAAGGTAATTTTTGCATTTGAAGATCCGTACATGGATTCTTACTCATGGTCTTTGAAAACAGCATCTCTATTGACACTTGTTTCAAAGTTATAAACATTTAAAAGCATGTGACCTTAATTTCCACCTTGCAAAGTTCTTCAAAGGTTGCAGCACTTCCAAAAGTTTGTGACCTTGCTCTGACCTTTACCTTTGACCTTAACATTCCTATATCAAATAATCTCAGATGGGGGTCGTGTCCCCACCAAGATTGGTGAAAATCCTTATATGGGTGTGATCAGGATAAACTGACAATAACTTGCAGAAAGATGGAAAACCAAACGCCAGTGATAGAAATACTGGGACTAGAACCCCGGTATTTTTAGGCAGGGATGAATAATTGCTTGTATGCTTTAGAAGTTCAAATCGGTTCAGTAAATAAATGGTGTCAACTTTACCTTCATAAGATCCAACATGAGCCCATTAATGATGCCTAAGTATCTTCTCTCCAGAGTCTGAGGATGACTGACTGTAGGGAACTGTAACATTTGATACAAAACCATGGGGAGGGAAGCAGGGAGCATGAGAAAAGAGAGAGAGAGAGAGAGAGAGAGAGAGAGAGAGAGAGAGAAAGAGAGGCACTAAGTTTTATATTTAAGCCCCTTTGTTAATTTCCTCATTCAGAAGGCTGAAAAGGCTGGAGAGAGAAATAGACAGCTGGAGACGATAAGAAAAGTGATTCTAAGGTATAAGCAGAAGCTAATTTCTCATCTTTTATTCACAGCTGGTACAGATACAGTTCACTCCTTTTTTCAGTTAAAAGAGAAGAGAACAGTTGAGTTCCTACCCGGAGACCAGCGAAGCGGGGGTTGCTGTAAAAGAGCTTCATTTGTTCTGGTGGTAGAGGTCCCAACACTTTCTGGATGGTGAAAAGTTGATCGATCTCACTTTCCCCCGGAAATAAAGGCTGTCCATCACTCAGCTCACCCAGAATACATCCCACTGACCACATATCCACAGCCTTACCATATGGAGCTCTAAGTGATACAGCAAGACAAATACATGATTTTTCGGAAAACCCAAACACATGTACTGTACAGCAAACTCTTATCTCTTTCAGCAGACTCTTGTTATTTATTATACTATAGTGCTCCTAAATTCTTGCATCTGGTTAGATGTTGATTGACTTTTCATAACAGCAGCACTGACAGCAGGCTTATACTAGATATATAAATCCCTCGCATACTATAATAATAGAAAACATATGGTTTTGCAAGTAGTAGGGAAAGGCCACTCTCAACTTTCCAAAACACCATCGAAAAACCTATAATACTCAACAAACAACAGCGTAGCAATTTTGCACCCCCTAGCTTGCTATATATAGCCCACAGTTCTGTAGTGCATGTAATGATGCTGTTTGCACCCTCATGAGTGCACTATTCCCCCCCCCCGCAAATTTTTTCCTAATTTAGTCGTATCCAATTTCTATCAAGTATTGCCTTCCCTATCACACAACCACCATCAACCAGGTATCAGCGGCGTGATATGCAATGCTAGCTTGCCACCCACCTCTTTTTGAACCCCTGCGTATTTGGTTGCGGTTTAATACACTCGGAGGGATGCCACTATCTGCCCCCATCATATGAATGAGCTCACAGATGCCCATGTCAGGGAAGTGAGTGTGTGTGCCATCCCTCCCTCCCATGATCTCCCGGTCATGGGTAGCTGTGGTATTAATCTGCATTCGAACTTGCGATCTCTGGGTTAATAGTCACGCACCTTATCGATGGACTACTCGAGAGCCCTTGAGGGCACTACTTGTCATGTGGTACACTGACTGGGACACTAAGCGCATGGTTTATATGTGTTTTTAGTTCTGATGCAAGTTAAAAAGAAAAAAAAAAAAGAAAAGACACGTTTAAATGAACTACACTGCTGCACTCGTGTTTTCTTCTATTATCAGGTTAAGCATGCTCTGTGTCCATGCACTGTCTAGCGTAGATAAATAAAGAAAAAGAGAGAAAACGTGATTGAGAGAGAGAAAGGCCTAATGGCAATTTGGAAGAACCAATAATACTAATATGCATGTTTTTGAACTGTGGGTAGAAACTGGAAAACCTGGAAGCAAACTCTATACAGAAACACCCTCGCCGAGCCCGAGACCCTAAACCAGGACCTTCTTGCTGTGAGGTGGACATCCTAACCACTACAGCATCGTGCAAATATTAGATATTTATCAAGCACTTAATGAGCTGAGGGTGTGCTGGAGCTGTCAAACAGTACAATACTGCAGACATGCAATTGTCAAATTATCTATTTGTTTATGCATCAGAAAATAAAAATAAAAAAGGCAGCAGGGACTTTTCGAGCTGTGAGGAATATTGCAACTGCAAATTCGTCTGATTTACGATTATCAAAAACACTGCACTGGTATATTAGAATATGCTTCTTTTGCCAAAAGAAAAGGCAACCAGATGAAAGAACCAAAGAAGGCAACGGACAAAGGATGAGAGAGGAATGGACAAAAAGTGAGAGAGGGAGAGGGAGAGATGAGACATCAGAGTGAAAGACAAAGTACTGCTTTGAGATGTGTAGAGAGGGAGGGTGAGAACATTTGAGTAGGCGGAATTTAAATGGCGAGACGTTTGGGGGAAAAATGGTTGTGGCATTCTCTCTCTCTTTTTCTGTTTTCCTCTCTCTCTCTCTCTTTCTGTATGTGTTCTTATCTTTAAAAATTTGTAAATTTGTACAATATACATTATTCCACCATCGCTCACTAGATATGAGCTATCGTGTGTTCTAATTGGCTAATCCATGACCATACATTTTTTAAACTCATATCCTATTAACTGAACTGGCACTACAGCATTTTTAGCTTTCATTTAAAGCAGATTCCATGAAATGGAAGAACATTTGGAATGAAATTATTTGTTGGTAAAAATCTCATTTTAATTTTCAAGAAATAGATGTTTAATGTTGTTATTGGTGGGTTGTTGTTTTTTTTTTTTTGCCACAAAACACAAATATGGGTTTTGATGCAAGGAACAGACCTTTCGTTTTTGGTATGGCGTCATGCTGAAATGTGATGTGCACACATATCCATCCATCCATCTATCCACCCATCGATCCATCTATCTATCGAAACAATTTATGTCAGAGATGTTTGTTTCTGAAATCATGGATTGGCTTCTGTTTTGGGTCAGTTTCCCAACCTGCAACCCGTTTTTTTTTTTTTTTTTTTGGTGTTGGTAGCATTAGCACAACGAATTATGTAAACAACTGTAAACAAACAAGACAAGAAAATAAGACTAAATTTCCAACAGCTTCAAGTTAATTATTGTCTCCCAAAAGCATGGCTAGACCATAATCCATGTTACGAAAAACATTTTGCCAAAATTTTTTGTCTCTGCATACGAAACAAGTTCTCCTTACGAAACTCGCCAAACGCACCATTCAAACATTCAAACAATGCACGAGCTGCTTTCTCATTGACTTTCTTCCAACATCCCACCCCGCTGGCCTCCCATTGGCTAGGAGGGATGACGCAGCTCCCTCCCATTGGTTATCTCCCAACATCCCGGCCCGCTGGCCTCCCATTGGCTAGGAGGGATGATGCAGCTCCCTCCCATTGGCTATTATGGAGCTGCATCTCCCATAATGCTTTTCGTGTAAAGGACAGAGTTACTGTTGTTTCATGAGTGTACTCATTGCTTTATTTTTTGACTCAGGCATTTAACCTTCTATAAACATTTGTAAGATTATAACTCTGCTAAGGAGACATAGTCAGCACACACACACACACACACACACACACACACACACACACACACATGCGCATGATTTCCGGTGCGAGTGAAAAGAAGAAGTGGGCTCGTAACATGCGGTTGAGTGATATCGCAAAGGAATATGGCCAAACTCGTCTATCATCGGTACGATATTGAAGCAGAAGGAGGCCTTAAAAGGTATACTTTTATAATTTTTAAAGGGTTTAGGGGGTAGTATTGGGGGCCTTGGAAAGAATCACGCGTTTTACATATAAAATGCGGTTCAATTTACAAAAAATCCAGGTTAAGAAAAAGGCCCTAGAACGGATTAATTTCGTAAGTTGAGGTACCACTGTACTAAGAACACTCACCCAAGGAGAAGTTCAGGTGATCGGTACCACCTGGTGGCCACATACTCGGTATAGTTGGCATCGCTACCTTCTGAAAGATTCCGTGCAAATCCTGCAAGAAGAAGCATACAAAAATGGGCATGCGAGGAGTTTCTAAAAGTATGAGGGCATAATCATTGTACCATTGATGACACACAGGTTTATGTAAAAGTCTGGTACCAAGAATAGCAAGAAACTGACATCAAAATTTATTGCCTTATTTCATATTATACAAGAACGCAGCATTGGTAACGGGAGGAACTCTCATATGAATTCTACCACACTGTGTTTTGCGTCAGCCTTGTATGACACCATGATACCATGCACTCCAGATGGTAACTTATATACCAAGCGTCAATTGATTCTTAATGACTAACACTTGATATTCGTATATTTGTATTTGTATGCAGGACTATCTGTTCTATATGAGAAAAAAAGTACATATAAAAATACTATGCAGTTTCAAACATTTTTACCCAAAGAATACAAAATACAAAGCAATTTTATTTTGGGAAGAGTACAGCACAAAAGTGCAGGTACTAAATTTGCTGCAGCAGATTGACTGCAATAAAACGTCTCAGTTCTTCAAAACAACATCTTAGTACGTATCTTAAAATACTACAATGATAATAATAAGAATTAAATGGTTTACAATTATAACATAACACCAATAAAATTATTTTTTATATAATATAATTACTGTGGGGCAGCACGGTGGTGTACTGGTTACGTCTCACAGCATGAATGCCTGGGTTCAGTTCCCAGTGTGAGCATTTCTGTGTGGAGTTTGCAAGTTCTCCCTGTGCTTGTATGGGTTTTCTCTGGGTACTCCAGTTTCCTCCCACAGTTCAAAAACAGGCCATTATGTAAATTGCTACCTGTTTACACTGAGCTGCATATAATTTGGACATGTTTACATTAGAATCGAAAATTAACAATTTTATCTGCAACTGCATCCCCTTGCTCTCCAGCTTTGTTCTGTTGTTTTCAAATACCTTTTTATTTATGGCTGCAACATATATGAACTTTTACCTGCAGACACTCACACAAAATGGGCTTGTCATTAACCGACAGCATAACAACTCAAGTCTTTCAAAAAAAAAAAGTAATGAAGTTCTATGAGAACCTACACATTGCCAATCACATCCCATATTACAGTTACAGGCTCGTTTTCCCTCCAATTCAAGTTCATCACTACATTCTCTGCATCAACCTGACCAGATTGACGAAAATACAGTTTTCTTTCCGAGATACACACCATATCATTCTTCTCTCAAGGGCATTTCTGACCAAGCCAACATTGCCTAACAACCCCACCTGCAGCTTGCATCCTAGGCTGGCTGTCAAAAACTTTGAGATGAATACTGATATTCCAAGACTGATATTCCAAATAAATACCAGTACGTACCTGTTCAAAGGCAGTGGCACACCACTATATTAATCAAGTAGATATTCAATAGCTGTACCTTCTGGCAATACACCACAGAAGTGTGTGTGGGGGGGCTAATGACCTTCTTCTTTTCCTTTTCGGCTGTTCCATTTCAGGATTCGCCACAGCGAATCATCTGCCTCCATCTTCATGGAAGTCATATTCATGATTCAGATATTTGATTTGACATTTTTTTTTTTTTTTTTTACGTCGGATGCCCTTCCTGACACAATCCTTAGCAAGGTGCAGAAACACGGTGACGGCTTTGGAGCTTACTCTTGTCGAAAGTCAGCAATGGTTCTTTTACATGCCTCATACCATAGACAGTGAGGGACATGGCCGTCCATTGATAATCCAGTTAGCTGCACAGGGGCGGTGACAATCTTGTGGAGAGTGGGTCTCGAACCCGCAACCCTAGGATCAGCGATCCAGCACCTTTTACCACCAGGTCACCACTGCCCTACCTAATGACCTTGTATGCACTTAATAAAATTACAGTTAAATACCTGTAATCACTCCAATTTTTCACGAGGTTCACCAGGTCACCAGGTTGGACCAAATAAGTGTCCAAGTAACCTGGTTCATATCTGCCCTGGGGATGAGTGGAGGACAGCCTTTAGTCCCACAAAAGCATACTATGAATATGCTGTGATGCAGTACAGGCTTTCTGGCAATCTTTTAATGTTCCACTGCCTAAGAACTCATGCAGTGTGTGAGATGATGGGACGCTTCATCATTGTGTTTACTGATGGCATTCCCACAAGATAAAGGTCTTCACGTCCAGAACGTCAGACATATTAGACCATTAAGGCACCAGTTATACGTAAAAGGAGAAATGTGTGAATTCCCTTCCTGGTTTATGTCATGGGTACTGAGAGGGTCGCCATGGATACTGGGAAAGTCATGGCTGTTACATCATGGCCTCAAAGGAAGACCATTAGAAAGCTCCTAGAATTCACTACTTTCTACAGCGTGTTTATAGGAACTTCAGCACAGCAGCACGTCACTTAATTCCTCTACTGAAGGAAAATGTGAAGAAGTTACCTATGCTGGAACCCAACTGCACAAGTGGTGTCCAAAATGTTTGAAATGACATTTACCACAGCTCCGATAAAAACAGAAACCTGATCCAGCCAAGCTGTTCATCCTAGTACTGGATGACTCCACCACAGTGGTGGAAGCAGTATTGCCACAATGCAATATGAGACACTCAAACTAAACCTGGTGGCATCCGTTTCTACGAATCTCTATGTTTGGCTAAACAAAAATATGATGTGGGTGACTGGGAACTCCTGTCCAAAAAACTCACCCATAAAGCTTGGAGGAACGAAAGCACTGGATGGAAGAAGCATACAGTATTCAAGGACCAAGAGGATCTTGAATATTTATGCACTGCTGGATGTTTTAATCCATGTTCAGCATGGTGGGTTCTTCTCATGCTTCCAATTCACCATACCCCATCAATCAAGTTCCATAAATGTAAAGGGAGACTCTCCATTCTGATAATTCAGTGTCAATGACTATCCTGGCTCAACCCATCCCTCCATCATGGCTGATAAATGCCTCTGAGAAAGACTTTCATCAAGAACCTGTTTGAATTCCCCTGTATATTGTTTTCCATGAGCATCCACAAGGATTAGTTTTCATGTGTCCTTGCCCTTTCATCCCCTAGGCCCACATGTCTCCTGTCATTGGTCACCAGCATTTAATGCAAACACCAGCTCCTCCGAGAAAAAACATGGCTGCAAACCAGGTTTGTTAAATTCTAAACAAATAACTATAGTATGTATTACATTTTTGTGCTCACCGAAACTCAGAGGCACAAACTTATTCCTGCATGTACAAAGTGAGCTCTATGAAGACCTGGTTTACTGATTTAGAGGAGAAGAACCCGGGTGTCCTCACATAGCTTTCATCTCAACTCCAGAAAGTTCACAGATTCCATTTGGGATGGAATAGGATCCTGATTCAGCACCACACCCCCTCATCTGACTCTTGTGATCTCACTAATATTTGTCTCTGACTGAACACAAATCCCAATAGCCATGCTCCAAAAATCAGAAGAAAGCTTTCCGAGAAGAGTGGCGCTCATTATAACAGCAAAACAAGACTAATGCATGTGATGGTTACCGGTAGGTGTTTACAAACAATTGGCAACATAGTTTGTTTTTAAAATGTAGGCACGAAGGTGGCGTAGCAGTTAGCACTTCTGCCTCCTGAGTTTGGGCCTTGTGTCCAGTGGGGTGTTTTTGTGTAGAGTTTGTATGTTCTCCAACTGCTTGTGTGGGTTTCTTCTGAGTGCTCCAGTTTCCTCTCACAGTCTACAGGCATGCATATTAGGCTAATTGGATATTATTGGTTGCCAAAAGGTGTGTGTGTGTGTGTGTGTGTATGTGTGTTGGCTTTGCAATGGTCTGTTGAGCTGTTCATGGTGTACCCCGCCTTCGCCTGAAGTCTGCATGGATTGGTCGCAGTTTTTGGGTGACAATAATAAAGGATAAAGTGGTTCGGAAAATAAAACGAATGATGCAATACCACAACACACCTACCCAGGAGGTTATAAACCTCTATTCGGGGGCACAGACAGTATTGTGTATTCTGTGCGGTTGTTTCTGAAAAGAACACTGTGTCCCTTTTCACACTCATCCGATTTTAATTTGTGTACATTTCTTCAAGGGGCAGTGGTGGTCTAGTGGTATAGGGCACTGGATCCAAAGGTTAGGGGTTCGAGTCCCACTCTCCACAAGGTTGTCACTGTAACACCCCCCCCCCCCCTCCCCCAGTGCAGCTAACTGGGTTATCAAAGGCCGGCCATGTCTCTCACTGTCTATGGTGTGAGGCATGTAAATGAACCATCGCTGACTTTCGACAAGAGTAGGCTGCAAAGCCAGTTTCCGCCCTGCAATGGCCTGGCGAGCTGTCCAGGGTGTACTCTGCCCTCGCCCGGAGTCGGCTGGGATGGGCGTCAGCCTCTCCGGGACCCTAATTCGGATTAAGCGGTTACAGAAAATGAACTGAAGTGAACTGAACTTCAATATACACTTACAACTAACTACATGTTTTAAAGCATCCAGACATTAAACAAGACACCATATACAGCAAATAAACATATAATTAAGACTATTATGATGAAATGAGACGGGGAGGGCAGGGGGTGTTTGAGTGAGACTGGAGAATGTTCACACTCAATTGATCCAGCGGGGCTAAAAATACAAGTGTTCAAAAGGAGTCTGCTGTGACTCATGTGCATTCTCCATGGCACTCACAGAGCTGCCTAATCATATAAAGTGTGACTTTTCACTTTTCACGCAATATTGTTTGTCTTCCAGCAGGTGGGGAATCGTGATCTCAGTAAGAATGATCATACATTGTACAATCATATTTCTTGGGGTGTTGTAGGATTTTAATTATTAAATTATATCTCTTAAACATGGTCAGAGTGTACAATCGTTTGCACTATTCATGCGGTCTGTGTTCGTGGCATCACCTCCGGTACATGTAATGCAATGTATGACCGTGTGACTTACTGTTCATGATCACATTCATCATGTAGATTTATTCATTGATTCACTGAGATATACACAGAGAAGCCAACTTACCAAAATCACACAGCTTGAGGATGTCATTGGAGCTGATGAGGAGATTTTCCGGCTTGATATCTGAAACACATTACGATGTCCATAAATGGGAAAGATTGAAGAAAACATTTGAAATACACAAATCAAATTACACTTATGCTAAACAAGGAAAAAGCAATACGTACTATGTTTCAGTAACCAAATCAGCTTTTTTTTTTTTTCTTACAAAGCCTTCAGGCTGTTCTTACCTCTGTGTACAATCTCATTCTTATGGCACCAGTGGATCGCTTTAATCAGCTGATAAATGTAGTTGCGGACTTTATCGGGTGCTGCGCCATTGGGCATTTCCTCCAGCAGTTCCAACATGTTCTACAGAGTTACACAACAAAACAATAAATAAAAATGATTCAATGGCTAGAACAGCATTAGATACCAAAAGCATTTTCATGGTTTTACCATAACTTCAAATATCAATATAACAGAATACAGAGATGTAAGATGAGGAATATTTTTGTACTTTAAGTGTTTCTTTGCAAGTAGAACATCAGTAAGGCCAGAAGCCATAGTTACACTCAATTAATGCAATTACATCTCATACTTTGCCTTGACTTTTATTTTTATTTCAGTCCAGTCTGGTAAGAAGGACAAAAAAAATCAACCTTTATCAACTAAATTATTTTTAACACATGATTTTATAGCAATGCAGAGTACACCCTTGCCATGTCATCGCAGGGCAAAAACAAACCAACGGCTATGCAGCCTACTCTTGATGAAAGTTAGCAATGATTCTTTTATATTCTTCTCACCACAGACAGTGAGAGACATGGCCAGCCTTTGATAACCCAGTAAGCTGCACGGGTGGTGGTGAGGCAGCACTGTATGAAAATATGGAAGAAAATATAGAATTAAAGTATGTGATGGTAAGGGTGTGGGTTTTTTTCTTTTTCAAGAATTGCACCAAATGTGACCCACCACATCAAATCGAATTTTTAGCTATATGAGCTATGCATAGTTCCATATTCTCTACTCAATAATGTCCATTTTGGTACCAAAATATAATTAATGTAGTGTTTCTGGTTGTTGGAATGTGGCCACATTTGTTCAGGGAATTTGGGAAATTTTAAAACAGATAATTTTGAGAAAACTTAGAAGGTAAGAAGGTGAAGCACCAATAAACTTCCAAAACCACTCTATATTAAAAAAAAAAACAAAACAATGAAATTATTGAAATACATCAAGAATCATACTAACAGTTATTTATGATATTTATGCAGATTTAGAGTATCATAAACTATTAATAGGTCATGCTAAAATAATAATACAGTGGAACCTCACCTTACGAAATTAATCCGTTCCAGAGCCTTTTTCTTAACCTGGATTTTTCGCAAATTGAACTGCATTTTACATGTAAAATGTGTGATTCGTTCCAAGGCACCCAATACTACCCTCTAAACCCTTTAAAAATTATAAAAGTATACCTTTTAAGACCTCCTTCTGCTTCAATATCATACTGATGGTAGACGGGTTTTGCCATATCTCTTTGCAATATCACTCAACCGCATGCCACGAGCCCGCTTCTTCTTTTCACTCGCACCGGAAATCACACGCGCAAGTGTATGTGTGTGTGTGTGTGTGTGTGTGTGTGTGTGTGTGTGTGTGTGTGTGTGTGTGTGTTTGTGTGTGTGTGCGTGTGCGTGCACGCGTATGTGTGCACACGTGTGTTGACCATGTTTTCTTAGTAGAGTTATAATCTTACAAATGTTTATGAAAGGTTAAAAGCCTGAGTCAAAAAATAAAGTTGCATTAACTCAAAAAACTCATGAATAAAGCATGAAACAATAGTAACTCTGTCCTTTACACAAAAAGCATTATGGGAGATGCAGCTCCTAAATAGCCAATGAGAGGGAGCTGCGTCATCCCTCCTAGCCAATGGGAGGCCAGCAGGGCGGGATGTTGGAAGATAATGAGAGAGCAGCTTGTGCATTGTTTGAATGGCGCGTTTGAATGTTTGAATGTTTGAATGGTGCGTTTGGCGCGTTTCGTAAGGAGAACTTGTTTCGTATACAGAGACAAAAAATTTTGGAAAATGTTTTTCGTAACCTCAATTTTTCGTTTGCTGGGACTATCGTAAGGTGAGGTACCATTGTAATAATAAAAACACTTTTTGTCAGATGCAGAAAATGTATACATTTTCATCTAAAACTGACCTAACAAATTAAAATGGTCATGGATGGATGTAATAATAACATTTCTATTGTTTTCTCCAGAGAACTGGCACCGATAAAAAGAAAAGTTGTCCAGTAAATGGGAAGGATATATAGGTGGTAACGTCCCTTGAATGATACAATAGCAAAATTTATCCCCTTTGCTATCTAACCAAGGCTTATTCAGGCTTATTTATGACAACTGTTTCTTTCTTTTTTGTTATTTGTCATAGCTGTAAAACAATGCCTGATGTCATGGGTCACAAATTTCGCCACGTGCATCTTTATTGGTTTATTGCGTGGAGCATGCCGCTAGTCTTGACAGTAGGCAGCCATTTTTTTTTGCTAGTTTTTGACCAGGAGGAGGAAGAGGAGCAGGTGCATAGACTGCAAATAAGATAAAAAGACTACACTCTACTAACAGTGCTGTTGAGTGGTGGAAGTTTCTGTTTTGGTCAAAGCCATTCTCTCTCAGGTATAGCATAGAGCAACATAAATAGTGAGAAAATTAAATTAAGTTTTAAAAACCCATGGCCACAGTGCTTCACTCTAAATAGCACAAACTAACCAACATGGTGAAGAGCAGGAGCTATCTCCCAGTTCTACATTATATGAGCTCCATGATTGGCATGCAATAATTGTTCAGTGTATCCAACCTTAACGATGGAATACCTCGGCTTGTAGAAGAATACCAAGAATTAATGGATGGCTTTTAAATAATCAGAAATGAGAAAATATTTTAGAATGAATAATAATTTTTTTAATACTGATATAGTAAACCAATCCAATTATGCTGTTCCAATTTAGTGTATAATAATATTAACTTTCCTGATATAGGCAGTCAGATTGTTTTGTTCTCAGGTACTGCAATAAAGTCCACCACAGGCCTATACATTGTTGTTTAAGCTGAAGGGTTCAAAGTATGTGAAAAAAGTAGCGGCTTATAGTCTGGAAATTACGGTAATTTTCTATAAAGGTAACTCTGATAATTGTGAATCATGTGTTTATGTACATATTCATACATGTTTGGGTTTCCATAGTAACATCAGCTTTTTACAGAGGTTTGGACACTCACTGAGTGGTTTATATATTATAAAACAATAAATGGCTTAAAATGCGTGATGTTTTCTAACAGAGAAAATCATATCATCTTTTACATGGAAAGAAAAAGTGTTCCAACTATTTCCTGAGCCAGAGACGATATTTATCCATCATACTACTGCCAGGAACTCACCGGACCGGTAGGTTTTACTATACCGGTCCAAGAAATGAAGGTGTAGAAGCCCTAAAAGGTTAATGGGACTTCATATTCTGAAGGCCTATAAGATACACAAGCAATTTTCAGTTCATTCCAAGAGGTGAAAATGAACATGGGTGTCAAGACAGAAAGCAGATGCGTTCCTGAACAGATTATATCATCAAACAACCAGCCAGACTTAACTGAGTTACTGCTTTCCTCCCACCAGAGCTGATAAAACATGCCTTTGATTTTCACACATTTAAATGAGACAAAAAAAAAAAAAATAAGCAGGGATATGCCGAGGGTAATGGCTGAAAGTTTAATATTTTTTAGAGTTAAAAATTCCAATATAAAAATGTAGGTACTTCCTAAAGGCGGAGCTCCCGATTGATAGATGTTCAAAGACTGACGTTAAGAGTAGTGCAGCTCCTTCAGATAGAAAAAAAATAATGAAATAGCTTCTTCTTTTCCCCGAGTTCCGTCTGGAGCAAAAGAAGGAAAGGTGATCATCGCCTTTCACTCGCTGATTTCCGTGTTAGTTCCTCTTAGTTTAATTGTCCATTTAATAAATTCATCTTCCGATTTGTTACAAAGATTTTGTGTGTGTTAATGTGTGTGCCTGTGTGTGGATGAGAGTGATGACAAGATGAAGGTGATGAAAAGCTGATTGCATCATCACAGAGATCCAGGACCTCATTAGTTTTCAACTGTCCGCTCTCCCAGCATGCAGCCATGCTGTATTAGACCCAAATTAAAAACCTTAGATTTTTAACTACTTAATGTTTAATATTGAAAAATATGACATGTCTACACTACATAAAGGGTGACAGCGTTGTCATCAGTTCAGGATTTTTTTTTTGTTGTGGTTTCACACTCATTATAGACTGAAAACTTTGTGAAGAACCTACATATTTATTGTGGTACCAATCAGCATTTAATTAGTGACAGGGTATGTACGAATGAACTGACAAGGGGCAACCATCAAAGGTCATGCAATGGGGCTCTGCTCAGTAAGTCCACTACTAATAATTGCTGTAGAAGAATGCGCTGGAACCAGATTAATCTTCTTGAGAGGAGGATACATGCACATGACCAGCATGTGCTTTGAGACTGTATACACACACACACACACACACACACACACACACACACACACACACACACACACACACATATATATATGTAGGCAATTCAAAGGAATTTGACCTGACCTTCTCAACATATTCAAACACGAGGTAGAGTTTCCCCCTGCGTCGGAAGGCCTCCTTCAGTTCTACAATGTTCTCCTGTTTCAGAGTGCGGAGCATCTTCAGCTCCCGCAGAGTCGTCTCCTTCACCTCTTCATTCTCTGTGAAACAGTTTGACTGTTTAAATATATGTATATAAGGATGGGGTGAAAAGTTCATATGTTGACTAAGAACTTTTTCGACAATGAGGATGAGAACATCTAAACAAAGGGTGATCCAAGTGCTGAAACATCACTGAAAGAGATGTGTGGACCGCAGGAGAGACTATATTAAAATATAAACCAACTGAACCTCATTAGTTCAAATTCAACTATTGCATCATGGTCAGCCTCGGAACTTTTCAGCCCACCCTTGTATACGAATGTACAGTAATCTCTGTTATTTGCGGGGGTTGTGTTCCACCCCTTCCTGAAAATCCACGAATTATTAATGCTGTTTTAAAGCCCTATGTATGATATTACCTGCACTAAAATATGCTTCGAAAACATTCAGTCTTACTCATTCATACAATAATAAAGTAGTAACATGTATTAATGATTAAGTAAAAACTTTTTAATTTTGTACTGCGATAATATTTATGAATAAATAAAGCGCTGAGGATCCTTACCAGAAGCTAGAGAAGATGCAAGGTGTTTGAGTGACATCATAGAGCTTAAATAATCATTAAGAATACACTAAAAAAAACCGTGAATTCACAATTCAAGTTGATGTGCACGAAGGAGAAAAAAAGAGGTGTACACATCATCTGCAACCAATCAGGAGGAGGGAGAAACAAAAGCTCTCAGACATTGGCTAAATTTGAATCACGTGCCAGTAACTTCCGGATTTGCCGCTAATCCGCAAGCATGCGGGGTCGTGAGCGATGAACCGCGAATGGGCGAGGGCTTACTGTACTACATGTGTAAATATAAATAAACATATGTACCGCATTCATTCTTTCATTCATTTTCTAAAGCGCTTAATTGTAATTAGTGTCACGGGTAGGCTGGGGCCCATCTCAGCCAAGTCTGGGAGAGGGCGGGGTACACTACACCCTGGACAGCTAACCACGCCATCGCAGGGCCAATACTCACTCAACCATTCACACTCACACCTAGGGGCCACTCAAGCATGGGGAAAATATGTAAACTCCACATAGAAACGCCTGAACCATACCTTCCCATTATGGTTATACTTTTATACATTTTACTTTTATACATTTTAAACCAAGCTGACTGGAAACAGCCAACAACGTTTGCCACATCGTGTGTTAAATTCCCTTCTGGAAAGAGTCTTATAATTGTTTCAGTCTTCAACTCTTTTCTTTGGCCCATGCTGCTTTCAATTAACCAAGTACAGTACAACAGCTTGTTCTGTACGCATTCTCTTTCAAGGTAGACTAATTTGCATTTCTAGTCTACTGCAAGGCTTTGTTTTAAAAATGCAAATTACAAACCGAGTTCAGGTTTTGTTCTACGGGGCTGAGTAATTCCATAATTTCCCCACTACTTTATCAATAATTTCGTTCAGGTGGGTTTGACAAATGAGAATGTCCATTTGTTAACCGGAATAGTTTTGCATCATACTGTATGTATATAGGGCAGTGGCGGCCTAGTGGTAAAGGGGCTGGATCACTGATCCTAAGATTGGGGGTTCAAGACTCACTCACCACAGATTGTCACTGCTGTACCCCCCCCCCACCCCCCACCCCAGTGAAGCAAACTGGGTTATCAAAGGCCGGCCATGTCTCTCACTGTGTATGGTGTGAGGTTCATGTAAAAGAACCATTGCTGACTTTCGACAAGAGTAGCTGCGTAGCCGTCAGCTTGTTTCCGCCCTGCAATGGCCCGGCTATGGATATGGCTAGTTATGGATGTTATGGCTAGTTATGTTATGGCTAGTTATGGATATGGCTAGTTATGGATGTGTTGCATACTTAAACTTATTTAGGGGTTATGC
>CM045748.1:25332859-25340359 GCA_024760905.1 Plotosus lineatus | reverse complement strand
GGATAAAATGCAGATAATATGAAATATTTTCCCTTGCGGCATGAATACAGTATAGAAAAACTCATTCATTTTCTGAATCGCTTAATCCTAATTAGGGTCACAGAGAGGGTAGTGCCCATCTCAGCCGACTCTGGGCGAGGGCAGAGTTCACTCTGGACGGCTCGCAAGGCAGAAACACGCTAACGACTATAAAGCTACGCTTGACGAAAGTCAGCAAGGAACCTCTCACCACATGAACCTCTCACCACAGACAGTGTACGGCCTTTGATAACCCAGTTAGCTGCACTGGGGGGGCAGTGACAACCTGTTGAGAGTGGGGTTTGAACCCCCAACCTTAGGATCAGTGATCCAGTGCCTTACCCCAGGCCACCCCTGCCCTCCTTATAGCAAAACTAAAAAAAATAAATAAATACATATTAATGCATATATTTTAACATTGCTTAACAATTAACATTGTTTATGGGTGGATTTATATCTAAAATAAAGAAATAAACTATTTTTTTTTGTTAACGTTATCTTATCCCCTTTGTACTCGAGAAAAATTTAATGTTTTTACCACTTTAAAGCTGGATAAAAAACAATTTAGAGGAAATTTTTTTTCTTGTTTTTATTTGCATATTGTGTATAGATGTAACTAATCACTAAAATTAAATAGGTAATAAAAGTATCAAATTGCATTACTTTTTTATTGCAAAACTTGTATTACATTATTAATTGCATTTTTATTTTTTTTAACAATTGTGATACTTTCTCAAAAGAAATTTGGTAAAATTTGGTAATAATAATTCGATAAATCATAATTCGATCTGAATCATCTCCAAAATGTAATGCAATCTTCCTGTCCAAAGCCACACCTCTGGTCTAAATTTTATTTTCAAAAATCTGCATGAAAACATTGCAAAAACAAAAAAGAAAGAAAGAAAAATTAGAAAGTTGGGGATGCTGTACTATGATACTTCCAAAAATGGTCCTATTTCACAATAGTAAAGAATCCTTTAAAAATAAAAAAACAAGCAAACAAAAACCATTTTGAGCCAAGTTTTACAAATAACACCAAGTAATATGAATATGTGAACAGGAACAAATAATTTTGTTTCCTAATTTTGTTGTTGAATGTCACTTCCTCTAATAGAATCTTCTCATTATCAGAATTGCACCCCCCATGAAGCCTGCAATGTGTGGCAGATTCTGAGCTTCATCTTCATCTAACAGTTACATTGAGGTTCTGGGGACATCCTTCTTACTCACAGCAATTTCTTGTCATCTTGCTTAAAAAATTCATCCCAGCAGAGATCTTCAAACCACAAACGGAAATAATTCAGAAACCCAGAGATGAAGATACTCTTTACTATAAAACTGCATGAGAGGTTCATGGAAAGTCCTTGATAAATATGTAAAGTTAAAAGAATTGCACTGGGTTTAAAAGAGCTGTCCTGTATTCCAGTTCTGTATAAAGAGAATACGCTGAATAAGTACCTCCAATATTGTGACATAGAACTATACAAGTTTTACAAGAACACATTCACCACTAAAGTAAACAGGATATTATGTTACGTTGTAGGTCATTTTCCTAAGATAAAACCTAAGGTGCTGAAGGCTGTTTCTTTCAGAGACAAGTCAGAAGCTGCCTGATCTCCTTATAAATTTGCATAACATCGTAGATTGGGACAAAAAATAGAAGATAAATCACAATCTATAACTATGTGTATGCTACTGGAAAATAATTTTTAAAGAGACTGAGTTTTACTTCAGGAAAAATAATGTTTTGTGGCCAGTAATGGATTAGCAAATGCTGTCACCTCACAGTTAAACATTTCAAAAGCAAGAAAAGATGCAGCCAGACTTTCATAATACGGTTATTATAATACAGACGCTCCCCGACTTACGTTCATTCCTTTTGCGTATTTTTCGATTTTACGTTTTTAAAAAAAAAGTCATATTTTGAGTTTAGCGTACGAGACGTACCTACGTAGTATGCTGACGTAATACACTACTTACACATGATGCTGCGTCCATTGTTTACAAACAACAGACTGAACGTGCCCCTTCTTCTTCCCAGTTCACTTCGTGTCATCCTTGTGTTAAGATGTCTTCTCTGTGATCTTTGTGTTTACACGGTTTTGCGGACTTTTGTAACCCTAAGCAAATATGGCTGGTCAGAAGCGTAAGCCTACTAGTGATAGTAGTAATCCGAAGAAGCGGGAAGTCGTTAGAAACGAAGATGGCTATTATCAAGAAAATTGATGCTGGTGGAAAACATGTGAATGTTGCACATTTCTTCCAAATGGCTCCGTCAACCTTCAGAACCATTTACAAGCAGAAAGATCGCATCATAGAGCATGTTAAAGGTTATATTTGATACTGTATTTGATATTCGATGAGTGAATTTGATTAAAATTTATCTATTTGAAATTATTTTGCTTGAATTTAATTTATTTGAAATTTGAATTCTGTAAATTTTAGGAGTTGAAAACTTTCTGTTGGCAAATGTCATCCCATATCAGAGAACATAAATTCATTAGTTTTGAATGTAATTGAAATATTAAAAAAAAAAAAAAAAAACCCTCTACCTACATAATCTTGATTAAAAAGAACCAAATTTAAATTAAATTTAAATTCATCTGAATTTCTACCCTGCATTGTGCAGTTATAAATAAAAAAATAAACAAAGATCAAATCTGATTGACTTTTATTTGTAGGAGGAGAGTGTATCTACCTGGTAGCCCTTCGAATTAATTGGTACCCAAGAAGTAGCTCTCAGTTTCAAAAAGGTTGGTGACCCCTGGTTTAAATGTATATCTTATTACGACGAAACAAGACGTTTATTGATATGTTTGTATATGATCAGAGTTTGTATAAATTGTCCTAAATTTACAGGTATGCCCGATTAATTTGCATATACTATACATGTTAAATCTCATGGAAAATCCTACTTCTATTTCTGGAATATTTCAAAAATTCCCATTTAAAATTTTAGGAAATTTACAGTGAGAGTTTATTTTTTCCTCTTTCCAAAACCTACTCTGTCTTGAAGTGTACTGTTTCTGTTTAGCATTACATCACATGCAAATATACACTTTAACCATGGTTTCACAAAAACATGCGCATTGCCACCTACTCTCACGCTGACAAAAAAGCATGCATGCCGTATAAGCAGATGTTAGGATTAAATGTTTACACAATTGTTTTTAATCCTCACAGCTTCATCTTGAATAATGTGTGCCTGTAGCAAGGGCTTGAGAGGTCTCGAAGTTTGAGATTCTGCTTGTCTATGCAAGGCTAGGGAAGGTGAACGACGATAATCTTTAATGGAAAAGACAGTTTAAGCAATTTCAAAATAACCTCTCTCTCTAATAATCTAACAAAAAAAAGTATTTTTAGAGTAAAACAATGCTTCAATCTACTTCCGTGGGGGTGCACATCTTTTTCAAATGCTCATGCACTGATTCAGTGGCCAGGGTGTAACATGCATGTTTTTTCCCGCTGAGGTGAAAAACACCACTTAATTTATGAATGGCTACATTTCAGGGCCATCAAAGAGCGCTTGGCTTCATATCGAATCGCAAATTTGATGGCTGTTAGCACTACTTCTGACAAATGGGCTGGGTGGGGAGAGGAAAGGAGAGTGGGAGAGAGGGAGACAGGGGAGAGATAGTGGGGGGGTGGGGGTGGGGCGGAATACACACACACACACACACACACAGTGTATATATATATATATATATATATATATATATATATAGAGAGAGAGAGAGAGAGAGAGAGAGAGAGAGAGAGAGAGAGAGAGAGAGAATGAATCTGTTCACAATGGTTTAAGTTTCAGATTCCTGGTGGTCAAGACCTGCAATCTTGTAGGTCACCTGAACAAATGGCCTTTCAGAATTACTGATCCAAGACCCCCCAGTGCAGCTAACTGGGTTATCAAAGGCCAGCCATGTCTCTCATTCTCTGTAGTGAGAGGTTCATGTAAAAGAACCATTGCTGACTTTCATCACGAGGATCTGCATAGCCGTCAGCGTGTTTCAGCCCTGTGATGGCCTGGTGAGCTGTCCAGGGTGTCCACTGCCCTTGCCCAGAGTCGGCTGTAATGGGCGCCAGCCTCTCGGCGACTTTAATTAGGATTAAGTGGTTCATAAAATGAATGAAGGAATGATTATACAAAACCAAGAAGCCTTTTATGCTCACTGAGTGTAGAACTGTACGGTTCGGGTCAATGATACTTTATAAGCTATAGATCCATCGAAAGAAAACCAAGTACCTCCCATGAAAATTGTTGCTTTTTTATGCTGCCGACAGACAACACTGATATGCATCATCCCTCGCTACTTCGTGCTTCAATTCATGTGGCTTGAGTGCATTGCAATTTTTTTTTAAATTTCATTGAATTAGAAAATAAGGAAATTAAGGAAGAATTGGGGAAGAGTTAAGAAAAATGCCGCAAAACAAGGCCAATTATGTAAAAAAAACAACAACCCTAAACAAACAAAAACAAAAACCAACCCAAAACCCCCATCAAAAGTACTTACATGTTTATGTGAGGTGCACATCTGAGTGCGTGCACGTGCATCTGTGTGTGAGTGCACATGTGCGTGTCTGTATGTGTGTGTATTTACACTTTATTTACATATTATGCATTATTTTTGAATGTTTAATTGTTATTATAAGTATTTATAACGTTGAATATGTATTTATTGATATTATATACACATACACTCATGCCTCGGTTTTACGGACTTCACTTTAAGGGATTTCGGATGCAACAGACAAAATCTGTAGCTTCTGACTATTCCGGATCATCCAGATGCAGGCCGTTCTTTCCGAAAGTGACCGCCAGATGACCAGCCTGGCTTGAAGAAATCTCGCGCATTTAAATCTATTCATCTATTTTCAATGCCACGTCACTGTGGCGCGAAGCGGAGAGCCAATCCTTTCTGTATGCGGGCGGGTCCGATACCTTGAAACTCAAGTTTTATTGAACTCACACGCCGCAGTGTTTATGTGACAGGAAGCGCTTGGGACACGCTTTGGCAATCAGCTGGTCTGCGGGTTGAAGTTTTTCCATGTCTGTCCATTTGTGTTTTCTTGCTAGCTGTGCTTGGCTTCGTAGAAATGAGCTCACCAAAAACGAGGGAAATTTACCTCTTTACTCAAAAACAACACACGCAGTCTGTGGCTGTTGTTATAATCCAATAAAATTAGAGTTTGAAGTTATCGGACCTGCCCACATACTGGAGTACAGAAAGGATTGGCTCTCCACTGTGTGCCACAGTGACATGGCATTGAAAATTGATGTACATATAGATTTAAATGCGCGAGATTTATTCGTCTGTTTTTGTTTTACTTGATGGCTTTTTTCTGTATTTTTATTTAAATGACAGTGAAATTATGTATTCGTTATTCTTTTAAGAAAGGCCACCTGATTTATCTGAGAAGAAGATACGGTCATCAAAACAGCCACATCTGGCTCGCGAGCCACAGGTTCCCGACACCTGATATATAAATATACATTGTACACTCTGAACAGCTCACAACACCATCGCAGGGTCAAACACATACAATCACACCTAAAGGCCATTTGGAACATCCAATTAGCCTTAATGTGCTTAAAGTTTAAAGGACTATTCATTTTTCCAGTGTGATCCATTCAAGCAACCTTAGCTTGAGAGTACAGTACTCAAGTTATATTTACAGCATTTGGCAAATGCTGTTTTCTAGAGCAATTTTGACATTTTTATCATTTTTACACAACTGAGCAATTGAGGGTTAATGGCCTTGCTCAAGGGCCCAACAGTGCTGATAGAAGGGATTGAACTGCTTCCCTATAGATCAGTAACCCATCACCTTAACCACCCATCGCTACCACTGCCCTCTATGTGAAAAAGAAATCTCCAGAATTCTAAAATTTTCTCAGAGAGTCTGCATCTACTGCTTCTTATTGTCAAAGAAATTACATAAATTTCATCCACACAGGTAATACACACAGGTCCAGTATTTTCTCTGGACAGACGACTCAAAGATGGAGTTGTTTGGTAGAGAAGAAGTACCTCATACTTATTGCACATCATGATGGATGAAATGTTATGCTTTTAGATTGCTTTACTGCCTCAGGGAATGGGTAGCTTGTAGTCATTGATTCACCTACGAATTCTGGATTGAACTCGCGATCTCCAGTGCCTTGGGTGTACTTTGCTGTTGCGCCACTCAGGAGCTGAACAATTGGGTTAGGTATCATCTTAATATCACGAACTGAAAGCTTTATAAAGGCAACATAAACACTTACCATTTACTGTGCAAAAAATATCACATCAGATAAAATGATGAAATTGCATAGTAATTGCATTTAGTATGCGATTTCATCCTTTTATCTGATTTGATCTGAGGTAGTAATGATTTCATAAAAGGAAGGGAATTTGAACTCTGTCACATTATCAGTCCATTCATGAATCCTTGAATATTCTACAGCAGGGGTGTCAAACTCATTTTCACTGAGGGCCACTACACTAAATTTAAAGCTGATCGAGGGCCGAATAAATCACTGGACATCTGTTCTAAAAAGCAACTATGAAATCCATCGCAAAATGATATGTTTAGAAATGTGACTTCTTTTCCTCTTTACTCGCATTTTCTGACAAAGCTGAACAGCAATAAGCAAACACGCAATCTTTTTGAGTCATAAATGACTAGCTTTTTACTTGAAAAAGGCTGCTGCTGCCACCAAGTGGAATGGAGAATGGATGGAAAAGGATGAGGAATTAGGTTTCATGGTAATAGTTGAGGCAAAGAATGTATGATAATCATAATCTTTAAAAACTCATATGGGCCACATAAAATGAGTCAAATGGCTGGATTTGGCCCGCAGGCCTTGAGTTTGACACCTGTGCTCTACAGTATGTACATCATAAAAGTTTCCAATCCCAGTTGTTTTTCAAGTTTCTTTTTAGAACATGCTCTATATACACTTAGAAAAATGTAAAAGAAGATCAATTTACAAAGTTTTATTTATTATTAATCCATTAATATTCGGTCTATCCTACCTCTACAGACACAATTTCCCTGTGTTCTATTTGAAAAGTCCTGCTTTTCTGACCTTGAGCATCTCTTGTTACTGTACTTCTCTCCATGTACATAAAGGAACGCTGTATTTTTATCTGACCGTGACTGTTACACACATGTGCTGCTGTGACTATTTCAAGCATTGCAAGGCCTATTTCGCTCCTGCACCAAGTTACGTTTACTGAAACACATCCATGTGCACTTTATTTTAGATATCTATTACTGAGAGGACTGTGTACTGTGTACAGTATGCACTTTTATAGAGACACTGGATAGAGGAGTCGACATGCTTATTTACCCACTGAATTTTATATTTTTATACACACACACATATATATATATATATATATACACAGTTGGCCCCCCACTTATGAAACCCACTGGGTACGAAAATTGTGGGTTACGAAAAACATTTTCTTGAGTTTTCGTCCCTGGGATACAAAAACA
>CM045748.1:25292859-25330359 GCA_024760905.1 Plotosus lineatus | reverse complement strand
TCTTGCTGTCTTACCGAAACCCCATGAGAATAATGCTATTTTAGTGACAACATGCAGTATGGATTTTTGTAAAGCATGTCATTTGATTCTTTTAATGAAAAGTGCTCATGGCTATTGAGAGTTGAAAGGCTTGTTATCATAATGCCTGATTTATTGCCTGGAAAGAAGCAATGCATAGTCAGTTCACATTTCACTTTCTATGCTGGGAGAGGCTGCTATGATCTACAGTGGTACCTCACTTTTACGAAATTAATCCGTTCCAGCGCTTTTTTTGTAACCTGCATTTTTCGTAAGTTGAACTGCATTTTACATGTAAAACGCGTGATTCGTTCCAAGGCTCCCAAGACTACCCCATAAACCCTTTAAAAACGATAAAAGTACACCAATTTTTTATGAAATATGTTTTAAAAGTAAAAGAAAATTATTTACCTTTTTAAAAAATCTCTCGAACCACCCCTGTGACGCTTTAAAGTCCGGGGGTAGCTGGTCCGAAGAACCCTCACCCCCACCCTCCTTCACTAGGTCCTTAAATATGGTGGTTGTTTTTTCCGAAATAATCGCCTCCGTCACTGTATCGCCGCTTTTAATGCCTCCTTCTGCTTCAATATCGTCGCGATTGTAGAGGGGTTTCGGCCATACTCCTTTGCGATTTCAGTCAACCGAATCCCACTTTCGTAGTTTTTTATCATCTCCTGTTTTAATTTTATTGATAACGGAGCCCGCTTCTTCTTTTCAGTCTCACCGGGAATCACTTTCTTGGGGCTCATGATTAATAACAAAAAATAACGCTGCAATAAGCACACTCAAAAAAACTCATGAAACTCACGAACCAACAGTACAACTCTCCTTCAGGCGTGTGTTGGGTCAAAGGCACACGAAAAACATTATGGTACAGTACTGTATTATGGAGATTCAGCTCCCTCCTAGCCAATGGGAGGCCACCGAGGCGGGGTGTTGGGAGACAACCAATGGGAAAGCAAGTCGTGCATTGTTTGCATGTTTGAATGGCGCGTTTGAATTTTTAAGATAGCGCTTTCGTAACGTGAACTTGTTTTGTATCCAGAGACAAAAATTTTTGGAAAATACATTTCGTAGCCTTTTCGTTTAGTAAGACTTTCGTAAAGTGAGGTACCACTGTACTTAACAAAAGAACCACAGCCAATGAAAAACCTCCAGCAGTGTAGAAGAGTGGGAGAATCACTGATTCTTTAAGTCTGTTTCTAATATCGTCCATCAGACATTCCATCAACAGTGAAGATATTTTAGGCTTGTGATTTTACAAGGCCTGGAAAAAAATGATCACACTCTATCCCAATTTCTGTTCCTATGTAGCACAGATACGTTTAATAAAGACGTAGATAGTAAAAACCCCACCGTTGAATCGGATATTACCAGATCCACTTCTGGATCTTCATAGGTGGCCAAATTTAAAGTAAGAGTTAAAAAAGGAAACAACTATGGAGAAGGATGACACTGTGATTAATGCATAATTGTGCAAAATGTGATTCTGTGATTAATGCATAAATAATAAATGTATAGATTGGTGCACTGCCTAAATGTGGAGCTCCTGATAAGATCTATGTGAGTTGAGTTTCCTATCTCCTTAAAATTAATTCATGTGCTGATGATTTAAAAGTCGAATCCATATTCTCTGTAATAATCAGTAGAAGTAATGGAAACGCATTTCAATTTGCCAGCCAGAGCACTTGGAGAGCGTAAACCTCTGCTAAGCCATAAAACACAAGTGCACAGCACCCTCTGCTGGGCTGGTTCGACTACCACATTTTCAAAATAACAACGGAAATTCTCATGTTAAGTTTAAATTGCTGGCAAATGCACATTCAGATAAAACTTGGGCTCCCATCAAAGTTTCCCGATCCTGAATATACATGGCAAATTTCTTTTCAACATAAATGACCTTTTATTTATTTAATAATTTATATTGTACCCTTTATAAGTGATTTTTTTTTTTTATTTTAAGAATTTTTGTGACGCCATCAGTCCATAAATGTTTAAATTTACACTCTCGCCTTGAGGCAAATGGGAACAAACATGTGCATGCATTTGGATCATGTAAGGAAACTGGAGTCCCCTGATCTCGCGACGTCTACATCCAATCACAAGCAATGGACGTTGATCCCTGAGCTTTGAAATGATGCTCATACAGGGGTTGTCATGGCTGTGATCACAATGATCTACCGTATGGTTCGCCAGGCCACACACGGACTCACTCACACCTACAAGCAATTTGGAACAGCCAATTAACCTACTGTTTGTACTGCATGTTTTTGAACTGTGGGAGAAAACCAGAGTACCCGGAGGAAACCCACACAAGCACTGGGAGAACATGCAAACTGCACACAGAAACGCCCAGGCCAGGAATCGAACCCAAGCCTTCTTGCTGTGTGGCGGCTATGCTAACTAGTACGCCACCGTGCCGCCGGAGTACCCTGTTAAAACCCACACAAACATGAGGATAACATGCAAACTCCACACACGGGACTTTCTTGTTGTGAGGTGGACATACTAACCACTACGCAACCATGCGCTCTACATGAATTCTTATCAGCTTGACTAAAAACAAAATAAGAGCGCTCCGGTCCAAATTTGGAACCAAATGTTATTTAGTCTGCAAAATGGCCTAAATATGTACTGTGTACACTACTTTAACTGCCATCCAGCTGGTTAACAGTGCACACAATAAAACATTGTGTTGTCATAGTGATGCTGGATTTACGAACAAAAATTCTGAACTGGGTATCAGGGCCTGTAGTGTAAAAGCAACCTTCACAAGAACTTGTGCCAAATAAGGTGAGACCCAACGTTTCAACAAAATGATGTGCACACATATACAGTTACATGAGAAAGAAAGTATAACCTCTTTCAGCTCTATGGTTTTATGTATCAGGACACAATTTTAAAAAGTCATTTGGTCCTTACCAGGTTTAAAATGAGGCAAACCAACCTCAGGTGTTAAACAACACACAACAGATTTCACCAAGTTATTATCTTTTTTTTTTTTTTTTTTTTTTTGACAAAAATTAATCTAAAATGCAGAAGTCATGTAAGACAGACAGTCGTCAGAGATTGGAAAGCCCCACTAGCCGCCCAGCAGTACATAAGAGATAGTTTGGACAAAACTGGACAAAAGGTCAAGGCCATTCTGGCAAGGGCAAAGGTCAAACAGCACCATGTCATAGCAATAAAAAAACCAAGATCAATGGATCAAAAACAGAGGTTGAGTCTACACACACATACACACCATTGCAAACCAGCATGCAAATTTTCTCAATGATTCACGAGCAGATCTTGAAAAACACCCCAAACAATATTTACAAGGTCAAGGTCATTTTGACAATGCTCAGGGTCAAATTGAGAAACTGATCACAAGCCTATGCACACCTGCACACCATAGGAAAGCAGCATGTAAAAATTATTGTCTCAAAAGTTCTCGAGAAACAGACTGGACAAAATTTAAATGTGGACACAAACACAGACCATGACAACACCTCGACAGACAGATGGCTGAACTGAGCAGTAAAATCTAAGTACGCCCAGTTCAACAGCGTGTAGAACCCCTTCAGCTGCAATAACTTGAAGTAACTGTTGTCTGTTTGCATGTAATTGTTCCTCTCACATCACTGTGAAGGAATTTTGACCTACTTTTCTTTACAATGTTACTTCAGTTTATTGATACTTGTGGGCATGTGGTGTTCTCCCACAGTCCAAAGACATTGGCATCAGGTTAAAGCAGCTGCTCCAAATGACCCCTAGGTGTGAGAGTGAATAGCTGTGTGTGTGTGTGTGTGTGTGTGTGTGTGTGTGTGTGTGTGTGTGTGTGTGTGTGTGTGTGTGTGTGTTGGCCCTACGATCGACTGGCAAGCTGTTCAAGGTGTACTTCAACTTCACCCAAAGTTGGCTGAGATAGACACTGGCCAGTTCCAGTAAAATAAGATGACGTGGTTGATAAAATAAATGAATGAATAAACATTAATATAAACTTTATTTGGGGCAGTGGTGGCCTGGTGGTTGGTGGTTCAAGCCCCACTCTCAACAGGTTGTCACTGTCCCCCCAGTGCAGCGAAGTGGGTTATCAAAGGCCAGCCATGTCGCTCACTGTCGGTGGTGTGAACCATTGCTGACTTTCGTCAAAAGTAGGCTGTCATAGCCGTCAGTGTGTTTCTGCCCTGCGATGGCCTGATGAGTTGTCCAGGGTGTACTCTGCCTTCGCTCAGAGTCGGCTGAGACGGTTGCCAACCTCCCTGAGACCCTAATTGGGATTAAGCGGTTCAGAAAAATGGGACGGTGGTGGCCTAGTGGTATAGGGTGCAGGATCGCTGATCCTAAGGTTGGGGGTTCGAGTCCCACTCCTCATAAGGTTGTCACTGTCCCCCCAGTGCAGCTAACTGGGTTATCAAAGGCTAGCGATGTCTCTCACTGTCAAGAGTAGGCTGCATAGCCGTCAGCATGCTTCTGCCCTGCGATGGCCTGATGAGATGTCCAGGGTGTACTCTTGCCATTGCCCAGAGTAGGCTAAGATTGGTGCCAGCCTCCCCGAGACCCTAATTGGGGTTAAGCGTTTCAGAAAAATAGGACAGTGGTGGCCTAGTGGTATAGGGTGCTGGATCACTGATCCTAAGGTTGGGGGTTTGCGTCCCACTATCCATAAGGTTATCACTGTCCCCTGGTGCACCTAATCAGGTTATCAAAGGGTGTCCATGTCTCTCACTGTCTTTGGTGTGAGGTTCATGTAAAAGAACCATTGTTGACTTTCGACAAGAGTAGCTGCAAAGCCGTGAGCATGTTTCTGCTTGGCGGGCTGTCCAGGGTGTACTCTGCCCTCGCCCGGAGTCGGCCGGGATGGGCGCCAGCCTCCCCGCGACCCTAATTAGAATTAAGTGGTTACAGAAAATGAACATGATGAACGGTTCAGAAAACCAATGAACGATGATAAACTTCATTTGTAACTTTATTGCTGGCACACACTCGTTCCTCGTTGAGAAATGAACAAGCTGAAGCGCTGGCCAAAAATAAATAAACAAGTAATTTAAAAAAAAAAAAAAAAAAATCACAATAACGTTAATAGAGAGTAATTGTGAGAAAGAATTTAGTCTGAGAGATGTTTCTAGTTCAAAAGTCTTTTGGTGCAATACTCATTAGTAATGTATCAAAACCAGATCCTTAACCTATTTGTAGCATACAATGCTCGATTCCATCTGTTAAAAGATCTACACTCGTGCTTAATTACCATGCTTAGATGTTTTTAAAGGCTGAAAACAGGGCAAAATGCAGCCCTTTAGAATGGAGCTGCTGCAAATATTATTCTTCATTAAATGAACAGCAACACTCCTATTAATAGAGCAGCTCTGCTTTTATAATGTGCATATTCAAGCGGCTAAGGCTCAAGATCAAATCCATCGCGCTGACAGTTGCGTGACACGGATGATTTACACAAAACTGCAGGGTACTGCATTAGAGTGACACAAGGAATACTTGATGAGCAATCATCTGTCATCCAACTTGAGATGTGATTTCTCGCTGTGAGATACTTCATCAAAATAATACAAAAAAAAAAGGCTTTTTGAAAGCTGTAGTTCAAAATCATCAGCATTTTACACTGAACAGTGATACTGAGAATGATATTCCGTATAAACAGATAGAAATTGTGCTAAGATGGACATTATATAGATATTATATGCACCAAACATATTTATCCTTCACCTTCCAATCCATAAAAATATTACGATGATGTATATACAGTAGTGTACATAATTGTGCAGTATAATAACTTTTTTTTTTCCCTGTGGTTAAAAACGGTAGCAAACAAGAACAAATCTATCCCATTCATTCATTTCCTGAACTGGTTAATCCTAATTAAAGTCACGGGCAGGTTGGAACCCATCTCAGCTGACTCTGGGAGAGGACAAGGCAGCTCGCCAGGCCATCACAGGGCAGAAACATGCTGACGCCTATGCAGCCTTCTCTACTCTTGCAGAAAGTCAGCAATGGTTCTTTTACATGCCTCTCACCATAGACAAGTGAGAGACATGGCCGGCCTTTGATAACTCAGCTGTAGTGGGGGGACGCACACCAGTGACAACCCGTTTATCGTGGGGCTTGAACCCCCGAACTCGTTTTATGCACCCCAGAACCCTATCACCGTGCCACCACTGATCCTCAGCAGATACCAAATTATCATATTTCCAACTACATTTATTGAATTAGATAATATTACACTGCAACAACATGATCCGACTTGTGTCATGATCCTGGAGATGTCAAGCAACCACTGAATGAGGCGGATAACACGGTCCAATATCAACAGAATCTCTCACACAGTTCTTGTTGTATGTGGTTTTTTTTCTTGTATCCCCAAGTAGTATATACTAATAATTATACGTCTCAGGCTCGGTGGATGTCACTAAATCTGATACTTCCTCTTCTTCTTCTTCTTCTCTTTCGGCTTTTTCCCTTTTTCACAGGAGTCGCCACAGCGAATCATCTGATTCGCACATTTGATTTGGCAGAGGTTTTTACGTCGGATGCCCTTCCTGACACAACCCTTTTAGCAAGGGACAGAAACACGCTGACGGCTTTGCAGCGACTCTTTACGAAAGTTAGCAATGGTTCTTTTACATCAACGTCTCACCATAGACAGTGAGAGACATGGCCCGCCTTTGATAACCCAGTTAGCTGCACTGGGGGGGAGGGGGGAAAGCAGTGACAACCTTGTGGGGACTCTACACTAATTCCAAACTGTTTAGGAATATCCACCGCATCTTCAGCACAAAATTGGAACTTATTGATATTATATTAAGAGCATATTGTGAAAGCTATTGGTGTATGTGCTGGTAATGGAATATCTCCAGGACTGACAGTTCTGCACTGCCCTTCAGTATTATATTCTTAAGCTTTCCCTTCACACAACATGTCTCAGCACAACCAGCAGTCCCACTTAAGGCGACATAGTTAATGCTAACACACACACACACACACACACACCCACACACATTTTTTGTGCATTATTTGATCCAATAATAATAATAATAATAATAATAATAATGATAATAATAATAATAAATAGAATGATAGCTCTTGACCATTGATGAGCTTCATTTCACACACACACAGCTCGTTCTGCAGACCCTTACACAGCACTCATGCTTTTAAATAATTCGATAACCTGCTTTAAAAAAAGTCTGTGAAGAGCACCAGGTCATTACACAAACAGAGCACTTCTACTCGAATGACTAAGACCAGGCCCAAATATTCTCCATTTCAACAAGGACATAAATATTTAGCACTTCAATAAATTTAATCAAACAAAGACCACTTTCCTTTTTTTAAAAAAAAAAATCTTGAAAAAAAATACAAATAAATTAATAAATAATAGAAAAACATACTAGTTTTTTCAACATGATATTTTTTTCTAAACGCTGAATAATGTAAGCAGCAAATCTGGGAAGTACTTTTGCAATTCCAACAAGAAATGAATGAAAGACTGTTTAGAAGCAGCCATCCAAGCCGGGATGACACATGGCAGCTAGTGACTCATTTAACACACCAACCAAGAATTGTGAGATCTTGTAGGCCAGTTTTGCAGCATTGCAACAACAGACTTTTGCACAAGCTTCCTAAAAATCAGGTTCTTTGTTAGTATACATGGAAGTGGAGCGTTTTGGCAATGCTTCGGCACGTCCTCCCTGGTGGAGAATGAGAACAGAAACCCCACGAGAATCAAACCTCAGGACTGAATCAGCGACCCTGGAGCTTCTTCTACCCCAGAGCAAATATATGCAATGCATTATGAAGGAATGTATTACTATCTCACACTATGCAAATTATAATGCAGTCATACCTCACCTTACGAAATTAATCCGTTCCAGAAGTGGTTTCGGAACCTGATTTTTTCACAAGTTGAGTAGCATTTTACATGTAAAAGGCCTGATTTGTTCCAAGGCCCCCAATACTACCCCTTTAAACCCTTTAAAAATTATAAAAGTATATCTTTTAAGTCCTCCTTCTGCTTCAATATCGTACCGATGGTAGACGGGTTTGGCCATATTCCTTTGCGATATCACTCTACCGCATGTCACGAGCCCGCTTCTTCTTTTCACTCGCACCAAGAATCACTTTCTTTGGGCCCATGATGAATGACGAAAAATAAAGTTGCAATGAGCACACTCGAAAAACTCACGAAACAACAGTAACTCTGTCCTTTATGCGTGTTAGAACTCCATGATGAACAATGGGTCAAAGGTGCACGAAAAGCATCATGGGTATTATGGAGATGCAGCCGCATAATAGCCAATGGGAGGGAGCTGCATCTTGATGATGAACAATGGGTCGAAGGCACACGAAAAGCATCATGGGTATTATGGCGATGCAGCTCCCTCCAAGCCAATGGGAGGTCAGCGGGGCGGGGTGTTGGGAGATAGCCAATAGGAGAGCAACAGTATTGCGTGCATTGTAGTCAATAACGCTTCGTGGGGTCTGATGGCTTGCATAATTCTGTTCCATACTGCTTCGTTAGTGATGTGATCTTTGTGAGATGCCGAGGAGTCGGCATACAGTATATGGCATGTTATGTTCAACCATAAGAAAATGTACAGCGGTACCTCACCTTACGAAATTAATCTGTTCCAGAGCCTTTTTCTTAACCTGGATTTTTCGTAAATTGAACCGCATTTTACATGTAAAATGTGTGATTCGTTCCAAGGCCCCCAATACTACCCCTAAACCCTTTAAAAATTATAAAAGCATACCTTTTAAGACCTCCTTCTGCTTCAATATCGTACCCTTGGTAGACGGGTTTGGCCATATTCCTTTGCGATATCACTCAACCGCATGCCACGAGCCCGCTTCTTCTTTTCACACGTGTGTTGACCATGTCTTCTTAGCAGAGTTATATTCTTACAAATGTTTATGTGAGCTTAAAAGCCAGTAACTCTGTCCTTACACAAAAAGCATGATGGGAGATGCAGCTCTATAATAGCTAATGGGAGGGAGCTGCATCATCCCTCCTAGCCAATGGGAGGTCAGCGGAGCGTGATGTTGGGAGACCACCAATGGGAGACCAGCGGGGTGGGATGTTCGGACATGTAGTCAGTGGAAGAGCAAGTCGTGCATAGTTTGAATGGCACGTTTTAATGTTTGAATAACGTGTTTGAATGTTTCAAATGGTGTGTTTCGTAAGGAGAACTTGTTTCGTATACAGAGACAAAAAATTTAGGAAAATGTTTTTGTAAACTGGATTTTTCGTATTCTGAGACTATCGTAAGGTGAGGTACTACTGTATATTAAAAAAGCTTCTATGGAGTCTTTGTGTGATCCCATCAAAGAGACTATGAGATACCATTAAAAAGTCCCTGAAAAACCCGCCAATTATCACGAGCCCTGCGTGTTAGGACCCTGTGTGCTCATTAAGGATTCCCGGATTTCGAGGTTACAACCCTTCGTTTGCAATCCTGGCTATGAGACCTGACCCAAAGACCTGTGTTTATTTGTTTGTGGTGGCCACCAGGGTGTTCCAACAACTCATAAACTAACAATGCAGCCAAGCGAACCCTTTTGGGGACACGTGCAGAACTCAAGTCCTGAACCTTGTATACAGGGAGAAATTAGCAATAGGAGAAAAGTGTATAATGTGCTATGGCCAGTTATGCCTGAAGGCATCTTGTCCCTAATTACATTTGAATCCAGAGACTTGTACAGCCCAAAGCAGTTGCTCTCAATAAAGCTAGTCCTGGATTTACCAGCAGAAATTTGTTTCAGACAGAGAATGCTTCTGGAGCTTGTGCTATCCCAGCGATGGCTATGAGAGAATTGTCTGAGGGTCCAACACTGTTCTGCAGAACTAGCAAGAAGTTCAAAACCAAATGGACCGCCAAAATTTAAAAGCCTAAGCCTATGGTGGAAATGTTATACGCTGGGGTTGCTTCATTGCCACAGGGACTAGGGACTCGTCAGTCTTTAACTATGGATTGTGTATAATATCCTATTGGATTTGAAACTTTTAACAGAATAATGATCATAAGTGCACTAGAAAATCCGCCAATTAAGAAATGGAATTGTAGAATGTCAAAGTCCGGACATGAATTAATTTTTAAAAGTTTAAGAGGTGTTAAGGTGACCGAAAAGAGCAAGAAAACCCTTAACTATCAGACACCTGATGAAAGAGTTGTAAAAAGTTTGCGCAAGCCAATGTCAGAGGTTTGCGTTAAGAAAAAAAAAAAAAAAAAAAGCACCTACAAGATGTCATTTCTGCTAAAGGGGGTAATAGTAGCTTCTGAAGCCCAAGGTGTACTTGTACCTTCCCTAGGATTTAAGCCATGTGAGTCTGAAGAGAATGTAGGCGTAGTGATATCGAACTAGCTATATTTTCCCAATGTGCCAAGCAACACTAAGAAAATAGTGCGCCAGTATCTAGTTTTCTACTGACAAAGCACACATCACCTCTAGGATCAGGGCTCATGGTTCATCTAAATGAAGCAAAAATCTGCTTCTCAAGGTAAGAACCGGTGAAAAAGGTGAAGAAACGTTCAAGTCCTTTCTGCCTTTTCTGCAGAGTGATTTTTATTCACAATTGGTCAGAGCAGTGCCCGCTAAGAAAGCAGAACAGGCGTTTCACTAAAACTGTGCTGTTATATTGATTTCACAATTTTAAAACACACCAAACTGTCAGAAAATCTACAGAGTGCTGTAAAATCAAACTTCTTATTTGTGATAAACGTTGTTTTCTGAGACGCACGTCAATTTTTTCAGCCTGCAAAACTGTAGCATCATTAATTATACAAATACACATCTGTAACCTTGAGTTACAGACTGATTAAATATTTAGCTAAAAGGAGCTAATCACTGTTATTGTGTTTATGTAAGGAATGACTACCTGGAACAAAGTGAGCAACAATGTAGTTAGACTTTGGCTGAAAATCAAGTTTCCTTTCAAAAAATTAGTAAGTCAAAGAAAACATTTAATTGGCCCTCAACATAGAAGACAGACACGAGTCAAATTAAAATCCACCATCGTGCTTTCATGGTTGTTGTTACAAAACACTGCTCCCCAATGATTCGCCATTAATGTCATGATGACAATGATGATACTGGGCAGTGGTGGCTCAGTGGTTAAACTCTGGGTTACTGACCAGAAGGGCAAGTGATCAAGCCCCAGTACCACCAAGCTGCCACTGCTGAGCAAGGCCCTTAACCCTCAACTGCTCAGTGGTATAAATGCACTAATGCTCCAATTAATGAACATTATTAATATTCCTCTCCTTAAAACTGATAAATTCCCATTGCAATCATTGGAGCCGATGAAAGCACGGGTAGAATATACAAACTCCACAAAGAAATGGCCTCAACGAGTCCGACTCAAACCTGTTCTTGCTGTGAGGTGGACGTGTTAACCACTATGCCAAAGTGCTGCCCTGGTTCTGAATGATTCAACAATCAATTACTTCTTTTTTGTTGTAAACAACAAACAGTGAAAATGTTATATCACACTGGTGCAATGTTGTAACCCTATAATACCGCTGTGAGTCAGAACTAGGCAGGCTCAGATCCAATTTGGATGTTCAGGTTTGAGAAAATCAGCTATGTGTTAAATTAGGACAAACAATTTGTCATGTTATTTACCTTGAAGCATGATGGTCATTCGCAGTTATGAGATATATAAGAATTACACTCTTGCGAGGACAGCAAAACGAATGCTTGTCTGGATCCCTTAGCAGCTCTGTGGGTTTTAAGGAGGTAATTGAAGAAACTGAACAAAAGCTAGCAATCCATATACTAAGGCTGTCTGGTTTCTCTGTAGTGGGCAGTGGTGGCTCAGGTGGTTAAAGGTCTGGTTTACTGATCCAAAAATCAGGGGTTCAGTGCCCCGAAGTCAGTCTTTCTCAATTATTTTCTGTGGCGCCCCTTCTAGGAAGAAAAATACACCCCCCCCCCCTGCTCTGCGAGCGACTATAAATACAGTGCTACCTCACCTCACGAAAATAATCTGTTCCAGAAGTGGTTTCGTAACCTGGATTTTTCGTAAGTTGAACTGCACTTTACATTTCTGATTCTGATTCGTTCCAAAGCCCCCAATACTACTCCCAAAACCCTTTAAAACTTATAAAAGCATACCTTTTAAGACCTCCTTCCGCTACAATACCGTACCGATGGTAGACGGGTTTGGACATATTCCTTTGTAATATCCCTCAACCACATGCCACGAGCCCGCTTCTTCTTTTCACTCGCACTGGGTATCACATGTGTGTGTGTGTGTGTGTGTGTGTGTGTATGTGTGTGTGTGTGTGTGTGTGTGTGTGTGTGTGTGTGTGTGTGTGTGTGTGCACACGTTTGTGTGTGTGCGTGTGTTTGTGTGCGCGCGTGTGTTGACCATGTCTTCTTAGTAGAGTTATAATCTTACAAATGTTTATGCAAGGTTAAAAGCTTGAGTCAAAAAATAAAGTTGCAATGAGCACACTCAAAAAACTCACGAAACAACAGTAACTCTGTCCTTTATATGAAAAGCATCATGGGTATTATGGAGATGCAGCTCCATAATCACCAATGGGAGGGATCTGTGTCATCCCTCCTAGCCAATGGGAGGCCAGCGGGGTGGGATGTTGGGAGATAGCCAATGGGAGGCCAGCGGGGCAGGATGTTGGAAGATAGCCAATGGGAGGCCAGCAAGGCGGGATGTTGGGAGATAGCCAATGGGAGAGAAACTCGCACATTGTTTGAATTTTTGAGATGGAGCTTCATAACTGAATTTGTTTCGTATCCAGAGACGTAAATTTTAGGTAAATGCGTTTCGTAACCTGGATTTTTCGTTTGTTGGGACTTTCGTAAGGTGAGGTACCACTGGAGTATTACTTGTCCATAAAATTGTTATTGGTACACAGCTGCATAACAATTGTATCTTTATTAACATTAAAAACAAAAAAGAAAGAAATATAGCTCAATTTACAATAAACAAAAACTTAATTAGCGTTGTTTTTAATCTATAATAGAAAAGATTTAAAGTACACCAATCTGACGGAAATTAAAAAATACATCCTTATTTAAACGCATTCAACTTATTTTGTCTTAATATCGCCGTCTCTCTCCACCTTTCTATTCATTCCTGTTAGAAATGTTTCCGTGTCATTTCTTGAGGGGTTGTTTACTGCACTTCATATTGTTTGCTCATGCGAAAAAACGCTACACCATAGCACGACAATCAGAACAGCACTGCCAACTAGTGGCGTGGAGGTGCAGTTACACTTAATTCTCATACACGATTCCAGAAAAGCATGTTGCCCAGGTTCATACGTGCTCCCCTGGCACCCCCCCCCCGGCATCATACCGTGCCCCCCCCAATATTTGAGAAGCACTGCCCTAAGGTGACACTGTTGGGCCCTTGAGCAAAGCCTTTAGTCAACATTTGTTCAGTTGTATAAAAATATAATGCATTAAATGTAAATGTAACTAAGTGAACCCTGTAAATTCCCATCTACCTGCATCATGTGTAAAATACCACTCCAATAGCGTAATGTAGATGACATTAGTAATAATCAGCATTCTCATATACCTCTTACCTGGTGTATATCATGCACCTTTGACATATCATTCAACCTTCTTCGTAAATAGATGTGAATATATGAATAGTCTTTAAAAGTGTGAATATATGAATAGATATATATAGGTGTATGTATAGGATGTGCTATGTGTATATATATATAGGTAGCTTAGTGTAGTTCCTTATTTGTCTTTTGTGCATTTTCTTTTATAATTGATTGTTGACAATACCAAATTATCATATTTCCAACTACATTTATTGAATTAGATAATACTACACTGCAACAACATGATCCGACTTGTGTCATGATCCTGGAGATATCAAGCAACCACTGAATGAGGCGGATAACACGGTCCAATATCAACAGAATCCCTCACACAGTTCTTGTTGTATGTGTTTTTTTTTCTTGTATCCCCAAGTAGTATATACTAATAATTATACGTCTCAGGCTCGGTGGATGTCACTAAATATGATACTTCCTCTTCTTCTTCTTCTTCTTCTTCTTCTCTTTCGGCTTTTTCCCTTTTTCACAGGAGTCGCCACAGCGAATCAGATGAGAGACAATGGGGTTCGCACCATGGATCAGTTCATGATACTCCGAGCGAGGGCAAAGTACACCCTGGACAGCTCGTCAGGCCATCGCAGGGCAGAAACACGCTGACAGCTATGCAGCCTACTCTTGACGAAAGTCAGCAATGGTTCTTTTACATCAACCTCACACCATAGACAGTGAGAAACATGGCCAGCATTTGATAACCCAGTTAGCTGCACTGGGGGAAATCTGTGTCCACACTTTACAGTGGAGCTGAAGTATCCTTTCCAGCGCGCGAAGCTTGGGCCAGAATGTGGAGATCCTGGGTGGCCCAATCGTCAGGATCCCCTTCTTTGCCTTGCTGATGGAGTCCAAAGGAATGCGAAGCATGACATTTGGAGTCAGTTTGGCTGCAGAAGATGCCGGAATGGTGTTACTTGTAGCACTGAACCGTCTGCAAGTCTCCACTCTGGATTTTAGGTTTATTCCTTTTCCCTCATGTGGTTTGGCCCGTCAGCTGAGATGGTTTACTGGAGTGTGGCACTTGGCGCCAGTACGTGAGAGCTTTGGGAGATGGATGAGAACCGGATGTCCATCCACCCTATAAGAGAGGGTGCAGCTACGGGCAGACAAGGGTACTAGCTCTATCCGGAGCCCCATACACCCCAGTTCCATCGTTCCCTCCCCATACACACCTCACAAAAACAGAACAATGAATTGCATACCAAAGCCCTGGAATACTGTTTTTATCCTCAGCCATATGGTATTTGCTAAACATTTCCTTATCATAATAACCTGCTTTTTGTTTATTTGTATGCAAAAATATATCTTACCTTGTGCCTGCATTTTAGAACCACCCCATAGGCTCCTATAAACAAGGGAGGGGAAAAAAAATAAGTAATTAAAATTAAACAGCTCGGCTGAAATCTTGATGTAATACATCGTAGTCGCCTGTGGAAGGATGCGCTACAGGTTTGTGTATAAATTACGGTAATAAGTAACATGAATGAATGCGGAGGATTTTGTTGCGGTGAATATACAACATGTTGGTCTCTGGACAAGTTGTAACCTCGGGATAGAGGCAACCCAAATTTTTAGATCAAATACCCCATTATCCTGGCAGAATTTGTGATGTCATCGATCTTTACTTGACCATCAGCTGCAAAGCATCACTGAAGCACCGTCATATTTCACAGTGGGGTTGTCGATGTCATGGAAATGTTTGAATTTTTGGCTTCCAACTTTTTTTTTTTTTGGGGGGGGGGGCACACACATCTGTATGTATGTATATTTTATTTTATTTATTTTATTTTAATTAACCGTGGAAAGTGAGGGATCCCTGTAGTAGCCAAGTTGATGGTGATACCTCACAGTACTGCTCAATACACTCTGTTTGTCTGCAGTATAAGTTGCCTTACAACAGTCCGATTGACAATCTAAAGACCCCTGTCAGAGAGCCCGGGGTCAACCTGAGCAAGATGCTGTTAAACCCATTCCTTTGCTTGTGATTTTACAATCACTCTGTTGGCTGGGGCATGAGGAATACCAAAGTGTTGTGTGATGTGATGGTGGCTATGTCCGCCGTCAGACTGACCTACAACAGTCCCACAACTTTTTGGATCCTTGTGTTTATGTCGTTGCCAGGTACTATAAAAATTTATATAGTGAAAAATCTAAAATAAAAAGGTGCCATGTTTGTGCTCTCTATTCCCAACAGGCAAAAGAATGGGAAGTTGATGGCGTTGCCAGCACACAATGCTTAAAAACAGATGTTCTGCCCATTTCGAAGTAATATATTGACTTAAATTTGTAAAATAAGTTTATATTAACAAACAGCAAGATTTAAATTAACTACTTTCACCAACACAATTGTCCAGCATTCATTATTTTTCAGATATCTACACATGAATTCCTAATAGAATTTGCTACAAGTGCTACAGTTGGCTACAGTCACCGGGGATTTAGCTCAGTTTGTAGAGCGTCCGCTTTATCCTCCGGAAGGTCGGCGTTCGAATCCGGCCGTGCCATACCATGAGCCATTAAAATTTGGGAGTTCTTGCATCCTGATTGGTGCTCAGCATCAAAAGGATAGAACAACGCAACAACTGGTGCCGTACAGTGGTGACAGGTGCAGGGAGCGCTGGGGTCTCATGCGCATGAGCATACGTGTGTATGAAATTATGCTATATAAGGATCCACAATAATAATAATACAGTTGCTATACTGTCATTAATTCAAGTTATTCATTTATTTATAGTTTCCCGTAGTTTACTCACTTACTTTGCCGAACCACTCAATTACTAACAATAATATCAATATAGCGATCACATGGCATCATGCGCGTCTCTAGTTCTATGCAAAGTCACAGTGGTAGCTTTTCTGTTTCAACATCCATGTACAAGCTATTGAGAGATTTGAGAAGGTCTGGAAGAAGATCCAAACTGTCACTTTAAGCTGAAAATAAAATTTTCAGATGATCAGGAGCAACCCAGAAACCATCAAGGCACAGGCCTACCATGAACTGGAAGCTGGTTTACATCACCATAGTCTGAGAAGATGCTTTCCAATTAAAATAGACACTGCTCCAAAAAGATGCAGTTGACAACATGGACAAAGAAAAGGTTCTCAAGGAAAGTTTGGTGACAAAACAAACTAAAAAACAAAACAAACACAAAAAAGATATGCTTGAAGAAGAAAAAGTGAGGAATTAAATCTCAAGAACATTGCATGGACCATAAAGCATGTTGGTAGCAACATCATGTTCTGGGGATGGCCAATTTGGCCAATGGATCTGATGCAGTACACAAAGTGAATTAAATAATGAAAAAGGAGGACTAATGTGAAACTCTCAGAAAGTTGGATGCGGTTTGGGTATTTCAACAGGATAAATACCCCAAATGTACACCGCTGCTGATTATAAAATGGATACAACAGGCTAATATAAAGCTTTTGAATTTTCTTTCCCAAAGTCCTAACCTTGAACATATTGAAAATATGTGGACTGTGCTGAGAAGTCGGGACAATGCCAGAAAACCAATAAATTTAATTGAATGCACTCAGAATGAGAAGTGGAATAGATCAGAATTCTGCCAGAAAATCAAGGTGAAACTTGCTAAGACATTTTTACCAAATATTAGATGTGTTGTATTTACAGTGGTACTTCACCTTACGAAATTAATCTGTTCCAGAGCCTTTTTCTTAACCTGGATATTTCGTAAATTGAACCGCATTTTACATGTAAAACGTGTGATTCGTTCCAAGGCCCCCAATACTACCCCCTAAACCCTTTAAAAATTATAAAAGCATACCTTTTACGGCCTCCTTCTGCTTCAATATCGTACCGATGGTAGACGGGTTTGACCATATTCCTTTGCTTTTTCACTCCATTCCTTATCACTCAACCGCATGCCACAAGCCCGCTTCTTCTTTTCACTCGCACCGGAAATCACATGCGTGTGTGTGGGTGTGTGTACGTGAGTGTGTGTGTGAGTGTGTGTGCACACGTGTGTCTGTGTGTGTGTGTGTGTGTGTGTGTGTGTGTGTGTGTGTGTGTGTGTGTGTGTGTGTGTGTGTGTGTGCGTGTGTGTGTGTGTGTTGACCATGTCTTCTTAGCAGAGTTATAATCTTACAAATGTTTATGGAAGGTTAAAAGCCTGAGTCAAAAAATAAAGGAATGAGCACACTCAAAAAACTCCTGAAACAACAGTAACTCTGTACTTTACACAAAAAGCATTATGGGAGCTGCAGCTCCATAATAGCCAATGGGAGGGAGCTGTGTCATCCCTCCTAGCCAATGGGAGGCCATCGGGGTGGGATGTCAATGGGAGAGCAGCTCGTGCATTGTTTGAATGTTTGAATGGCGCATTTGGCGTGTTTCGTAAGGAGAACTTGTTTCGTATACAGAGACAAAAAATTTTGTAAAATGTTTTTCGTAACCTGGATTTTTCATTTGCTGGGACTATCGTAAGGTGAGGTACCACTGTGCTGTATATATTTTGACCGTGTGCTGATAGAAAACATCCTAAAATATACTCACAAATTTATGCACCAAAATTGTTTTTGTGTCCCTATAATTTCTCTATATATTTTCTTAAAAGACTGAACTTATTATTCCTGCCAAGGACAATTAATCTTTTAGAAAATGCCCAGTTTATATACAGTTTGCTCATGACATTTTGTCTCTTTGTCAATTACCTGCAGTACAACCAATAATGAAATATTTATCATACGGTGCATACAAAGGAACCATCATTATTTGGTAAACAGGGCCATAGAATGTGCGCAACATGTATCTGCTCTAAAAGATGTGCCATTTGCTTTGCACTCACCTTCTCCTACAATCCCAAGGACCTCAAATTTATTCATCACATCACCAATGAGGCGAATCTTCATGAAGTCAAAAGGCAGGAAAAGAGGTCAGTGTGTGTGTTTGTGTGTGTTTGTGTGTGTGTGTGTGTGTGTGTGTGTGTGTGTGTGTGTGTGTGTGTGTGTGTGTCTGCAGGAAGACGGTCAGGACACACAGCAATATGCAGCACTCGGATGGGTCATCAGAGGCAAAATGCTGCTCCCTTTGAGGCCCAAATGTAATCCCATATTCCTAATACACGTTCACTGTAACAAACACACACACACACACACACACACACACACACACATGCGCGCAAAAAAGGGAAAAACAGACTTGTTAGATGGAACTGAAGGCTTCTGATTGTAATCAGAGGTTAACACCTTAAAGCTTGTAATGACATCCCAGTCATGCTTCATAACATTATGAAGTATACACTACATAGGAATGACACAATCTGATTGGTTTGTTATATTAGGATTAAAAACAATTATTCTTCGAGGATAGTGCTTAAATAAAAATGGCTGAGTGTCAGTCTGTCTCATTCACTTGGCGTGAGCAGTGTCGTCATTATCCGGTTGAAAAATAGGAAAATAAATCATGAAACTCTCGCTTTACTTTGTTCCTCTTGCGCTTCCGTATAATAACCAGTTAGGCTAGAAGGGAGTAATAACGGCTTTTGCTCTTGTGGTCTGTTGGCGCCACTGGTGTAGGGTGACCATGTAGGGATAATGATCAAGAGTTTTTGGGTTACAATCCCAGTTAGACCCCACACTGTGCAAAGACCCTTCTGCAAGATCTTAATCACAAGTGTGTCTCTGTCCTCCCAGGAGTATAAATGGGTACCAGCAAAAAAATACAGGGAAGGTAACCTGCAGACTAATGTCTCTTCCAGGTGGAGATGAACTCCTAAGTTGCTTCAGAAACCAGAAGAAGTTCTGACTCTGATGAGGCACTAGGCTCAACTGTAAATCCCAACAAACTTTACATTCTTTTTTTTTACCTGTTTCTAAGAACAGGCCAATGGACCCAAATTTGGTGGGAAAACAACTAATTTTTAAATATATATTTTCATCGTGCTAGGGTTAGCATGCCCATAGGAAAGGGGTCTCGGCTGGTTACCACACTTTTGCTTGGCAAATATCACTTATGATGGAGACTTCTCCTGTCATTGGCAGCAGGAAACCCAAATAATTGCAGGCCTGTTCCCTGGAGCAGATTAACAACATCACTTCTTTGGGTAAAACAATTGAGAATCCATTCATTTTCCGAACCGCTTAATCGTAATTATGGTCGCGGAGAGGCTGGCGCCCATCTTAGCCAACTCTGGGATGGTTTTCCATCAATCAGGAATGAAAAAATCTGAAGAATTAATAATTTTATATTTTAGTACATAGTTCTTGAGAACAGTGTGATTTGATTGGTCAGTGAGCTCAGTATCGAATCTAATGTTCAAATCAAAATGGCGTCATCACCACTGTCATGCTAGCTGCACTTCCATTTGAATTACATCTCTTCTGATATCTTCTTCTCTACTTATCTACACTAGCTGATGCTGTGGACTGAAGATATACCATGTAGATTCATAAACTTGTATTTGGTAGGAAAAAATGCCTAGTATGCTAAAATAAAACATGTTCTGACCATCAAACTGCTTAAATACAAGTTTTGCTTTTCATGCAACAACTCCAGAATGAACAGCAGACCACCAAAAACCAACATCTCCAAGTCAATAATGGTTGAAATATGTAACACATAAAACAATAACATTTTATAAAAGTGTGCTTTTTTGCTAATGTTTCTGTCTAGTATATACAGTGGTACCTCAACTTATGAAATTAATCCGTTCCGAGAGCGAGCTCGTAAGTCCAAACGTTTGTTAGATAAAACAAAAATTCCCATAGAAAACAATAGAAAACGAATTAATCCGTTTCAAACCCCTCCCAAACTCATAACCTGACACAAACATGTATTTTTGATGGAATATATTTAAGATAAACATGTAACAATAAACGTTTCACAATAATAACACATGTACAGTAACATTAATAATACTGTAATTAACAATAAATTATAATAAAACAAGAATAAACAATAAATCAATCAACAATACAGTAAGTGCGTCTTAAGAATAGCAGTCACCTTTAACTTACACTACTATTTTTTAAACTTTTTATTTATTTATGTAATTAATTAATTAAAAAAATTTTTTTTAACTGTTGTAATGAAGCTAATCGGTAGGTATGACCCTGGGGAACATGCTTTTTTGACATACTGGACCAGCCTTAAGTGTGATTGCGAATCGTCTACACCAGGTGGCAGTAGCGCTCTCACTGTGTTACCTATGGTATAGGGAAAAAGTAGCAAGCAAAGGATATGAAGTGCAGTAAACCTTATAGTTGCGTGTAGGGCGCTTGGGGGCGGGGGTGTCGATAAGGCTAATCGGCTCAGAAGAGTCATTTCCCCAGCAGAGCTCGTCAAAAATTTGCTAATTGGTTAGGGCAGATTTTTGGTGGGATTGAAGCTCGTATCACGGAAAATTCATTATTAAAGACACTCATAAGTCGAGGTACAACTACTGTACTTAAATGGAGGCTCCTGATTGGAGGGACGGAAAATAATTTTATCTAGCTGATAAACTACAGCAGTCTGTTTGCCAGTGGAAAGAAAAAAATTCACCATACTGTCATTCCACTTATCACTCGCTGCTAAAACTAGTCAATCATCTGCATCTTCGAGCTCATTCACATGGTAATGAACAGAATTATTTTCCACACTGTCAAATTTCTACTCATCTTGCAACTTGTGCATAGCCCTTGGAGGGGGGTGGTGGGGTGGTGGGGGGTTGTGGGAACCTGGGGGTATGAGGTGGCATGAATAGTGTCAGTTGGGAACATAAGCTTTGCGACAGACTGGTCATATTCCAACTGTTATTGTAATTCATCTTTACAGGGCACTTTGTCCTGACTGGTCATAATGAATTCTGAGAACATGATGTACAAGGTGGATACACAGCCTGGTTGGGACATCAGTTCATTTGGCATTGCAAACACACACACACACACACACACACACACACACACACACACACACACATCGAAATGTAATTACACATAGCCTGTCGAGTAAGATTTTTTTTTTTTCTTGAGGGGGGGGGGTCAAGGAAATCCAGACAGAAAAGGGAGATGATTTGATTTGTATAGACTTTTAATTAAATAAATTATCACAACTATAGATATATAGTTCATCCAGATGGAGATTTGAGTGTTCAACAGTAAACTTCCTGAGAAAACATAAGGAAGATACCATGAACGGAACCGAACTCAAAAGAAAAATCTTCATCTTTTGGGGGATATATTAGGATAATAAAGCCTGTCATATATATATATAAATATCATTAATTCATCTTCATTCAATGTTTATTCGTAGTCCGGTTAATGGTATGGTCGTAATTGTTGGTGGGAATTACGACAAGAACATTAGTAAAGCAGGAATACCCCCTGGCTGGGACACCCCCAGCCCTCTACTCCCCCATAAAAAATAAGAAAAATAAAGAAACAAAAAATAATAATAAAAATAACATAATAAAAAACCCCACAAAATGCAGTAATTCTACTGTTGTGGGGACTCCATTAACAATGCATTACTGACCCCCTTATCCTAACCTTAATCATCACAACTAAATGCGTCACCCCAAAGTTTCTCTCAGCACAACCGTAACCTAATTCTCACTGGAACCATAAAACAGTCTTAATCATAAAACAGCTCTTTGAAAAAGTGAGAATTAGCCAGATTATCCTCACTCTGATGGTTCAACACACATTTCATACGTATCAAGCACACACACACACACACACACACACACACACACACACACATTTAGCATAACCAATCCATCAAGGCTGATGCAAACAGAAGCTCATGTGCATGTCATTCCACTGTATAAGTCCAGTATCTCAGTGCTGTGATCAAGGCCACACATGTTGTGTAGAATTGTTTGATTGCAGGAAGAAAGATGGAGTGATGGATGAATGTGATGAAGAGAACAGGTGAATGGCTACACACCACAGTGATCTGGTTCCTTAGCAAATACAGTACTTGCCACCTTGGAGGCACTGCATCTTCAGAGTCTTGGAATGTTGCTAGTGTTTATGGCTTTGCTAGATCTGATATTAATCTTGTCATGCTTTGGAAATGGTGAGATCTCATTCATGCTCACATTTCCTGCTAAAGATACAGTGATGTCCTCTGTACACCAAAAGGATACATTTAATGCATGGGGGTGGGGGTGCATCTGCATTTTGTGTATGTGTGTGTGTGTGTGTGTGTGTGTGTGTGTGTGTGTTTGTGTGTGTGTGTGTGGTGTCACATGCATGCACTGGAACAGCTAGTGGGTGGATTTTAGTTCTACCCTCATAGTGTGTGTGATATGTATGAATGTTTCTCATTTGTGCTAATGATGATGATGATGATGATGATGATGTGCCAGGAAGAGAGCACTCATCCACGCGCCTGCGCATCAACAGAGTACACAAGCATGCAAAGGAAGGCATAGATTTGAATGCAATGTTTAGAAGAGATACTGCAGCCTGTATTTGTGTGACAGTTTATTGCAGCTAAACGCAAAGTATCGTGCGCGCGCGAGTGGTGTGTACGAGTGCGCGCGCGCGCGCGCGTGTGTGTGTGTGTGTGTGTGTGTGTGTGTGTGTGTGTGTGTGTGGGCAGGGAGCGCCAGAGATGTGCCCGTGGTCTCACCATCACTATTACTATCCCTACCAGTAAAAAAACAAACTGGGCACAAACCAGGTGCAACAAAAATCGGTAACAAAATTATACTTCCAATAATGATGACATCACACACACACACACACACACACACACACACACTCACTGATGGTCGACGGCGGCGTGTGGTCTCCTTCTCTCTCTCTCATGTCTCAGTCATGAAAGCAGGTTTGCGTCCTCCTTCTTCTTCTTCTTTTTCTTCTTCTTTCACCTGCACCGAGAGTCCATCATTACAGCTGCAATCCTATCCACCTCCATTCCAATCCACTGACAAGCAACCCAACGCGATACAGGCGAAGCGATGTTGCCCTGAGCGACGCAATCCTGACCAATCACAACACCGCGCGGGACCAAAGGGGGCGGGATTTCACGCACCGTTCGGTTGAGGACAATTCTTCCTCTAAAATAAATTCTATCTATCTATCTATCTATCTATCTATCTATCTATCTATCTATCTATCTATCTATCTGTATATATATATATATATATATATATATACAGATATATATATATATATATATATAAAATCAAATTTTAAAATATTAATTGAAATTTTCTAATAACAATAATAATAACAATACTACTACTATTACTATTATTATTATTATTAATAATAATAATAATAATTATTATTATAATATATATATATATATATATATATATATATATATATATATATATATATATATATATATATATATAAAATAACAATAATAATTTTTGTTGTTATTATTATTGTTGTTGTTGTCGTTATAATTTATCGTATTTGTTTATTTATTAAAATTCAAAATCCTGATTGGGTTCTTATTGAACGTGAACTGTTCCAAGGTACAGAGACCAATATGTTTCCTTCCCTAGGTAGTGCGCCTTTATAGGGGACGAGAGCAATTTAGGACAGTTTCAGAATTTGCAGCGTTGCTAATATGAATCTGATTGATGTTAAAGCCTCGTCTGCCTGTTTCACTGAAGTGTAAGATTTTTTAAGCTTACATTTCTCAATAATAATAATAATAATAATAATAATAATAATAATAATAATAATAATGTTGTTGTTGTTGTTGTTGTTGTTATTGTTCGTCATCAACAGGGAAGTTAGACCCCAAAAACACAAGTCCAGCATTTTCATGCCTAATTATTTTTACATAGCTAATTTCAACGCTAAAGTGAAATGTATCCACTGCAGCTCTAAATCAAAAGACAGCAAACAAATTAAAATGTTTCCGACGTCTCTCCAAACTTTATTGAAACTATTTCAAGCTGTACTGCATCGATCAAGAACCAAATCTAAAAAACTAGTTTACAGCACCGCCTAGTGGACTGAAACAGAACGTTCAGACAACTGGATTTTACTTTACTTGACAGTACGTACTTGCCCATTAATACATGTAATAAAGTAATTATTTGCTGTCAGAAGTATTTCTAAGTATTTTTGGATACTCGAAGCTAAATTACTTCAACAATATGATTAAAATATAGGCATTGTGCAATTTGTAGAATTGCATTTAATATAGTGAAATAAAAAATGGAGGATTAAAACAACAAATAACAATATAAAGTAAAAACTGGTGTCGCTATTACTAATTTTGCTATTTGCATGGATTTCAAAATTTCTTTTAGTTTGTATTTCTTCTGACATAGAACAAAAACAAAATATTTAATTTTTTTGTAGATCAACTTGATTTCGGGGCAGTGGTGGTCTAGTGGTATAAAGTGCCAGATTGCTGATCCAAAGGTTGGGGGTTCGAGTCCCACTCTCCACAAGGTTGTCACTGTCCCCCCCAGTGCAGCCAACTGGGTTATCAAAGGCCGGTCATGTCTCTCACCGTCTATGGTGTGAGGCATGTAAAAGAACCATTGCTGACTTTCGACAAGAGTAGGCTGCAAAGCCGTCAGCGTGTTTCCGCCCTGCGATGGCCTGGCGAGCTGTCCAGGGTGTACTCTGCCTTCGCCCTGAGTTAGCTGGGATGGGCATCAGCCTCCCCGTGACCCTAATTAGGATGAAGCGGTTACAGAAAATGAACTGAACTTGATTTCATTTGTTAGTATACACTTGTGTATAAGTTGTGCCAGATAAAATTAGTGATGTAATAGGGTGAAACCTTTAAGTAAAATGTGACATGAAACAGTTGAAGTTAACTGGAGATAATAATCATGATTTGGTATATGATGGTGTTTAAAAACAACATTTCTCAAAGAGCTATGGGAAGAGATTACGATATTTAAGCCTCTACTGGGATCATTAAACAATTAAAGGAATATGCAGGAATTTTGGTGTATAAATGGCAAGGGCACAAGCCTAAGCTGAACAACCATGACCTGGGATTACTCATTCATCTATATATAAAATAATGGACTCCAGATTATTACAATACAGTACAGTGTTCCAACCGCAAATGCCAGTAAAGTTTTTACTGTGCAAAAAGTGGGTGGTGAATTTTGATACAAAACAATGTGACCAGTACGACCCCGTACTTCTGCATACCATTCAACCTGTTTGCAAGATCTATACAGAAAAATAACATCTCTAACACTTAAACACTTTGTGTCTGCAATACAGGTGAAATGTGTTGTATAAATTATTGTTTAAATTTTTAATTTTACTTTTTTCTGATTTGGGATTGTACTTCCTAACATATGTGAAGAAAAACATCTCTACTACTACTACTACTACTACTACTAATAATAATAAGTATATTTGTGATGTAAAGAATAATCCCAAGCAACAACATAATAATAAGAAAAAAATAAATTATTACGGCCCTGTGATGATCTGACGGCTGTCCAGAGTGTACTCCGCCTTCACCCAGAGTCGGCTGAGATGGGCGCCATCCTCTCTGCGGCCCTAATTATGATTAAGCAGCTTATAAAATAAATGAGTGAATAAATAAATTATTACATAAATGATGGGTGGTGGAAAGATTGTTAGTTTGTCCACTTCACACTAAGAAATCCCTATGTGCTCCTTGCACTTACATGGGTTTCCTCTGGGTACTTCTTCATCATTTGTTCATTTTCTGTAACCACTTAATCCTAATTAGGGTTGCGGGGAGGCTGGCACCCATCCCAGCTGACTCCGGGTGAGAGCAGAGTACACCCTGGACAGCTCGCTAGGCCATCGCAGGGCGGAAACACACTGAGGGCTTTGCAGCTCCTCTTGACGAAAGTCAGCAATGGTTCTTTTACATGAACCTCACACCATAGACAGTGAGAGACATGGCCGGCCTTTGATAACCCAGTTAGCTGCACTGTGTGTGGGGGGTGGGGAGGCAATGGCTCAGTGGTTAGCACTGTTGATTTACAGAAAGATGGCTGTTGGTTCAAGTCTCATTCCGACTGGGGCCTTTCAGTGTTGTGTTTGCATGTTTTCCTGTCTTGTGTGGGTTTCCTCCTACATGTACATTGGATCAACTGGCTGCTCGAAACTGTCCATATGTGTGAATGTTACCACCTCAAACCTGAAGTGCGGCAATGTATATGCGTTAAAGGTAGTCGCAAAATGATTCGTTTTAATTGAGAGGTTTGTTTTGATTCTTTAACCTTACTTTCAACTTGCTAGCCTTCAATCTTTCTTGAGCCACGAATGAAACTTCAACTAGGTTTGCCGCCACCTAGTGGATGGGCAATGATTATGTTTCATGGTAATGGTTAATGCAAATAATGTATGATAATTATATGCTTTGGAAGCACTCACAGGTCACACAAACCGGGTTTGCAGGACAGATTTGGCTTGAGGGTCTTGTTTGACACTTGTGTAGTACATTGATAGATGTAGATTACTGGCACCTATTGGAGCTCGTTTGTTACCGTCTCTTCTTAATCATCGGAGTGAGCTGGGAAACACAATGCAAATCAAGCAAACGAAAAAATAAAATGAAAATGAAAGGGATTGAACCTGCAATTCTGTTTAATTATAGATGATGTACCATTGTACAATGTACTTTTATGTGGTTTCTCTTTGTTTGTTTGTTTGTTTGTTTGTTTTCATTTTTGAGGGAAAGTATATTCATTCATTCATTCATTCATTCACTCACCCATTCATTCATTTTCTTCTAATTAGGGTTGCAGAGAGGCAGGTGAATGGCGGGATACACCCTTGTCTTGCCACGTTATCATAGGAGGGGGAGGACTTTTGTTTTAATTTTTATTTCAGTTAAAAAATATTTTTACTGCTCGGGTTCATTTCAACTTTCCTCAGCTATATGAACCTGGTTGTGAAATACAGTGACATATGTAATTCTATCTATCTATCTATCTATCTATCTATCTGTCTGTCTGTCTGTCTGTCTGTCTGTCTGACTGACTGACTGACTGACTCACTCACTGTTTGAATTATTTATTTTGCACTGTTTGGTATTTACAGAAGGCAATACATGAAATGTTGTCCATAATTATCAATTTGTTTGTATGATGCTTATAATAATGATAACAACAACAACAACAATAATAATAAATAACACATTTTGCTCTATATTTTATACATTATAGTAGTTTTATAAGCCTGGAATAGTAACACTACAGGTTCTTGGTGCTATATTTCTATTGATTAATATTAATTCACTCTCAGAAACACTTATAGCACATCTGGGGTTTTGGATCATTATATAATGTATATATGCTGAATTTAAGGTGCCCTCCAATGACCTGGCGAGCTGTCCAGGGTGTACTGCGCCCTCGCCCAGAGTCGGCTGAGATGGGTGCCAGCCTCCTCGCAAACATAAATAGGAATAAGTGGCTGAAAAAATGATTGAATGAATTAAGGTTTAATTTTAGACTTTTTAAGTATGGGCGCACTCTCGCCTTCACTGGAGTGTACAGTATAGGAAAACTTTTAAGGTTTGCTTGGAGGAATAAACCCTTTTTTGCTCAGTTTATAGACTTTAAGTGCTTTTGATTAGACAACTTATCAACGTAAATGACTGAAAAACCATCAGATATAAATTATGTAAACAGTATACAAACAGTGCAGTTTGGGTTTTATTAGTATATTTTGTATTCTGCATTTTTTTTAATACCCTTTGGGGATTTGTGTTTGGATCCTTACTGAATTGTTCGGTTTGCTTTTGCATCCCCTCCCTGCTGAAAACAACTATGTGTGTGTGTGTGTGTTAAAAAAAAAAAAAAAAAAAAAAAAAAAGGCTTCCTGTGGGTTGGAGATGGAGGGGCTCTCTGAATGGAGAGTCATCCAATGTTGGCGTAGGCATCATCTGTTAACAGGAGGAGATCGGAGGTGCCTACTGAACACCCACTGCTGAATTGCCTTTTTATGGCAGATTGGAATCTTTATGATAGTTAAGTGAATGGGATTCACTGTGGTACAGAGGGACAGCAGGGTTGTGTGCGTTTGTGTGCGTGTATGTGTGTGTGTGTGTGTGGGGGGGGGGGGGGGGGGGAAGAACGGGGGGAGGAGAAACGACGACAGGAGGTGAGAGCAAGGGAAACGAAACCCTGGCTTGAGGTTCATCTCTGTTTCTCCAGCAGGAATAGATTAGTGATTTCCATCTGTCGTTTTTTCCCTCCTCCACATCACCTGGGCTCGACAGTTCAACAAAGTTTGCTTTCTTTTTTGCATGAAGTACAAATGTAAAAAGAAATTGGATGTTTCTCGGAGGGTGGAACTGCATGAAAAATGGTATGGTGCTATTTTGTGTCTATTGAAAGAGTAAATCCGATTATTTATTATTATTATTATTATTATTATTATTATTATTATTATACTCTTCAATGGATTCTATCTTGTGTGAATTCTTTGGGAATGTGGTTAAATGTTTATCAGTTTTAAGCAGTGAGATTCTTTTAGCAAGCCAGATCGAATCAAATCTACTGATATTTATCAATAGAATAACATCAGGGTTAAAAACTAGATGAGCCACTATGGCTCGGGTGTAAAAAGCCCAGTGGACTTTACCTTCTGGTTGTGTGTATGAATGGTTATGTGTGTGTGTGTGTGTGTGTGTGTGTGTGTGTGTGTGTGTGTGTAGGACCTGCGATGGTCTGGCAAGCTATTATATATTATTAATATATATATTATAAGGTATACCCTGCCTTCACCCAGTATCGGTGGAGATAGGCTCCAGCCTCCCCACAACCATAGGATAAAGCATTTGGGCGAAAGAGTGAGAGTAAGAAACTCTAAACTATAAAATAAAATATATTTAAAAAAAATTATATAACGATAAGAACAGGAAAAAAGAAATGCATAAAAATTACAAAAGGTAGTTTATAGAAAAAATATCTACATATAAAGAATAGATTTATACAAAATTATTAATGATTGTGGTCATATTAATTATTTATATTTTTGTTCCTGGTTCATTCAACTTTTTTTTATTTTTTATTCTGTTTATGATGCTTTTACTGTGTATTTCCTTCTGTACATTCAAACAAGTTGAATTGTATGTTGGGATTAACGCCACTTTCTCCGATGGCTTTCATGAGAGGAACGTACGGAAGTAAGGAAGACGTCTTTGGATTTCTTGTCAGCTTGCACGCTATCCCAGCTGTGGCCAATTTTCTTTGTGAATTATCACTGACTCGTGAGAGCAAATGCTTTGATCCGGGCAGCCATCTGGAGTTCTTTATGTGTAGGTTCTGCTTCAGGCTGAGCATAAAAAAAATAAAAAAAAATAGTGCTTTATTTGTGATTGAGTGATGCTTCTCTTAGAGATGAAAATGAACGTTGTTTATGTTTAGATGCAGAACTTGAAAGAAAAAAAAAACAATAATCCCCTTAATGCTGAAGATATGAATTTAGAGTCAACATGCAAATGGTAAAGGGGATTAAATCCGATTTTGTAGAACCATCTCCAAAGGTTTAAAGAAGCACGCCAGCATGAAAAGGGTTAATTCAATGGCAGGTGTCTTGATTTTAGGTGACGGGAATGATTAGTGCTAGTGGCGTAGTGGCTCGGGTGCTAGGTTTTTGGTTTCGAATCCCAGTTAGACCCCCACTGTGCTCAGACCCCTGGGCAAGGTCTTAACTAGAAGTGTGCCTCTGTTCACCCAGCAGTATAAATTGGTACCAGTAAAAATACACTTACTAGGAATGTAACCAGTGATGGACTAGCGCCCCGCACCGGCCTGATGAGCCACTATGGCTCGGTTGTAAAAAACACAACAGACTACCATCAAGGGCCATGGTGGCCTGGTGGTAAAGGTGCTGGATCACTGATCCTGAGGTTGGGGGTTCAAGTGCCGCTCTCCACGGGTTGTCACTGTCCATCCAGTTGCAGTTAACTAGATTATCACAGGCCGGCCATGTCTCTCACTGTCTGTGGTGTGAGGCATGTAAAAGAACCATTGCTGACTTTCAACAAGAGTCGGCCGTCAGCGTGTTTCTGCCCTGGCGAGATGTCCAGGGTGTACTCTGCCCTCTCCCGGAGTCGGCTGGGATGGGCGCCAGCCTCCACTTGACCTTAATTAGGATTAAGCGGTTACAGAAAATGAATGAATGCATGACTACCACCGAAGACAATATGAATGATATTTGGTTACTTATCAATTGAGGTTTTTACGGTTGTTTAGTGGCTGGCGTGTCCATCTCAAGTTCCAGGATTTGTGTGTGAAGTTTGCATGTTCTCTCCGTGCTTGCGTGAGTGTCCTCCAGTTTGCTCCGACAGTCCACAGACATGCACTTTAGTCTAATTGGTTGTTCCAAACATTGCACCTGGGTGTGAGTGTAAATGATTGTGTTGTTTTGACCCTTTGATGGTCTGGCAAGCTGTTCAAAGTGTACCCTGCCTTCGTATCCTGTCGGCTGAGATAAACTACAGCCTCCCCGCAACCATAGAAGGATTAAGACTTTTTGGTAACTGAGTGTGTAATTATCAATTGACTCTCATTAATGCCTTCATTATTTCTTGCTTGTTCATTAGGATGTAGATGTGACAGTATTTTTAACAGACTTTTCTACGGGTCACCAACGGGTCTGATGACATGATGGGCAAAACACCTCAGAAAGGTAACCTTATCCCTGGAATTAAAAAAAAAATTATTCTAATGAGCAGCATTTGTTTAGTTAACTCATGCAAGGATTTTTGCCAAGCTTGGTAAGGACACTATAAGTTGGAGAGTTAGTTTGATTTTAAATTATCGAGGTCAAGGATGAAGGTAAGAGCAAAGTCACAACAATTTTGGAGATAGATCTTTTAAATTGCTTTTTTATCTGAAAGAAAAGTTACTGATTTGAATAAATTAAATTGGGAACTGATAAGAAACTACCGTATATAGATGCATTTATATGGTATAATCTCCTTTTGACCTTGAGTGACCTTGAAAGGTTAAAGTCAAGGATGCAGGATTTTAAATGCTCATCACTTTGAAAGTACCATCAGACATGCAGTTACGAAGGAAAATTAATAGGAAACTGTATACAGGGATCCTTCACTTTACGCGGTTAATGCGGACCGAGACGCACACACACACACACACACACACACACACACACACACACACACACACACACACACACACACACAAATCACACACACACACCTTGCGCACGCACTGATTTCTGTGAAATAGGATCAACCCCCCCCCTTGACTGACGTATACGTACATGTGTATGTGTATATAATATCAATAAATACATATTTAACGCTATAAATACTTATAATAGCAATTAAACATTCAAAAATCATGCATAGGATGTAAATAAAATACTGTATAAATACACATACCGTACATACAGACGCGCGCACATACAGATGCGCATCTCCCATAAAAATGTAAGTAGTTTTGTTAGGTTTTTTTTGTCTTTTTGTTTTTTTTTTTACATGATTGGCCTTGTTTTGCAGCATTTTCCTTAATGTTTTCCCTATTTTTCCTTGAGTCCAGTACTCAAAGAGGGCCTATTTTCTACATTATCCATATCATGTCATGCAGACACTTTGTGTACTATGTGCGTCCATTTAGTTTTAAATTTTCCTTTTTGTAGCTTTAACTGGTATTTTGATTTCTTTCACAGATAAACAACATGGTCAAAAAGACAAAGCAAGAGATGGCAGTGATCTATCGTCCCCCCTACACACCACTAACAGTGGTACAGTCCTGTCATTTTAAAATTTATCAACTTAATGCAAACCATCTCAAGCTTACTATGCTCGTGTGTGTCTTTCAGAATCATTTAGCTGGGAGAGTTATTTAAAGGAGACTTCATCTACACCAGCACCCCCCAGTTGTTTCCGACAGGTATGAGACATTCAATCCAGCTGTGGTGTTCGGAAGGGAGTAAGCAAATTAATATGGTGATTTAATTTTAATAATAAAGCAAGACTGTATGGAAAATGGCGTAAAAGTTGTACCATTCCTAATACAGGGATCCCTCACTTTCCGCGGTTAATTGGGACCGAGATCCCTACGCGACCATCGAAATCCGCGAAGTAGGATCACCCCTCCACACCTGACGTATATGTACATGTATATGTGTAGATAACATCAATAAATACATATTCAATGCTATAAATGCTTATAATAACAATTAATAATTAAAAATAATGCATAAGATGTAAATAAAATATAAACACACACACACATACGGACGCGCGGACGCAGGACACTATGCACCATCTACATTATATAATAATATACAAATAATAATATATTATGGCACAAACACCAAAAATACTGAAATAAATTATGTTTAAAAGCCATACTCCTGGAAAATTCATTTCTTCTCTAATGATGTCTTCATCCTGACATTCAGATTTTAAATAACACATTTATGACAGGTGATCAATGACCCTAAACTGACTGGCATTGCACAAAAGAACTGGAGTACACATGGCAGTGGTGGCCCGGTGGTAAAGTGCTGGATTACCGGTCCCAAGGTTGGGGTTTCAAGTAGTTCAATGGTTGTCTCTGCTGTCCCCCAGTGCAGTTATCAAACGCCGGCCGTGTCTCTCATTGTCTGTGGTGAGAGGTGTGAATGAACCATAGTTGCTGCATAGACGTCGGCGTGTTTCTGGCCTGGTGAGCTGTTCAGGGTGTACTTTGCCCTCAACCAGAGTCGGCTGAGAGGGGTGCCAGCCTCCCCGTGACCCTAATTACAGTTAGGCTGTTTAGAAAATGATGAAATTAAACAAACTTTAGCGCCCCCATTCTATATGTGTGTTTTTTGTTATATGAATAGTGTTGAGCTTGGCCTCTTTCCATTAAGGCCACTCAGAGACTTATGTCCTTTGGCATTTCAAAGACTAACTACTGTAATTCAGTTGTACGTACTGTAATCCTGGTAGAGTGGTCTTTGGCCAATTGGCCTCTGCAACTGATCCACAATGCAGTTACACAGCTTGTTTTCAACCTTCTCAAGTAATCCTATACTACCTTTGCTTTGTTCTCTCCATCAGCTTCCTGTTGCTGCTCGCTACACTAATGCTTGCCAACAAAGCAAAAAATGGACCTGTGCCCTGATGCAGTGGTGGTGGCCTAGTGGTAGGGTGCTAGATGACCGATCCCAAGGTCGGAGGTCCAAGTCCCACTGTCCCCTGGTTGTCATTGCTGTCCCCCCCATTGCAGCTAACTGGGTTATCAAATGCTGGCCAGGTCTCTCACTGTCGGTGGTGAGAGGCTGTGAAAGAGCCATTGCTGCCTTTCGTCAAGAGTAGCTGCATAGCCGTCAGCATGTTTCTGCCCTGCGATGGCAAACTATCCAACCTTGCCCAGAGTTGGCTGAAATAGGTGCCAGTCTCCCCATGACCGTAATCAGGATTATGCCGTTCAGAAAATGAATGAACGAATAGTTTGCAGTGGACCAGGTAGAGTTGAACGATGAGTTTCAGCCTGAGGAGCCTGTTGTCTTGGGTGGAAAATACCAAGCAGTCTTTACATTATCTTATCTTTAATTTCAGAATACACTGAGACATTAAACTGCTAAAATTTCAATATCAACATAGGGCTGTTTCTAAGACTTTTTACCAGTACAGTATTGTGTTTAGTTCTCTGCTACCATCACTTACATTTTTTAAGATCTGATTTTTCAATGTGCACGATTATATTCTTTATTGGAAGCTTTGCAAGCATTGATTTTCTATCAGTTCCTACAATCTTAGTGCATTAGTGCATTTATCCTCCTCCTCCTCCTCCTCCTCCTCCTCCTCCTCCTCATCATCATCATCATCATCATCATCATCATCATCATCATATTCAGTCTAGGATTCCTCCTACAAATGATTTTAAAGTGGGTATGAAGGTGGAGACGTATGATCCTCGGAATGCTGCCTCTGTGTGTATCGCAACTGTCATGGGGCTGATGGGAGTCCGTTTGCGTCTGCGGTTGGACGGCAGTGACAGTACCAATGACTTCTGGAGGCTGATTGACTCTTCTGATATTCAGCCAGTCGGCACATGTGAGAGGAATGGAGACATGCTGCAGCCTCCACTGGGTACGATTCCCATCAGGCACAAAATCCCAAAAAATATATTTATTCATTGATGTCCTAAGTTGTTTTATAATAGATATGGAAGGAATAGCCAGTAACAGCGCTTTATAATACAGTACATCGTTAGAAGTAACACCCTAAATACGACTGTGATCGTGGTCTATCTCGGCTTCTTATGTGATATTCATCTCGTAATAGAGCTGTATGGTAGAGGTAGAGATTTCTAACTCTAACCAATCATTTAATTTTCTTTCAGGTTTCCAAATGAACGCATCATCCTGGCCCATGTTCCTGTTAAAAACTCTAAATGGAGCAGCGGTAGCACCAGCCTCAGCATTCACAAAGGTGATTTGGAACTAAAGATGGCGACATCAGTTTTACTGCCACTTTACAGGCGAGACATATTTCTCATGGCACTTGAAGCATCATATGTTAAATACTATCAGTAAACTTATTTTGTGTTTGGGATATGACTGTTAGCACTTACATGAATTTGTATGATCTATTCCTGTGATTGTATGGGTTTCCTCCAGGTGCCTTTATGTCCTCTCACAGTCCAAAGACATGTAGTTTAGACCAATTGGGTACTTTAAATTTCCCATAGGTGTGAATGTGAATGTGAAGTGTTGATTCCCAAGGTGTTTACATTTTGTATATACCTTTTGCTTGTAATGAGCAAAAGTTTAAAAATGTCATTCTTTTTTAATATTCTTTAAAAAAAATTAAACATCATTAGATTGCCACAAAATTCCTAAAAGTAGATAAACAGAACTCCATTAAACAAATGAGCCGGCAAAAGCATTCAAACCTTTGCTTTCAGATCCCATGTGCAGTAATAACTAGTAATTCCTGGATCACTGATCCTAAGGTTGGGGATTCGAGTCCCACTCTCCACAAGGTTGTCACTGTCCCCCCAGTGCAGCTAACTTGGTTATCAAAGGCCCGCCATATCTCTCATTGTCTATGGTGTAAGGTATGTAAAAGAACCATTGCTGACTTTCGTAAAGAGTAGCTGCATAGCCATCAGCGTGCTTCTGTCCCTTGCTAAAGGGTGTTTCAGGATGGGCATCCGACGTAAAAACCTATGTCAAATCAAACATGCAAATCAATGATTCGCTGTGTTGACCCCCGGAAAAAAGGGGGAAAAAATTACCATGGTACCTCACTTTACGAAAATCTCACCAAACGAAAAATTCAGGTTTCGAAACGCATTTTTATACAATTTTTGTCTCTGGATACGAAACAAGTTCACGTTACGAAAGCGCCATCTTAAAAACTCAAACACGGCATTCAAACATTCAAACAATGCCTGGGTTGCTTTCCCATTGGTTGTCTCCCAACACCCTGCCTGCCCCGCTGGCCTCCCATTGGCTAGGAGGGAGCTGAATCTCCATAATACAGTACTGTACCCATAATGCTTTTTGTGTGCCTTCGACGCATTGTTTGTCACACGCCTGAAGTAGAGTTGTACTCTTGGTTCATGAGTTTCGTGAGTTGTTTTGAGTGTGCTTATTGCAGCGTTATTTTTCATTATTAATCGTGAGCCCCAAGAAAGTGATTCCCGGTGAGACTGGAAAGAAGAAGCGGGCTCCGTTATCAATAAAAGTAAAACAGGAGATGATTAAAAAAATATGAAAGTGGGATTCGGTTGACTGAAATCGCAAAGGAGTATGGCCGAAACCCCTCTACAATCGGGATGATATTGAAGCAGAAGGAGACCTTAAAAGCGGAGGTACAGTGACAGTGGCGATTATTTCAGAAAAAGCAACCGCCATATTTAAGGACCTCGTGAAGGAGGGTTGGGGTGAGGGTTCTTCGGACCAGCAACCCCTGGACTTTAAAGCGTCTCATGGGTGGTTCGAGAGATTAAAAAAAAAGGTAAATAATTTTCTTTTATTTTGAACACATATTTCATACAAAATTGGTGTACTTTTATAATTTTTAAAGGGTTTAGGGGGTAATATTTGGAGCCTTGGAACGAATCACGCGTTTTACATGTAAAATGCTGTTCAATTTACGAAAAATGCAGGTTACGAAAAAAAACACTGGTACGGATTAATTTCGTAAAGTGAGGTACCACTGTGTGTGTGTGTATATATATATATATATATATATATATGTGTATATATGTGTGTGTGTGTGTGTGTGTGTGTGCGCGCGTGTGAATATATTAGTGATCAGTAAGGGTAGCTCTTTTATGAGCAGCTGTTCATATATGATTCGTGTTACAGCTATTCTTATCAAATGAAGTCTTGTTTTTGTTTTGTCAGGAGCCTCTTAAACCTTTGCAAAACTACTTCAAAGTGGGCATGAAGCTGGAAGCAGTAGACAAGAAGAACCCGTGTCTTATTTGCCCAGCCACTGTCGGCCAGGTCCGTGGAGATGAGATTTTGATCATGTTCGACGGCTGGCGTGGAGCCTTTGATTACTGGTGCAAGTACTACTCCAGGGACATCTTTCCTATTGGCTGGTGTCACCTTACCAACCACAGCCTCCAACCGCCTGGTAACAACTGTGAGTATAGTTCCTTTCCACTAGATGCCGCAAAAGCTCTGGTTTTTATTTCAGGAGCCAATGCTTAATCAAATTTGGTATCAACTTGCTTTTTGCTCAGCATGAATATGCCTGTTACAAGAAATTTTTAATAAAAATTTATACACAACAGACAAATCTTGGGAAAACATGTTCTAAGTACTCTCACCTGTTATGTGGGTCATGATTTTTTGTTGATTTATATTGTTTAAAGGTGCAGAATGTTGTTGGATGGATGGATGTATGGATTGAATGGATGGGTGGATGGAATGGATAGCTTGAATAACACTATCTTTAACAGATTACTGTATTCTTATTCACCTCACACTTTCAGAAATCTCAATGTATCCATGTGTACCAAGCAGTATATATATATATATATAT
>CM045748.1:25272859-25285359 GCA_024760905.1 Plotosus lineatus | reverse complement strand
TAGTCCATCGCAGCTTACCTTCCCAGTATATTTTTACTGGAACCCATTTATACTGCTGGGTGAACAGAGGCACACTTGTGGTTGAGACCTTGCCCAGGGGTCTTAGCACAGTTAGGGTCTAAGTGGGATTCGAACTCACAACCTCCAGATCATGAGCACAGCACCCTAACCACTACGCCACCGGCTCCACTGCTCTGTGTACTTTGCTTCAATTAAGGAACAAAAATTTCTGGTTTGAACATTTAAATGCATCCTAAAGTGATTTTTTTTATTGCCATGATTTCATACCAATTGATGTACAATAAACTGGTGATGCTGTTGTTAATGCACACTGGAAAGTAAATTCAAAAATATTTCAGTGTGTGTTTGTGAATCTCTCACATTTTCTTCGATAGCAATATAGCACATGGTGTTTAACATGAGAATTGTGGAGGATGGGAGCATATTTAAAAAAAAAAAAGAAAGAAAGAAAAATGAAAGCAAACCTAATTATAACTAAATATTAAAAAATAAACAACGTGAAAAAGCATATGTAAGATTTCAGATACAACTCCACATGTGAAAAGTGAAAAAAAAATAATAAGAAGAATTTATTCTGGTGTTAATTAAAACTGCTCCTTCTTATTTAATGGAATTTAATACATTACTGTACTCCATTTTGTTTATTATTACATAATAAATATAATTCCACTGTATAATAAAGCATATCTTACACTCACTTCAGTGAATAAAATAATCATACAATTGTCACACAAATCATGCAGTAATTAAATAATGCAGTAAATGATATATTTGCTCTTCTACAGGTATAATCATTCACCATTTAAATATTTTTTCTTCAGAGATCACTTCCTTGGACAGTTTTCTATTTCAGAATTACAAATGTATAGTTTCTGCATTCATATTCATGTTGATGCTGCAATGATCGGTAATTAATTCGGGTTAGTAATTTGAGTGTGTGATAAGTCCAGCAATTTAAAAATGTATGGAGGACTAAATACATGATGTTATGACATTTCAAACCAGCAGGCCACAGGCCTTCCTCGGTTCCTGGGTTCAAAACACACACAGTGTCCCCCAATGGCACCTGATTAAACCCCCCCCCCACCACCACCACCACCACCACACACACACACACACACATCTTATATGCCACGTCACCGTCTTCCTCAATTGTGACAATTTTTTTTCATGCTCTGTGGCACTATACTATGCCGAAGCAGATTGTTGGGGTTCCGGGGTACCCAGGGAATGGTTAACTAGCACATCACCCAGTTCCTTTTGCCCCCTACCTGCAGTTTTCTTCAACCCACGAGCTCTCACTCTCACTGACCTTATTAAACTAATGGACACAATTTAGTTAACTTTTATGAGTAAATGAATTGTAATCTTAATCAAAATTAAAAGATGATTACATAATTAATTTAACACCTTATTGAGCAATATAGGGATCCCTCGCTACTTCGCGCTTCAATTCATGCGGCTTCAGTGCTTTGCGGTTTTTTTTTCCCTAAAAATATTCATTGAATTAAAAAATAAGGAAATTAAGGAAGAATAGGGGAAGAGGTTAAGGAAAATGCCACAAAAACAAGGCCAATTATGCAAAAACAAACAAACAAAAAAAAACTAAACAAACACAAAACAAAAAAACAACCCAAAACCTCCCATCAAGACTAGTTACATTTTTGTGGTGTGCATCTGAGTGCGTGCACACGCATGTGCATGTGCGTCTGTATGTGTGTGCATTTATTTACATCTTATGCATTATTTTTTAATGTTTAATTGCTATTATAAGCATTTATAGCATTGAATATGCATTTATTGATGTTATATACACATATATACATGTACATATACGTCAGTCGGGGGGGGGTGATCCTACTTCGCGAAATTCGATGGTCGCGGGGGGCGGGAGATCTCGGTCCCAATTAATCGTGGAAAGTGAGGGATCCCTGTATATATCTACGTGATGTTGAAGAAATGCTTCAAAGGAAAACAGTAGGCGAAGGGCGGGGACACTTACTCGGGTGGATTTTTTTTCTATAACAGACGGATAAAATAAAGAAAATGCATCTTCCGTACATTGTTCTTCCCTGTTAAATAAAATGCAGGAAAGTTGATATCATAATTCTGTCTGTCTTCCTTTCGGATTTTTCCCTTTTACTCGGGAGTCGCCACAGCGAATCATCTGATTCGCACGTTTTGATTTGGCAGAGGTTTTTATGTCGAATGCCCTTCCTGTCACAACCCTTTTTAGCAAGGGACAGAAACACGTTGACGGCTTTGCAGCTACTCTTTACGAATGTCAGCAATGGTTCTTTTACATGAACCTCCCACCATAGACAGTGAGAGACATGGCCCGCCTTTGATAACCCAGTTAGCTGCACTGGGGGGGGACAGTGACAACCTTGTGGAGAGTGGGACTCGAACCCCCAACCTTTGGATCAGCGATCCAGCGCCCTATACCACTAGACCAGCACTGCCCCCGAAAGTTGATATAATAATATTCTAGTAATATTCACTTTGTTCTCCTGCTCCTCTTATTGCCTGATGGAATTTTAAAGATAAGGAAGAAAGAAGGACACAACATCATCATAGTAAAGGAAATATAATTATACTTAAAACTTGTTGAAGCGTAGAATACTCATATAATTTAATTATAAAGCATTGCAGAGCTGGTCGTTTTCAGAAGCAAATAATCAGAGCGCAACCTTATCAGAAACAACCTCTGGTACGTGCTATTCTTCAGCATTGAGGGCCCAAGGCCGTGCTTATCTTCTCACAAGCAAGGTCTTGTTCAGCCATTATTTTACCTAATTCATCCCCATGTATTTCATTTTGATGTATTTATATCTGCAAATGCCGTCTCTCTCTGCTAAATTCTCTGTCAAAACTTCAGTTCTCAGAGTTCCACTGAAAACAACTCATAACAGATGTATTTATGACCGGGAGCAAAAATCTTTTTCTATTCTTTGCAACACCATCAACCTCACTTATTTATTTATTATTTACTTTTTTTGGTTGCCTTTCGTAGTTCTTGGAAGTCAAGTACAATGATGTTTATTTTCAAACATTCATTCATTTATTTTCTGAACCGCTTAATTCTAATTAGGGCTGCTAGGAGGTTGGCGCCCAACTGACCTGACTCTGGGCGAGGTCAGGGTACACCCTGGACATGTGTGTACTTAAGTGGGGTAGGTGTAAATTTTGCCAGCTTTTATGTGTACATACTTTATGGCTGGTCTCTTAGTATTAAATGGTTAAAAAAAATTAATAATAAAATTTTTATCTTATTATTTCTCAACCATTTGGGGAAGGTGTGTATGTGAAAAAAGTTGTAAAAAGTGGCCCATGACCCAACCCCGGATTAAGTGGAGGCAGATGATGATGATATTGTTGTTTAAGTAAAGTCCATTGGGCTTTTTACACTCGAGCCATAGTGACTCATTGGGCTTGTGCTTATCCCTGGTTTCCATAGCGTGAAGCGACCAGGAGTTCAACTCCTCCTGGATGGGATGCAAGTCCATCACAGGTTACCTTCCCAGTATATTTTACTGGTACCCATTTACTAGTATACTGCTGGTTAAACAGAGGCACACTTGTGGCTGAGGCCTTGCCCAGGGATCTTAGCACTGTTGGGGGTCCAACTGGGATTTGAACACACAACCTCCCGATCATGAGCGCAGCACTCTAACCACTACACCACTGGCCCCACCATATTGCTGTTTAAAGTGATTTTAATTGATGCATTTGTCTTGGTGTGGCCTTTAAAGGGTTAAAAAAACAACACCTCATGAATATTCGTCACAATATGTTTTACATTTTCTAGACCACATTACAGTCAAACCAACACATCAGGTGAGAAAATTAGGATGTTAACCAATAGTTCTACAACTTTTCTGACAACAAAATAAAAAGTAAGGGTTGGTCACATTTTCAAATCCAAATCGCAGACATAATTTCTGTTAAAATCTTTGCATAGGAGGCTCTGTTTGAGTTGACAAACTGCTGAAACTGTTCATGCTGACAACAAAGGAGTCAGAACACAGTGCATTGCAGCATTGTTGTGTATGGGGTTGCCTAACTAGAGGGCAGTCATGTGATTTTAATCTTATGGCTGATTGGTACATAATATAAATAGATTGTTGTGTGGATGTAAATTTTGTGGAGGCAGTGGTGGTCTAGTGGTATAAGGCGCCGGATCGCTGATCCTAAGGTTGGGTGTTTGAGTCCCACTCTCCACAAGGCTGTCACTGCCCCCGCCCCCCCGCCCCTCAGTGCAGCTAACTGGGTTATCAAAGGCCAGCCATGTCTCTCACTGTCTATGGTGTGAGGCATGTAAAAGAACCATTGCTGACTTTCGTAAAAAGAGTAGACTTCAAAGCTGCAAAGGCCTCCCTGTGACCCTAATTAGGATGAAGCGGTTACAGAAAAATGAATGTAAATTTTGTACAAAATTTAGTTGTGTGAACATATTGACAAAAAAGACTTGAATCTTTAGTGTATACTTTAGAATGAAATGGGGGGAGGGTTAATAATATAAATACAGGGATCCCTCACTTTCCACTGTTAATGGGGACCGAGACCCCCATGATCGCCGATTTCCGCGAAGTAGGATCGACCCCCCTGACTGACGTATACGTATATGTATATGTTTATATAATATCAATAAATACATAATCGATGCTATAAATGCTTATAATAACAACTAAACAAGGGGCAGTAGTGGTCTAGTGATATAAGGCGCTGGATCGCTGAGCCAAAGGTTGGGGGTTCGAGTCCCACTCTCCACAAGGTTGTCACTGTCCCCCCCCCCCAGTGCAGCTAACTGGGTTATCAAATGCCGGCCATGTCTCTCACTGTCTATGGTGTGAGGCATGTAAAAGAACCATTGCTGACTTTCTACAAGAGTCGGCTGCAAAGCCATCAGCGTGTTTCCGCCCTGCGATGGCCTGGCGAGCTGTCCAGGGTGTACTCTGTCCTTGCCCTGAGTTGGCTGGGATGGGCACCAGCCTCCCCATGACCCTAATTAGGATGAAGCGGTTACAGAAAATTAACTGAACTGAACTGAACAACTAAACAATCAAAAATAATGCATAAGATGTAAATAAACTATAAATCCACGTGTGCATTGTTTTGTGGTATATATATATATATATATATATATATAGGGTGAGTCCAGGATTGTGTGCTTGTAGTATAACAATCACTCGTTCATTTTCTGAACCGTTTAATTCTAATTAGGGTCACTGGCGGGCTGGCACCCATCTCAGCCGACACTGAGCAAGGGCAGAGTACACCCTGGACCTCTCACAGGATAGAACCACGCTGACCACTATGCAGCCTATTCTTGATGAAAGTCAGCAATGATTCTTTTACATGAACCTCTCATCACAGACAGTGAGAGACATGGCCGGCCTTTGATATCCCAGTTCACTGCACTGTGAGGTACAGCAGTGACAACCTGCTGACAGTGGGGCTTGAACCCACGACCTTGATATTTGTACTCCAGCACCTTACCACCAGGCCACCACTGCCCATGGCACAGCATACGGGTCATAATTTATCCTTATTACTCAATGAAGATGCTCATATGTAAATTATTTTATGCTGGGGGTGGGGCTCTGGTCATATTTTAGTGTTATTGTGCTGTACAGTTTTTCATTGTTGGTTATTCTGTCTTAATAGTAACAGTATTGCTAACATTTATGTAGTAATAAAATACAGTATATAGAGATATTGAACATATATTGAATACTGATAAATATTGCAAATTAAAACACTGTATTGTTTTTAGTTCTATTTATTTTTCAAAGGCAAATTTTAAATCCACATTACTAGCGATTCTATGGTGCATGACAGGAGGAGGCGGATGTCTAAATTTGCTTCTGTAATGCATTTTGCATGAGCGGGTTTAACTGTGTATGTGGGTCATCAATGTCAGCTCGTTAACGCATTTAATAGTGCTGATTTGTTCCCTGGTTATTTATAGTGATGACTAGAATCTGTCGAAAGCTATTTGTTTTAAGGGAATTATCATTCATCAGGGAAATTCGCCTCCTTCAATTCTTAACGAGAAAATAATAAGAAAGGATTTTTCTCGTGCATAATTGTGTCTGCCTTTTTTAAACAGTCATTTTGATTGTGTTATCAAAAAAAAACAAAACAAAGAAATCAGCCAGGAGTTTTTTTTTTTCCCACAGTTCCCACTTTACGACATTAATTGTTCAAGTATTATTCAAGATTAATATGTCTCCCCAACTTCATTAATTAAAATTGTTGATTTAACAAATTAGTGTCGTTTATATCTTATTATCTTCCTGGTTAGACTAAAAGCATTTCCTTTTCTTTGTCTCTATTTCTTTGTGCCTGTTACAGCTAGTCTCGCATGCCCAGCTTTCTTATTTGCGTTTGATACGGAACCTCTGCTGTAGTTTTGAAACCAATACAGAGACTAGTGCAGGTGGGAATACTGTATTGTCTGAATAAAATGTTTTTGATTTCTGATTTCTTTTTAAAATTGAGAATGGAGAAAGTAAATTTTTTTTTTGTCCAGGAAATGTGACTTTAGGACAGTCTCACATTGTGACTCCTGTTATTTCTGCCTGCTTTCTTTGGCTGTCCATCAGCCAGTTCTCCTGGGATTTGGGATCAGGCTTTGGGTTACAGAAACCCACCCCTTATCCAACACCCACCCACCCCCTCGTCCCAGGAGCTGTCTGCAGGGCCATTAACCGCTTTACACATCCACCCCTCCTCAAACGGGCATGTCTCTGTTTCAGTCAGCTTCAATCAGGGATTTTTAGCTTTTTATCCAAAAAACAACAGGCAACAGGGGGTGCTCTACTTTCTGACTTACATATTTTACCCTAAGGGTCTACTTTTTTAATTGGGGGCTCTGATCTGCTGTTGGACAATCTTTTACCCTTCCACGATTCACCAACCCTGAGAGGGGAATGATCAGGACACAGCTGATGGAAGAGAGAAGTTAAAAAACAAACAAACAAACAAACAAACAAACAAACAAAAAAACCCAAATCCACCCAAACAAAACAAGCATACCGTATTGTTGCTAGAATAATCTCATTTTTTAATTTTTTTTTTATTTTATTTTTACAAATTTTATCAACTGCATATGTGTGTGTGTGTGTGTGTGTGTGTGTGTGTGTAAAATTTGTATTTTATTAATACAAATCTGCTAATAAGGAGATGATTCCCATTGTAACAGAGACAGTGGTAGGATTTTTCTGACCTATTTGGTAGAAATATACAGAGAGACAGATGGAGACTGAAGAGGTATACAATAATAAAATAAACTTTAATAGTTAGGAAAAGTGTCAATAAAACATCAATAAAAATGTATAAATAAATATTTTTTTTTGTTTTTGTTTTAATTATAGAAGGAAATTTGTTATATTTTATCACTGTCACCCCCCCCCCCCTCTCTCTTCTCCTTTCTCTATTTGTTAAAGCCTATGACTGAGGCCTGCTTTTTTTTTTTTTTTTTTTTTATATCGGTATCTCCGCCCTTCGCATCAGTTGGCTCCACCCACTCACTCAAGCCCCGCCTCCATGCTAATTACGCGTCGCCCATTCAGCGCGCGCGCCGGCTCGGGCTTTGTTACGCCGCTGAAGCTGCTGTTTCTGTGAGCGGAGAGTCGCAGCTGGGTGTTAAACCGGGGAGAAAAAGTGCGTCAAGCTTTTTTTTTTTTTTTTAATTTTGACCCGTAAGGATACAAAGACAGGGCTGGGGTAAAGGAGAAGAGGAAAACTGAAAGTTTGGGTAAGTTATTTCTCGAGTATTCGGTTCTTTTTGCTTCTTTTGTTCCGTTGTTGTTGGTTTTTTTTTTTTCTGTTGCTCTGAGAAGAAAAGCCGAGCTTCTGCATGAACACTAATAACAAACAAGGATTAACAGCATTTATATAAACACAGGTTTCCTACAACTCATATAGACTATCGTAATATATTTATATATAAATATATATATAATATATAGCAATGTATTGTATTATTAATTTTTTATGTTTGTATAAGCATAACTTTCAATAATAATCACACAGCACACATTTAACAGAGGCTTGGATTATGCCTCCATATAATAATAATGATGATGATGATGATGATGATGATAAAAACCCTATGGATACATATGTTTATTCCAGTTGTGTTTTAGACTGAATGTCATGAAATAAAGTTTGTTTATTTGTCAGTATCCTCGCCAACCACAAAAGGAGTCTTTCCAGCTGTTGTGACCTTAACATCTGTGTGTGTTCCAGACATTTGCAATTGATCTCTGAATTCATTTGTTTACTGGTTTTGCATTTATTTACATAAGAAAGATTATAAGGGTGGTGGGTTTTTTTTTTAATCAGAGATTTTAGCAGCCCATCTGAAACGGCCAGTGACACATTCAGTATCTTTTAAATATATTGCCTTGTTTCATGAATCATTACAGGCCCAAGACAGGTAGTATTCTCTTATTTATACACACACACACACACACACACACACACACACACACACACACACAACATGTGGTTCTAGTTCCCTCTGGATCATAGTCTGGAAGCACAAGTCATCAAGCAGGGCAAATTACAAATAGTGCAGCATGAGATGTAAATGGACTAATTACCAGGGTTGCACTAGGACGCCTCCCTCCCCCAACCAGAAGGGCTTGGAATCCCCCCAGGGCTCACGTTGGACCGATTTTGGCCCAGCGTCTGGCCATCACTAGCTCTACTCATGGCCCAGAGGTCACTGGGTCATTCAGTGAGTGGCCTGATCGACTCCACATGTTTCTGTAATAAAGAGGTGACAAATGAATAGAAATCTGATCTCTGTCTGATCTGATTTCCATAGAGGATGGAGATTGGCGGAGTCAGGTTTGCTTTGTGGCTGGAGAACTGTCAGTGGAATGAGTGGTGTACAGAAGAATGAAGTTACTATATTTACAGATAGATAAATAGATGTCTTGATAATTTGAATAAAAGGATGTCTTCACTGTAATAGTAAGAACCCATTGAATTGTGCACTTCACGTGTTCCCTGGATGAACTTGGCCCTTTGAACAAGAGCAAACATTCACCTATTCTTCATCCACTTTCTCTTCCTCCCTTTATTTTCTCGCCAGGGGAGGTGACCATGTGTGATGCCCTACGAACGCTCCCAGATGTACTTAGGGAAGCCAGGCGCCCTTTCAGCGTTGCTGAAATATGAGCACTTTATCTGATCTCATTTGTGATGTGGTGTACAGAGCCAATAAGGGAGGGGGGGGGGTGTTGTAGGCTGCTTTTGTGTGTTTTTCACAAAGCTTTTCCTTGTGCCATTTTGCACCTTCCATTACATTGATGGATTGGTTGACACTTTGAATTGCAGATATCTGATCCTCTGTCGCTGTGTGTGTGTGTGTGTGTGGGCCAGAAAGCCAAAGGATTGCAGGCATCAGAGTTGTTTGATTAGTACTGGCAGAAAGCTTGGAGCTGAGATTAATATTTTATCATCAGTCCCTCCATGAAAGGCTTTGATGAATTTAAGATGAACAATCGGCTGCATTTTAGACCCTGAGTTATATACTACACTTTTCTGGCCTTTTTTTTTTCCCTCCACTACTTTTTTAATATACTGAACCCATTTCCTTTATGCGAACCTGCGGCTGATTTATTTACCACTCAGCACTTGTGTGTGTTTGCTGGAATCCAACGATTTACAGTCACTCTTTGGAGAAACGAGTGAGAAAATCATTAAACACATTCGGTGTACCTTCTTAAGCGTACAGCTGTGTGTCATACAAATGTAAGTGGTGTGAACATGTGGGAGGGGCTTGTTTGTATGCTGATAAATGTACAGTATTTCAATGGAATGCACGCCGATAGAGTGTGAACAAACCCCTCAACGTACCTGTGTGTCAGGTGATCATGATTAACACTGTTAATGATGGTTACTTGTGGCTGGTAGAGTTCAGACCTTTAGTTATAATGAGCTGTCTCTGAAACGTGTTGTTTATGTGTAACTGATTATGATCCAGTAATGTGCTCGTTGTAATATGCAGAGAATCAATTGAACAGAGAGGGGCCTTTCCCCCTCCTTCATCCATTATGTATGGAATAAAACGACAGATTACACGTTGCACGTTATACAAAAATAACACCTATCAGAATGGATTGATGCTATACTGTATATCACATCTTGAATTTGATGATTTTTAGAATAAAAACATCCTGAAGGGATTTATTCACTTAATACTAGAGTAATTTTGACCATGCTAACAGTTCTTAGTTTACTAACAGTAATTTTTACATTTAAATAAATCATAGTGTGTAATATTTTGAAGGGTCTGTTGTCAGAAATAATGTATATCATCAATTAAGTACTTTTACATTTTACAGCATTTGGCAGACATTCTTATCCAGAGCAACTTGTTTTTAAACAACTGAGGGTTAAGGGCCTTCCTCAAGGGCCCAAAAGTGGGCATTGAACCGCTGGCTTTCAGATTACAACCCATTGCCGCCTTCATTAAGCCACCACTGCCCTCCATATTCATTCATTCATTCATTTTATGAACCGCTTAATCTTAATTAGGTTCAAAGGGAGACTTTGGCCCATCTCAATTGACTCTGGTCGAGGGCAGAGAACACCCTGGACATCTCACCAGGGCATCGCAGGGCAGAAACATGCTGATCGCTATGCAGCCTACTCTTTATGAAAGCCAGCAATGTTGGGTTTTTTTTTTTTTTTTTTTTTTTTTTATAGCTGCTCACCGTAGACATTGAGATACATGGCCGGACTTTAATATCCCAGTTATATTCAGTGGGGCCAATAAGTATTGGGCAACGTAAAAATGTGCAAGTTCACCCATTTAAAAAAAAATAAGAGAGGTTTGTAATTTTCATCATAGGTACACCTCACGCTTGAGAGACAGAATGTTAAAAAAAAAAATCCAGGAAATCATATTGTATGATTTTTAAACAATTTATTTGTGAAAATGGGAGGCCAATAAGTATTGGGCAGCCAGCAAAAGTTACTTTTAATACTTTGTAATGTAGCCTTGGTTGGCAATGACAGAGGTCAAACGGTTCATGTAGTTCTTGACCAGGTCTACACACACTTTAGTTGGTATTTTGTTCCACTCCTCTGCACAGATCTTCTCTAGAGCGGTGATGTTTGAGGGCTGTCGCTTGGCAACTCGAAGTTTTAACTCCCTCCACAGGTTTTCGGTTGGGTTGAGGTCTGGAGACTGGCTAGGCCACTCCAGAACCTTGATATGCTTTTTATGGAGCCATTCCTTGGTTTTCTTGGCCGTGTGCTTTGGATCGCTAGACCCAGCCATGTTTCATCTTTAATGCTCTGACCGAGGGAAGGAGGTTTTTACCCAAAATCTCACAATACATGGCCCCATTCATGTTGCCATTGATACGGTGCAGTCTTCCTGTCCCTTTTGCAGAAAAGCATCCCCAAAGCATGATGCGTCCACCCCCATGCTTCACAGTAGGTATGGTGTTCTTGGGATGCAACTCGGCATTCTTCTTCCTCCAAACATGGCGAGTGCTGTTTAAACCAAAAAGTTTAATTTTGGTCTCATCTGACCACATCACATTCTCCCAATCCTCCTCTGGATCGTCCAGATGGTCTTTCGCGTATTTCAGACGGGCCTTTACATGTTTTTTGTTTAGTAGGGAACCTTTCAGGCAATGCAGGATTTCATCTCATGACGACGTAGTGTGTTAGTTATTGTCATCTTTGTGACGGTGGTTCCTACCGTCTTCAAATCCTTGACCGGTTCCTGCCGTGTAGTTCTGGGCTGATTACTCACTGTTCTCAGGATCCTTTGAACCCCACGAGGTGATATCTTCCATGGAGCGCCACTCCTAGGGAGGTTGTCAGTGATGTTATACTTCTTCTATTTTCTAATAATGTTTCCAACTGTTGATCTTTTCTCGCAAAGTAGTTTACCAATTGCAGTTTGACTCGTCCCAGCTTTGTGCAGTTGTACAATTTTATCTCTGGTGTCTTTGGGAAGCTCTCTGGTCTTGGTCATGGTGAAGACTGCAGTCTGACAGTTTGAAGGTGTGTGCAGGTTTGAAGGTGTCTCTTATGCATCTAATCAGTTCAAACAGGTGTCATTCATACTGTTAATGAGTAGGGGCCGAAATAATGTTTGTTTTCTAGCTGCCCAATACTTATTGGCCTCCCATTTTCACAAATAAATTGTTTAAAAATCATACAATGTGATTTCCTGGATTTATTTTTTACATTCTGTCTCTCAAGCTTGATGTGTACCTATGATGAAAATTACAAACCTCTCTTATCTTTTTAAATGGGTGAACTTGCACAGTTTTAAGTTGCCCAATACTTATTGGTCCCACTGTACACTGGGTGGGACAGCAGCGACAATCTGTTAATAGCGGGACTTGAACCCCTGACATTGGGGTCAGTAATCCAGCACCCTTCCTCTAGGTCACCACTGCCCCTCATCAAATATTAACTTTTTATTAATCTATAAT
>CM045748.1:25105359-25267859 GCA_024760905.1 Plotosus lineatus | reverse complement strand
CGTATCTGGACTGATGCCGCTATTTTGTTCGCTCTCGCATCAACACGGTAATGTTTACTAATATCATCATGCCCAGTGTAGGGGTCACTGAAACTCTTGTACAGGATTAAGCAGACGGTTTCTGAAAAACATTGTACCAAGAGATAACACTATATAATGTTTATTTAATATACCTTTTAAGTAACCTTTATGAGAAATTATCGCCAGGGGTGATGAGTGCATCAGGGCAGTGATCACTTATCCTAAGGTTGGGGGTTCGAATCCCACTCTCCACAAGGTTGTCACTGTCCAGCCCCCAGTGCTGCTAACTGGTTTATCAAAGGCCGGCCATGTCTCTCACTGTCTATGGTGAGAGGTTCATGTAAAAGAACCATTGCTGACTTTCGTAAAGAGGAGCTGCATAGCCGTCAGCGTGTTTCCGCTTCTTGCTAAAGGGTTGTGTCAGGAAGGGCATCCGACGTAAAAACCTATGCCAAATGAAACGTGCGAATCAGATGATTTGCTGTGGCAACGCCTGAAAAAAGGAAGAGCCAGAAAGAAAAGAAGAGGGGGATGAGTGCATCGGTGTGTGTGTGTGTGTGTGTGTGCGCGCGCGCGCGCAGTGGCCTGAGCTTGACTGATATATTGTTAAGGGTGTATCCTATGACAGATTGGGATCCAGTGCAGCTCAGTTCAAGATAAAATGTGTACCGACAATGAGTGAGCAAGGGACTGATTAGGAATTTGCATAGGAATGGATTAAATCCTTATGCAAAATAGTCAATTTTTCCCGAAATTAGGTCAAATTAGCAATGCTAAAAAGATGCAAACTAAGGTTCTTCTGAACCGGGAACCACATGGAAATTTAATTTATATAGATGTATGTGGAAAGCTGAGTAGGAATGAATCTGAGCTGTGATGTTGGTGTATGTGAGGGCAGATGTGCTAGCATGTTTACTAGGTTGCACGTTGTATATGAAGCACGTGTGACACATATAGCCTCCTGTGTTTTTTTTCAACTCTATGCTTGTAGCAGTCACATTGACTATACAGGCTTTATTTTACAGTTTCTGGAGAGTTTTCTAGGTCACCCTTTTCTGGGCAAATGTTCAGCAGCAGGTCTTGTAGGTGATCATAAATTTGCCAACATGAGTACCGTGCAAGTAAGCAACCAAGCCATTCCAGTTGAGTTTAAAACGGCAGACGTCAATTCCTAAATTTTCAGAATTTCTGAATGATGTAGAATGATAAAGACTTATAGCATAACTCCCACACACCATGAGAGAGTGCAAACTTCCACCGAGCCCAGCAATCCTTCATATGAACCAAAAAAATGTTAAAAATCATCCCATCTCACAATGTTAAAGAATCCTTTTAAAAATCTCTTGGATCCAGAATTTGATCTGGATCATGTCCAAAATCTAACGGAGTCTTGCTTGTCCAAAGCCCTACATATTGCAGAAACTTCATTGAAATCTACACATAACCTTGAGAGTAATCCTGCGAACAAATATATACAGTACAAATCAATGACAAAACATAACCTCTATGGTAGAGTTAATAATAATATTCATAATAAGAAGGAAAAATGAACATTTAGTTACTTATTTAGCACTCAGGTTACAACTCAAAAGTTCTTAAAATCTAACATATTTTGATGAAGATATGACAGTAAATGTCTCTGAAGTTCAATCAATTTATATTAAGACTAAGACCTGTCAAAAAATCAGTTTACACAAAACATTTTAGTGTATTCAAACTAATTTATTTTGCAGTAATGGGCCACAGATGTTTTGTTTAGATAATGAGAAGTGCTATGAAATAACTGTTATGAATAATAATCATACTTTCCTGGTAGGGGCAATTCCATTGTGTCAAAGGTGATTTGCCCAAAGCGACGATCAGCTATTTGCACATGGGCAGTGCTGACCTTTCTTGGCTGCATAATTTTTGGTAGGGGGATGGAGTTTACATTCTCCCCTGTCTGTTGGTGCAGCCATGGTGTAATGGTCAGACAAGTGGGTTTGAGACCGAAAGGTCACTGGTTTGATTTGGGGGATGGCTGAGCAGCACCTTCCCCTTTCTAGACCTGTAATTTCTGAAGAGCTTTTTAATACCCCCATTTCACTGGAGCACGGAAGACTTACGGAAACAAAAATGTTGTCATCCGAAAACGTTCCGCAATTATTCCCTCATCTTCCGTGCCATTCCGTAGTTATTCCTCAAGTCTTCCGTATGCTTCCGGCAGGCCAAAATATTCCGTGAGTGTTCCATGGGGTCACTTTGGCGTACGTTGCTGTACCTGTTCTGCACATGCTGTGAACATTCCAAGAGTGTAAGAATTCCCACTTTTCCGTAGGATTTTCACCCATTTTCCGTGTGAAAATGCCAAAGCTCTTCTTTAGACTGCGTTCTGCGCCTTTCCGCTACACAATCCTTGCATGCCATAGTCCAGTGAAATGGAGGTATAAGAATTTCCACTTTTCCGTAGGATTTGCACCTGTTTTCTGTGTAAAAATTCCGAAACTCTTCCGTAGACTGCGTTCCGTGCCTTTCCACTACATGCCATAGTCCAGTGAAATGGGCCTGTGTGTGTGTGTGTGTGTGTGGGCTCACTGTTTATTTGTGAATGTGTGTGAGTGTATGTATGTATGTGTGTGTATTTTTGTGTGTGTGTGGGCTCACTTTTGATGGAATAAATAGTGAGTCAAATTTTACCTTGCAGGATTAGCAAACGAATTAAAATAAAAATAACAATCTGCGTAATACTCCCTCACTTATTTGCAGAACTACATGAGGGTTACATGGTTACACCCTACGTGCACTACATGGTAACACCTTGAAAGACTTGACAGACTATTCAGGGCCCATTGAAATAATAGCATGCTATAAATGGTGTATAAGTAGAAACCTTACAGTTAGAGAAAAACCAGTCAATGCGCCATAACCAATTGTTGACGATACAGCCATGTGGTATAGAATGCTTTAACTAGAGGTCAGCATTGCTCCTCTTTGTATTACGGTATTGGATGGTTTTGAATGTGGCTGACATTGTATAATGAATCTTCTTCTTCTTCTTTTCCTTTCGGCTTTTCCCTTCAGGGGTCGCCACAGCGAATCATCTGCCTCCATCTCACCCTATCCTTTGCATCTTCTTCTCTTACACCAACGACCTTCATGTCCTCCTTTACCTGAATGACTGGGTGCAATCAGTAATTATATGCCTACAAGTCACCTCAGCTATAGGAAATAAAATTGTGCTTGAATGTTTGTGAACCCTTTATAATTTTTTAAATATTTTTTGTATAAATATGACCTAAAATATATTATTTTTATAAGTCCCAGGTAGACTAAACAAACGTGATTGCATTTAAGGCAAACCTTATACACTAATGAACCTCTAAATAAAATAAAACTAGGGACAAAACATACACACTTCTGTTCACATGCATCAGACAAAAGGCTGATCATACATACAAAAGTAAATACCATGGCATGTATTCATATGCAAATTAGTTATGTACTACAGAGGAAAACACTGTGTGTGGAAGAATTGCTGGGGTTTTTTTGTTGTTTGGTTTTTTTTTTTGGTTTTTTTTTTAATTCACATAAAAAAGTTCACGGAACAGCACACAAACCCATACATGCAAGCTTTTATTAAGTTTGAGTGTAATTTCCTTTTAAACAAACGACTGTCCAAATAGAGCATTTACTACAATTCTACTTTGTTTAAGTTCCCATGAAAAAGCCAAAACAATGCTTTTTTTGTTGTTGTTTTAAATGAGAACTTACATGTTTAAAGAAATAAAACACTGCATTCCAGCATAAGAACCTCATTCCACGTGTGAAATATAGAGGGGCTGGCGGTAGTATCGTGGTTCTGGCCTGTTTTGCTGCTTTTGGGCAAGGACAGTTTATCATTGATGGAACAATGAATTCTAGATCACACCAGCAGGTTTCCAAAAGAAAATCTCATGTCTCAACGAAATAAATCTCAAGAGAAAGTGAGTCATGCTGTAAGACGGGGACCACAAGTTGTGCTGTTAAAGAATATTAATTTTATGAACCGCTTAATCCTAATTAGGGTGCGCGCGTGCGTCTATATGTGTGTGTATTTATATTTTATTTACATCTTATGCATTATTTTTTAATGTTTAATTGTTATAAGCATCTATAGCATTGAATATGTATTTATCGATATTATATACACATATACATGTACGTATACGGCAGTCAGGGGGTGGGGGTGGGGATCCAACTTTGCGGATTTTGATGGTCGCGTGGGGATCTCGGTCCCAATTAACTGCGGAAAGTGAGGGATCCCTGTATATTGGCCTCATTTTGTTTGGGATGTAATTGTATGACTTGTGTGACAATCTGGTGATGTTTTAAGTCATATCTGTGGAGAAACAAAAAATTCAAAACGTTGATGCAGCACTGTAATGTGATGAAGTGATAATGTGTCTAGTTAGTTCATATCTCGTCTGCTTAAGTCTCGGTTTACCTTTTATTTATTGCACTGTATGTTTTTTGCCTGCTCTCTCAGTTCGTTCTGATGGAGGAATTCACTATGTTAAGTTACCCCGAGCCTCCAGCGCTTCGTTCGTGCTGCGCTTCCTCGAGACACTTTGTCACCATTTACAGTCTGACAACCTGTTCAGCAGTCAGCCTTTCAGTCCACTCACCGTTAACACACACAACGCCTACGACAGGAGCAAGTCAGGTATGTGAAGCTGTATGTGAGTGAGAGGGAACGCTACATGACTTCATACTGTATGCAACTTGCTAATGGTAATGAGATAATAAATAATTTATGACTACATGATATACATGATATGCATGTCACTTCATAGCTTTACATTTGGAAAAACTGCTGGATGCTCTACATTTGGTCATAAAAACAAAAATCGTTAATGAAAACAAATTAGGTTTTGTGTTTTATGAAGTTAAATGTGCAGACTGTTGCAGAGTTGCAGATAAGTAATAAATGATATTTGTTTTGTTGTCCATCTTGTAGTAAAGGAAGAGACGTCAGAAGCGTTATCTATAGTGCGGGGTAGCAGACGCTTCACGAGAGACTCCACCTATAGCACGCCAACTCCTACAAACCCACCGAGAACGGATACACAGTCTTCAGAAGGTAATGGTCTATGTTTGCAAAAGTATGGACTGTCTGTTTAGTGCTCCAGGAACTGCTTCAGAGTTGGGGGTGGGGGGTTGTAAAAATAGCCAATTCAGATTCAGTCCAGGTTAACAAAATACAGAAATAAATCTCACTGAGCTGCTGCAACTCCAAATATTTTCAGTATCCGGCCCAGAATATCTGGTCCTGAAGAGGTTTTAACTCAAAGCTTTTACTGCTGCTACAACCACTTCACAATCTGAGTCATCAATTTAAACAGTTAAAAACTCTTGTTTATTAAACCGGAGTAATTACATTCATTTTTTTATACTAATATTTATTAACGAGTAAACAAATAATTGTAAGTTTATGAAGGGCGGTACGGTGGTGTTGTGGTTAGCATGTCTGCCTCACAGCAAGAAGGTCCTGGGTTCAATACCCAGCTCGGGCATTTCTGTGTGGAGTTTACGTGTATTCCCCGTGCTTGCGTGGGTTTCCTCTGAGTACTCCAGTTTCCTCCTACAGTCAAAAAACATGCACAGTAGGTTGATTGGCTGTCCCAAATCGCCCCTAGGTGAGAGTGAGCGTGTGAATGTTTGTGTTTGTGTCGGCCTTGCAATGGCCTGGTGAGCTGTCCAGGGTGTATCCTGCTCTCGCCAGAGTCTGCTGAAATAGGCGTCTGTTGTTACCAATGTGGCCCAAGCTCTGGCTCTAGTGACACAGAGAGCAAATGGCCCATAGCAACGGCTCTGGTACACCGTATTCCCGGAGAACACCCCACAAGATAGCCCGAGGGACACCGTGTTGACAGATTGGGCTAACTCCCGTGCTACCTCCAGGATCCTGTAGCGTGTATAGAGTCGGTCGAGAGTGCTGTGGCCTTAACAAAAAACATTGTTCCTCCTGAATCTGAGGTTCAATCATTGGTCCGATCCTATTTTCCAGCACCCCTGCATAGACTTTCCCGAGTAGTCTGAGGAGTGTGATTCCCTCCACCACAGGCACCAATGACCTTCTGGGAACAGTTATGGGTTGCTGCTTCAATCATGGAAGCACGGAACATGGCCCGTTCGGATTCCATGTCCCCCACCTCCTATGGGATGTAGTTGTAGCTCTGCTGGAGGTGGGAGTTAAAGGCCTCTCTCAAAGGAGACTTCACCAAACCTTCCCAGGAGATCCTAACTACATGCTTGGGCCTACCAGGTCTGCAGTGCAGCCTACTCGGCCATCGGAGCCAGCTCAACACTAGTTGGTCATTGGTTAACAGCTCAGCTCCTCTCTTCACCCCAGTGTCCAGAGCATGTGGCTGCAAGTCTGGTGACATGACTACAAAATCAATTATAGAACTGTGGCCTAGGCCAGGGATGTCAAACTCATTTCACAAAGGGCCATGTGGCTGCATTTAGTTTTTTTTTTTTTTTCAACCAAACAGCAGCACACCTGACTTGGCTTATATAATCAACTAATCTGTGTCTTTAGGAAGTTGATTTTTCAGTCTTGGTACAGAGCACACAGATTGACCAATCAACTGCCTGAAGACTCAAATCAGTTGATTAAATGAACCAAGTCAGGTGAGCTGCTGCTTGGCTGAAACAAAAACCTGCAGCCACATGGCCCTTGTTGGAATGAGTTTGACACCCCTGGCCTAGGGTGTCCTGGTCCAAGTGCCCTTATGGACACCCTTATGTTACACCGGGGATTTAGCTCAGTTGGTAGAGCTGAACCCCGGAAGGTCGGGGTTCGAATCCGGCCGCGTCATACCATAAGATGTTAAAATTTGGGAGTTGTTGCTTCCTGCTTGGCGCTCAGCATCAAAAGGATAGAACAACGCAATATTCTCATGCGCATTGAGCATACGCTTGTATGAATAATGCTCTATACAAGCATCCATATAATAATAATGGACAAATTATTGGACAAACCATGATGAGCACAGCGGTCCAACAACAGAACACCATTCGGGTTCAGGCTGGAGAGGCCGTACCTACCGATCACACCCTTCCAAGTCACACTACCATTGCTTCCATGGGTGTTCAAGTCTCCCAGGAAATCAAGGGGGTCTCCAGGGGGAGCGTTCTCCAACACACCTCCTAAAGACTCCAAAATAGGTGGACACGCTGAACTATTTGGTGCATAAGCACAAACAACAGTCCGGACCTGTTCGTCCACCCGAAGGCCAAGGAAAGCTACGCTTTCGTCAACCGGTGAGCAATTGAATGTGTGGGCACCGAGACAAGGATGCCCACACTGGCTCGCCGCTTCTCCCCCTGAGGAACTTCAGGATGAAATAAGGTTCAGCCCCTCTGGAGATGGGTGGTTCCAGAGCCCAAGCTGTGTGTTGAAATGAGTCAGACTAGATCTAGTTGATACCGCTCAACCTCATGCACCATCTCGGGCTCCTTTCCGGCTAAAGAGGTGACATTCCATGACCCAAGAGTTGGAGTCGGTAGCTGAGGATCGGTCCGAAAAAAACCCATGCTTCTGGCTGCCACCGAACTCACACTGCACCCGATCACTATAGTCCCTCTCACAGATGGCGGGTCCATGGGAGGGAAGAACAATTTTAAAAAGGAAAAAGAAGAGTACTTTTCTGGCTGGTCCTGGCCAGACCCCATGGGGAGAAGCCCGACCACCAGGCACTCGCCTTTGAGCCTCTCCTCCATGCCTGACTCCAGTGGGAGGCCCCGGTGACCTGCGTCTGGGCAAGGGAAATCATATCCTTATAAGTTTCTCCATAGGGGTCTTTTGACCCGTGTTTCGTCTGGGTCTACACCCAGGACCCATTTGCCTTGTGTGACCCTATCATGGCCATAATGCTACCAACAACATAGCTCCTAGGATCATTAGGACACGCAAGCTTCTCCACCACAAGAATTCAAGCTATTCAAGGAGGGCATGATATTAGATATTTAAATATGATCTTAGATATTCAGAAAAGACTCATTAATTAATGTTCTAGCGAGTGAGGAAAAGTTTCGGAAACCTAGGCCAGACTGCTAATGCATATACAAGTTGTAATGGTGATGCATCACTTGAATTATTTGGATAGTTTTATAGATATGGCTCATATGCATTCCGTTGAATGGATTTTGTGGCTATTCTGCTGTCAGGATTAAATCAATGTCATGCTAACAAGCATGCAAATGTAATTAGCTTCTTCAACTTGGCTATTTCAATATTTCACTTTATTATTACTATAATTGTTATGTACTGATTTTTCCGAGTAGTTTAGTTAAAAATACATAGACATAGTTAAACCTTACAGCTTAACAACGAGTTGAATGAAAGCTGTTTTTGGGCTCACACCCCAGTGCCTCTACAGTACCTTGCATTAGCATTCAATTTAATTGGCGGTATAGAGTGTTTCCTGCTGCTGTAGCTGAAAAGCCCGTGGCAAGAGTTCGCTGCCTCTGTTCTTTCCCTCATTAAGCGACGAGTGCCTTGGTATTCATCCATTTCAAATCCCTCACGCAACCCACCCCAATCCCCCAGCCTTGATGCTTAATTAAAGCACCCACATTGTTACCTAATTAAGTGCTGCAGACGTTGAAAGACCATTGACAGTCTTTGTGTGTCTTGTGTGTACGTGACAAAAAATGATTTTTGCACAGTAAACCAGCCCTCATTTATTGCACTGGGTACAAATTACAGTAATTTAATACTTAACATTTAGTATTTAATGCCTTTTTATTTACACAAGTAATGTATTTGATAAAATTCCAGATCGTTTGAAAAACATTAGTATTTGTAAAGAGCTCTTGAGTTTGTGTAATTATACATATATATACTAGTACGTGTGTGTGTCTGTGTGTGTGTGTGTACAGTAATCCCCCTTATTTCACGGTTAATCTTTACTTTTTTAATTTCCCGAAGGGAAAAATCGAGTATATGAAAAATCCAGTATACGAAAAACATCTTCCTACATTTTTTCCCCTCTGTATACGAAACAAATTCTTCTTACGAAAAGCGCCAAACACGTCATTCAAACATTAAAACGCACCATTCAAACAATAGGTGGGGAAAAAAAAAAAAAACGTGAGCTGCAATGTTGGAGGCACTTTGATCCATACTGTGTGTGAGAAAGAGAAAGATAAAGCGATGTCTGCACCACCACCTAAATTTAGACTTGCTGTTCCATTGACTACATGTCTCAACATCCCGCCCTGCTGGCCTCCCATTGGCTTGGAGGGATGACGCAGCTCAATCCCATTGGTTATCTCCCAACATCCCGCACCGCTGGCCTCCCATTGGCTAGGAGGGATGACGCTGTCATTCCAAATTTTTTCATGTTTGTGTGTCATTTCAACTGTATTTTATGACTCAGGCTTTTAAACTTGCATGAACATTTGTAAGATGCTAAGAAGATATGGTCAACATGCGCGCGCGCGCAAGCACGCACACACACGCACATGCGCGTGATTCCTGGTGAAAGTGATTCCCGGTGCCATGGTCAACACAAAGCAAGTACCTTAAAAGGTCTGCTTTTATAATTTTGAAAGTGTAGTCTTGGGAGCCTTGGAACGAATCACGCGTTTTACATGTAAAATTCGCCTCTATTTATGAAAAATCCAGATTTCAAAAAGGCACTGGAATGGATTAATTTCGTTGGAAGAGGGCCAACTGTGTGTTGATATATATATATATATATATATATATATATATATATATATATATATGGGGCAGTGGTGGTCTAGTGGTATAGGGCGCTGGATCGCTGATCCTAGAGTTTGGGGTTCGAGTCCCACTCTCCACAAGGTTGTCACTGTTCCCCCAGTGCAGCTAACTGGGTTATCAAAGGCCGGCCATGTCTGTCACTGTCCATGCTGAGAGGTTCATGTAAAAGAACCATTGCTGACTTTCGTAAAGAGTAGCTGCAAAGTCGTCACCGTGTTTCTGTCCCTTGCTAAAGGGTTGTGTCAGGAAGGGCATCCGACGTAAAAACCTCTGCCAAATCAAACATGCGAATCATTCGCTGTGGCGACCCCTGATAAAGGGGAAAAAAGCCGAAAGGAAATCATATATATATATATATATATATATATATATATATATATATATATATGTGTGTGTGTGTGTGTAAAGATGACTCATTGTAATGAAAGAAAATACAGTTCATCAACTTAAAATCATATAATTCATGAGTTTTTTTTGTACGGTATACTTTTATCTTTTTAAATTCTACATAAAACTGCACTAAAAGAAGCCTTTCGACAGTAATCCAAGGAATCCAAGAAAAACTATAAATTCAGGAGAAACAAGATATTGCAGACAAAACTAGTGGCATCCTAAAGATTCGGGATTTGTCTATGTCTATGGCAGCAGACACACTGCAATTACTAAGAGATTTGTAGAAGAACGGGCGTGGATTCAGACACACTCACTCTTTCTCCATTTATTGTTCATTACATTGCTTCCACCTGTGTGTGATATTTTATGGAGTTTATTTCTAGGCATATGTACTGTACAGTACAGGTCATTAGGCAAATACATGTTATAAGTACACCCTTAACTCTGGTCCCCTGTGTCCCTCAGCAGAAACACGCCCCTCGGAAAATGGCATCTCTACTGAGCAGCATTTCTCTGAGGGGCCCATGGACACCAACTCGGCACCACCCCGGCCGCCCATGGTGCGAAGTACAACTGAACATCGTAGTTCAGCTGGGAACAGCCCACACTACACTCCCCAGCAACCCCCGCCACGACGTGTCACCGCCAACCCATCAGAGCTGGCTACCACACGCATGCTCAGACGAGTGGAAGGTACGCTATGTAAGAGAGCCTGCATTTACAAATACTTGTAGGACTAAGATATGGCAATTGTATGTGTAGCCTTTTAGTGCCATTGCTTCATGCAAAAAAAAAAAAAAAAAAAGCCCTCTTTAATGTAGTCAGTTAACTTTGCTCTGCAAAGTGCACCATCCCTTTCATTATAGGGCAACAAGAGTATGTGCAATACAGTAGACATGTGATGTAATTTAATCCACTGTAATTACTTTTTTGTGTAAAACCATATAACATTTAAAAATATTTATATTGATTATTTAAACAAATGAAAAAGTATTTTGTTTGTGTGTGTGTGTGTGTTTGTTCAGCTGCCAGCTCTACTACTGGCCCAGATCAGCAGACAGCCGAGCGAGAGACCAACACCAGCAGGAGCCCATCCTCATGGAGCATCGAGGAAGTGATGCAGTTTGTGCGGGATGCAGATCCTCAGGCCCTAGCACCGCACGCCGAACTGTTCCGGAAGCATGTATGTGTAGTCTGTTGACACATTTATGACATAAAATATCTTTGCTAGTTCCTGGAAGTCCTTTAACATTCCACTGTTGTTATGCTTGCAGGAGATTGACGGCAAGGCTTTAATGCTGCTCCGAAGCGACATGATTATGAAGTACATGGGCCTGAAGTTGGGTCCCGCTCTGAAACTCTGCCATTATATTGAAAAGCTTAAACAGGGCAAACTGTAACTGGCTTTAGTGATGCACAGTGAACCACACATGGACTCCAGTGGAGGGCGTCTGAGCTCAAGTCCCCTTGCAGGACCTGAACCTGGATATGTTGGTGCTTACGTAACTGCCAAACCCTTAATACATACGGCTCGTCGAAGCATAAATCAACAAAGTAACTGCAATCATAAAAGGAAGCGTCCAGCTTGTGAGAGCCAAAATTGTTGAAAAAGAAACAGCAGGGGATAAAATGTCACCCCCCCCCTCTCTCTAAAGGGACGTCTTAGCTATAAACGCGGGTTAAATACTGCCACTACCGACCTCAGCACCTCCTTTTTGTGAGAAAAAAAAACAATGCAGGAACTATTCAGCAGTTGGACTAAGCTGAATCCCAAAGGATTTCTTTGTCTATGTGACAGAACCTTGCTGACAATGTAACACCCCCACCATGTGCGCGCGCACTCACACACACACACATTTCAGTACTAAAAACAAATAAACAAACAAAAAAACGCACACAGGGGATCATGAACCACCATGTATTATTTAATAGAAATTTACATGCTCTTTTATACAATTCAGACTATTATAAGCACCAAAAACATTCACTGTAATTTTATTTTAGCACATTTCATACTGTTCAATCAGGAACATTTTTACCGCGAAGTGACATCGAAAAGGTAGTTATTAATTTTTTCCATTCTCCAATACAGTGGTACTTCACTTTACAAAATTAATCCGTTCCAGAGCCTTTTTCTTGACCTGGATTTTTCATAAATTGAAGCGCATTTTACATGTTCGTTCCAAGGCCCCCCAATACTACCCCCTAAACCCTTTAAAAATTATAAAAGTATACCTTTTAAGATCTCCTTCTGCTCCAATATCGTACCGATGGTAGACGGGTTTGGCCATATTCCTTTGCGATATCACGAACCCGCCTATTGTTTTCACTCGCACCGGAAATCACATGCGCGTGTGTGTGTGCGTGCGTGTGTTGACCATGTCTTCTTAGCAGAGTTATAATACAAATGTTTATGGAAGGTTAAAATGCCTGAGCCAAAAAACAGTAACTCTGTCCTTTACACAAAAAGTGTTATGGGAGATGCAGCTCCATAATAGCCAATGGGAGGGAGCTGTGTCATCCCTCCTAGCCAATGGGAGGCCAGCAGGGCAGGATGTTGGAGATAGCCAATGGGAGGGAGATGAGTCATCCCTCCTAGCCAATGGGAGGTCAGTGGGGCGGGGTGTTGGAAGATATCAATGGGAAAGCAGCATTGTTTGAATGGCGCGATTGGTTCGTTTCGTGAGGAGAACTTGTTTTGTATACAGACACAAAAATTTTTGGAAAATGTTTTTCGTAACCTGGATTTTTTTGTTTGCTGGGACTATCATAAGGTGAGGTACGACTGTATACTGGTACCACTGTATAGCATAATGTCAAAGGTGCTAGCAAAAAATCAATTTATATTAACTGGAACAACTTCTTATTTATTTTTTTTACACACATACACACACACACACACGCACACGCACACATTACTCATTAGGTTTGTTTTTTTTTTCATTTATTATCCACTCGTTTGATCATGCCATAATTATTTTAGTGAATTTTGGAAAATCTTAAACTGACATAAATGTCTATAAACAATTCTTTATTTATAAAAATTACATGTTATATACAGGTAAAAGTTAACAAAGGGTTCCAATGATGGCTGTGGTTTCAGTTGAAATTTTACACACGCAAGAGCCTTCTTGTTGATTTTTGGATATCACTTATCAAAATGAATGATCAATTAATTTAAGAGTAATCCCAGATTTTGAAATTACCATCAGAAAAATACATAAACAAATACGCATACGATTCAAGTGGTGACGTTGTCTTCTGCTCCCATAAAATGTCACTATCAATCAAAAATTTTCCATCAGACTTGACATGTGACTGACACGACCGTTTCTCACCTCGATCACAATAATCAGATCAACTTCCAGGCATTTTATGTAAAGTGATCACTTTCTTTTTTCCCTTGAATTTCATATGGGTTCATATTATTGTGTTTTGACGCTATTTCAATCTTAATGAGCACAATGCTGCTTTCTTTAAACAAATGTTGTATACTTTTATATGTGTATTTTAAGCTCTTACAACAGCCCACCATGTTTTGTTTGATTTTTTTTTTTTTTTGTATTTTGTTATTCTCAGGTTCAAGTTTTTTTTTATTTATCTTACTTTTCCACAGTAGTTTCAGCTAAAAGAAATATTCAATTTTCTTTCATTTATTTCACTGGAACAAAACTTGAAAAGACAGTTTGTTTGACCTCATTTAAAGATATAGCCATTTCCAGTACAATTTTTAAAAATTAAAAATAATACTGTTTTTGCCTTGTTTCACTTTCTAACTGATTACTAATCTAGCTTTATCTCTATACAGTATTAGCTGTTGGTATATTAATGTGGGCCTTTACTAAAGATAATCTCAGATAGCATCTGATGAAAAAAAAAATTGATTTCAGTCATTTCAAACTCGGTTGGAAACTTAGAAAACATTCTTATACTTGGGCAAATTTGCACATTCAGCCCCTGAATATAGCATGTGAAGAAAAAGAGTTAGGACTGACACACAACCAAAACAGCAAAATATAATGTACGTATTTCATCTCAAGGTGTTAGTTCTACATAACTCATAGCTTGGATTTGTAATTCTAAAGAAAAACTGAAGTACATACAATGATCCCTCGCTACTTCGTGCTTCAGTTTCTGTGGCTTCAGTGCATCGCGGGTTTTTCAAAAATATTAATTGAAAAATTTTAAAAAAAGGAAATTAAGGGAAAATACAGAAAAAAGGTTGAGGAAAATTCCACAAAACAAGGCCAATTATGCAAAACAAAAAAAAACCCACCAAAAAAAACTACCTACATTTTTGTGAGGTGCACATCTGAGTGTGCGCACGCACGCGTCTGTGTATGCGCGCATCTGTATGTGTGTGTACAGTATTTATATTTTAAGTTACATCTCATGCATTATTTTTGAATGGTTAATTATTATAACCTGGAGAGGGATGGGCTCCGCCAGGCCAAATCATCCCAAGTCTCGCCATGAAGGCGCCCCAACGACATCCCCGGATGTTAAGGGTTAAGTGAAGTGAATTATTATAAGCATTTGTAGCGTTGAATATTTATTTATTGAGATTACTGGTATATACACGTACGTATACGTCAGTCAGGTGGGTCGATCCTACTTTGAGGAAATTGGTGGTTAACCACAGAAAGTGAGGGATCCCTGTACTTAAAAACAAACTTCAGAAATGCAACCTCCGCTACATCTACCTGCTGGGAAGAAATAGCATGTTATATGGTGTATTTACTCACTCTCTCACTCACTCACTCATTTGCCGAACCGCTTATTCCTACTAGCATCATGTGGAGGTGGGAGCCCATCTCAGACAACTCTGGGCAACGACAGTGTACACCTCGAACAGCTTAACAAACCGTCGCAGAGTCAATACACAGGCAATCATTCATGCTCATATCCACATCTGGGAGCAATCTGGAACGAGTAAGTACCCTAATGGGCATGTCTTTGGACTGTGGGAGGAAACCGGAGTACCTGGAGGAAATTCGTGCAAACACTGTGAGAACATGCAACCTTTACACAGAAACACCCAAGCATGGAACTTGAACACATGATATGTGAGGCAGATGTACTCACCACTCCACAACTGTGCCACCTTACAAATTTATATTTTATTTACTGTACTCCTTTTGAAAAGAGAATTTTTTTTTTAATTGCTTAAAAACTTTGTTTTTATTGTGCATATTTGATTTCTCTTCCAGTTTAAAGTCAATATAATAACACTGGCAGGTTCTACGAGAGTCCACTTTTCCGCTGTAATAAAAGGGAATGTTTCTTTTGTTCAGGAGCAAAAAAAATACACAGTAGGCTGATTCTCCTGAAGTCTTGACAACTACACAATATCTCAATTAGAAATCTACTTTCTACGATGAAATGTCATCAAATGCTGTTTCTTGACTGGAGGAAGGTTTATATTCTGAGTGTTCAGTCTCTTTTGCTTGACAGCACTGTTCTTTAAAACGTGTTCCTCTGGTGGCCTGGCTAGTTTCTCACAAAAGGTGACTGAGGTGTCCGGGTTAGGCCGAGGAAATTTTGGTATCCGCATTTGAGTTCTGCTATTCTGGCCCGGATACTTTATGTCGTAATTTTCATAATTCTCTTGTGTTGCCCATTTGTACTGCATGCTAAACTCTACATCAGAGTAACCATGTGACCGATTGGTTCTTTGTATTCGTGAACGCGTCACAGCCTGGAACAGCTTTGCCGAGTCTTCATTCATTGAATTCCTTCCAGGATGTTTTGGTTTTGTGTCTTTGCCTACTTCAGAGCGTGATTTGTTAGCCATCGAAAGATCCAGAATGTTGTCTTGATGGAAAGAAAACTGGACTTCCTGCTTTGTTTGAATTGGCACAACCTTAACTGTTAGGTCAAGCACTTGTTCCTGTGAAACTGGAGGGGGAGGTTGTATTGAAAAGCGCAGGAAATCGTAGCCAGATATTTTGTTATGGGTCGACACTGGAATGTCTTCTGGTATAGTCTGGGTACTTTTGCTGGTTTTCATGGCATGACTTGGTCTAAAGAAGGAGCCTTGGTTTGGGAAGAATGGGAATGGGATTGGGATTGGTAGAGGCAATGGCAACGGGACAATAAGTGGAAAAGGCACCAGCAAGGTTGTGGGGGGAAACAGAGAAACCAGTGAAGAACTCGTATAATGTTGTGAGTGAGTGGTGTTTGGGGAGATGAAACCTGTGCTGAATGCATTTAAAGGAACCGAACTGCTCCCTCGACAACTGTAATTTCTATGTAATTCTTGTAGAGCAGCTAAAAATTCAGAGCTATGCATAGTGCTGTTCTCAGAGGGTTCAGATGTATTTGATTTCCCATCACCACTCTGAGATTGACCCTTTGCTAAACAAGACAGGTTCTGAGGGAGATCGTTATCCTGCTGCAGGAAATGGGGAAAGTTTTGCTGTTCGGTGATTGGACACGAGGACGGAGAGCTTAAATTCTGCACATGTGCTTGATCAAAAATCAGCGGGAGAGTCAGACAGCCGGGTGCAGATGTAATTACAGGCGTGGCTGTTGTTTGAGGTTGTACTCCCCCGACTAGTTGCACTTCAACTGGCAAAATGATCGGACCACTGCTGAAGCATACAGGCTGCAAGGAAGCTGGTGTTTTCAGAACTAAACCCAATAAAGGTTCCGAGAAGGGACTGGAAATGGTTGTGTCTTCGATAACTAGTTCTGAAGAAGGGACTGGGCTGGTGGTCTTATTTGAATTTTTGCTCCAAGTCTCAGTAGGAAACGCATGCTCTTCCGAAGCTTCGCCGCCTTTATGGGTTTTGGTTTCTACTGTCCCAAACTGAGAAGGCTCACAGTGTAAGCGTTCCATGGTGATCACCAAGTGGTTAAACACATTTGTTGTTTCCCTAGAAAAAAGAAATGGAAAAATTGTATTATCCTTCAAATCTATACAGTATTCAGTGTATATACTCACCAGCCATATCATCAACACCACCTGACTGGTCTGTAGCTATGCAGCTCCGTATGCCTCATTCCATGTTTAGACTCCTTTCAATCATAACCTACCTTAAGAGTTTCAGCAGTTCCTGCTATACTACCTTTTGTTGTGGTATCAGACCAGACTCCAAGCCTTCACTACCCATAAGTGCCAGTGACCATTGAGGCTTTATGACACTCTTGCCTGTTCACTGCTTGTTCCTACTTGGAACATCTTTAGTCGGTACTTACCACTTCATACCAGAAACACTCCAGATTGACCACTCCACTTGCTCATTTTTTCCGCTTCACAAACATCAACTTTGAGAACTGACTGTTTACATTCTGAGGGTGGCGATCACACCAGTGGTGCAATAGAAGAATGATTGATGTGAACGCCAATCGAAACCGGTTTGAAATTTTCACGAATGTTGCGAAACGAGGCTTTGACACGGAGTAGTCCCAAACTCTTCTCAAACACTCCGTATATGATGTGAGGAAGGTCGCAAGTTATTTTTCTTGCAAATTATTTGTTTATTCATGCGGAAAGTGAGAGGCCCAAACAGAACATTTGAGAACAGTTTGAGTCTTGCTGGCATCCGCCATATTCCCATTTTTCTGATCGTTCACATTTTGTTCATGCTAATAACACACAAATGAAAAAGCGAGCAAAATGTGACTACAATTTATCAACAGGCTATTTGCTTTTTTTTTTTGAGGAAAAGGGGAAAAAAAAAAAACCTCTGTAAACCAATTACTCGAAAATCAGTCGCGCAAAAAAAAAAAAAAAAAAATCACAAATTGTCACGACTGTGTCACGACTTTCAGGTGATAAAACTATTTAAACCACAAAATATTCACTTGCATAACACATCAAGATATGAATTTTAAATTTTACAAAAAATAAATTGAAAAAAAAAAAGCTTGATTTGCATCAGTGGCTTTTCTGTAGCACCTCTAGTGTGATCAGCCTCTAGTGGGCAGTAGTGTTCTGGTGGTAAAGGATGCTGGATTGCTGATCCTAAGGTTGGGGGTTCGACTCCCACTTTCTACAGGGTTGTCACCGTCCCCCTAGTGCACCTAACTGGGTTATGAAAGGCCGGCCATTTCTCTCACTGTCTCTGGTGAGAGGTTCATGTAAAAGAACCGTTGCTGCCTTTCATCAAGAGCAGCTGCAAAGTCGTCAGCGTGTTTCTGTCCCTTGCTAAAGGGTTGTGTCAGGAAAGGCATCTGACGTAAAAACCTCTGTCAAATCAAACATGCGAATCAGATGATTCACTGTGGCGACCCCTGAAAGGGAACAGCCGAAAGAAAAAGAAGGAGTGTGATCACCCTCCCAACCATCCAACTCCTTGGGAGGTGCTACCATCACAAATTAATTTTACACACTTCACCTGTCAGTGGGCTTCATGCTCTAATGTTATGGCTGATGTTTTTACAATTTTAAACACTTCTATGAAAATGATGCATTTATGTTTTAATCTAAAGCAAATGGGATTCATCATCACACGGTCACAAGTTACCTACAGTAGTTTCCAGTTACTTACTTTCAGTGACCTAATACCTCTTGTGGTTATTTAATAGGAACGTTGGTCCTAAAGAGATGCTGGAAAAACTGACCAATAAATTCATGGAAAAAAAAAAAAAGCACGTCTGGGGTTGCTCCTCCTTACAACTGTTCATCTGAATCATATTACTGTAAACATCTGCCCAAGAAAAATTATGATCACAGGTAGGTGGCCGTAGATCATGTAGTAGAATTATTTAAGGCTTATAACATTCCAGACAATCAAGGGACACACATCTGATGAAATGTAATTTCCTGCCATATCCCAAACTCACTCAGGATCACAGGGACACTTGGTCCTATCCTCGTGCACTCCCAAGTGAAGACGCGGTACATCTTAAACAGTTCCTCCAGACCAGTTCTGGGGCATTCACGCAACCTTTAACAATCGTTTCTCCCCTAGGTAGGGAGGTAAGTCTGTTGGGTTTTTACACCCGAGCCCCGTGGCTCATCAGGCCGGTGTTTATCCCCGGTTTCCGTAGCGTGAAGCGACCAGGAGTTCACTTCCTCCTGAATGGGACGCTAGTCCATCACAGGTTACCTTCCCGGTATATTTTTACTGGTACCCATTTATACTGCTGGGTGAACAGAGGCACACGTGTGGTTGAGACCTTGCCCAGGGGTCTTTGCACAGTGGGGGTCTCAGTGGGATTTGAACTCATGACCTCCTGATCATGAGCCCAGCACTCTAACCACTACACCACCGGCCCCATGGGATTCTCACCGAGGGCCAGTTGAAAATATCTAATTGGCCTCATGTGCGTGGGAAAAAAAAAACCTGTAGTACCAGAGGAAACCCAGACAAGCACTGGGAGTTCTGCAAGTTCCAGAAAGAAACGCCCTCATCGCCAGTAGACTTGAAATTAGATTGTACAGTATTGTGCTGATGTCATTGAACAGCATCTTATGAGCAAATACAAACTGTCGATTTCTGTTGATACAGTACAGTATATGCACTGCTGGGTGGCACAGTGGTTAGCACATCAGTTTCACAGCAGGAAGGCCTGGGTTTGATCCTCAGGCTTGGGTCTTGCGGTGTGATTATTCTCCCCATGCTTGTGTGGGTTTCCTCTGGGTTCTCCGGTTTCCTCTCACAATCCAAAGACATGCACAGTAAGCTGATTAGCTGTTCCACACCCAGTGTCAGCTGAGATGAGCACCAGCCTCATCGCGACCTTAATTAGGAATAAGTAGCTTAAAAAATTAATAAATCATATTTGTTTCCATGCAGCTACTGAGTTGAAAACTCTGCATGATACTTCCGTGTTGGACCTTCCTTAGGCTAATTTCAGTTCAGTTCATTTTCTGTAACCGCTTAATCCTAATTAGGGTCACGGGGAGGCTGGCGCCCATCCCAGCTGACTCCGGGCAAGGGCATATTACACCCTAGACAGCTCGCCAGGCCATTGCAGGACCCACATTCCTACTCTCACCTAGGGGGTGATTTGGAACAACAAATGAACCTACTGTGCATGTTTTTGGACTGTGGGAGGAAATCGGAGTATCTAGAGGAAACCCAGGCATGCACGGGGAGAACATGCAAACTCTGCACAGAGACACCCACAAGGCCATCGCTGGGCGGAAACACGCTGACGGCTTTGCAGCTACTCTTGTTGAAAAGTCAGCAATGGTTCTTTTACATGAACCTCACACCATAGACAGTGAGAAACATGGCCGGCCTCTGATAACCCAGTTAGCCGCACTGGGGAGGGGGGGGGGAGACGACACGACAGTGACAACCTTGTGGAGAGTGGGACTCGAACCCCCCAACCCTAGGATCAGCAATCCAGCACCCTTTACCACCAGGCCACCACTCACTGCCCCTTTAGGCTAATTAGTCACTGTGTAAAGTAAATCCTTTTCAATTAAAGACACAGATGAACAAACACTACGTAAAAACATTACGGCCTGGTTTTATCACGCCTATAACATGAACCAATGATTGCCAATAGGACGGCGTCCTTGCAAATTTATGCTATAGTTCCCTTATAGAAATGAAACCTGATGAATTAAGCAGAATTGCTTGGCGAACATGATTTTTTATTATTATTATTATTTTTTTTTTTTTCATTCCCTCATCATTTGTGTGATTTTTTTTCCCTGTGTTTTCAAAGTCTTAGCTACGTTAACATAACACCTCAACGTAAATGTGTCTTATGAAACCGAAAGAGTCATAAAGTTTGCTCATCGGAGTGATGCACTGCTTCGTTTCCTCACCGCTCGTCTCGTTTTGCATGCATTGTTAGCCAATGAAGCGATGCAATCAATAACCAAGCCATAAATTTGAGCATTTGTTTAAATCCTTGGAATACAAACATATGTCTGACACCATGAATTCCGCTTGACGGGCTTAAAAAATTCTAAACAGCCTGCCAGAATCGGCGAAATAAATTGCGACCATAAAAAAAGCCTTTTAAATGGTAATTCAGAGTTGGAAAGTCTACAAGGTCGCGTGCTGACTGTGCCAGCGAGTTATACGAGCTGAGGAGTAACTATGTCATAAAGCAGAGATTTAAATGAGTCAGCATTTCCAAACTCTCCAACTACCTGCCAAGGTGACACTTATTTATTTACAAAGTGTGTAACTTCCCAAAAATACCCGAGGATCCAATCACTGGTTCTGAATTAGCAGATGCGAGTATGCTTGTTTTGAACACAGAATTGTTGCAAAAAGCATCTTTAGATGGGACTTATATAATATTGTAAGACATTAAACATTTTATTTCAATCCATTAATCAAATGCCACATCAATATGAATATTATAACATGTTTTATTTATTTGTTTATCTATCTTAAGCAACAAAGAATTATGTTCTTCAATTAATCTGAATTAATTAGGGACAGTTGTGGCCTAGTGGTATAGGGCCCTGGATCGCTGATTCTAGGGTTGGGGGTTCAAGTCCCACTCTCCACCGGGTTGCCACTGTCCGTTTCCCCAGAGTGCAACTAACTGGGTTATCAAAGGCCGGCCATGTCTCTCACTGTCCATGGTGAGAGGTTCATGTAAAAGAACCATTGCTGACTTTCAAGAAGAGTAGCTGCATAGTAGCTGTTAGTGTGTTTCTGCCCTGCAATGGCACTAAATGATGGGTGCCAGCCTCCCCGAGACCCTAATTAGTATTAAGTGATTACAGAAAATGAACTGAACTGAACATGAAGGTATTGGGTTTGTGTCCCGTGTTTGGCGAGGACATTACTGCATGAACTTTACACAGGTTTTTGCATGGACTTTCTCGGGGTGAACCAGGTTCTTCCCACAATCCAAAGACCTTCACATTAGGTTAAATGGATATTTTGGATTGCCCTCAGGTGTCAATGTGAGTGTGAATGGTTGTGTGTTCTATATTTGGTCAACAGTGCAGTCAATTGGGATGGGCTCCAGCTTCTCTGCAACCCTAATAAGGGATACATCATTTCAGAAAATTGTAAACATCCACATCAGATTCAGAAGTTTGTTCATTTCCTGAACTGCTTAATCCTAATTGGGGTCACAGGGAGGCTGGTGCCCATCCTATAGTAAGAGACATGGCCAGCCTTTGATAACCCAGTTAGCTGAACTGTGGTGACAGCAGTGACAGCTCAGTGATAGTTGGGGCTTAAACCCCTGACCTTGGGATCAGCCCCTGGGCCACTACTACCCCAAGACTCAAAGGTTATGAACATTAAACGTATTATTCCATCATTAGGCTTTGGAATTTCCTCGGCAGAAAATTTTACCTTGGATTATGCAGGCTAAAGTACTGGCACTGGAGACTCCTTCCAAAAAATTATTATATACGGTATTTATTCTTTGTTAAGTAACAGGATGCTTTCAAAATCTGCTCGCTGTATAGTCTTCGATCATGTAGTACATCCTCTGTGATTTTACTGATCACATACTGTATTACAATGACCACATGGAAAAAAAAATCTTCTGACCAATCAGATTTAGGAATTCACCAATACTGTATATTACACAAATAAAAATGCACTGGTATGTTTGTCGAGTGTAAGATATCAGGCTGGCTAGATGGATTTTAAAAATATAATAACAAACCATTTTTACGGTCTCTTACTCATGCGCTGCACATATTTTATCAGCTGAATGCATAAGTCAGCCTGCGCTTCATTGGGTCCAGCACAGAGACCAGACATACATCGTTAAATATTAGTATGACAACTAAAGAAACCGGGTATTTGTATATTTGTGGTAATGGAGCAAACACACTCAACATATACATAAATCAGGGTCAGCTGTAATGAGCTCCAGCAGAAAGCAGTTCTGGTTTGGATTACCACGCAATAATCAAAAGTTGGGGGGAGGGGGAGGGGCTACTTCGCAGCATATAAGGCACTGTTTACACAGAGTCTTCGCTGCACTGATGGTCTCGTAAAGTTCTGCATCTCAAGCTGTCACGGTAATCCAAGTAATTTTTTAAGGTCAAGGAAACTAAAATTCAAGAACTATAGTTACTACAGATAGCAAATCAATGCTACTGAATACTTTATATGTATGAACGAGTTTTCGTATTCAGATTTAAACAAGATTTGTTGTAATCTATACCGGCTCGGTCCAGCTCAACCCTATCACTATTCTCTGGAAACACTGAAACGAAATATACGGTACTGTGATGCGGTATCCAGTGGCTTTTTAGTTGAAATTGATAGATCCAATAGAGTTGACCCACGAACCCAAAGAAAACAACAACCAGAGGGTCACTCATAGGTAAAGGTAAAGTCCGTTGGGCTTTTTACACCTGAGCCATAGTGGCTCATCAGGCCGGTGCTTATCCCCAGTTTCCATAGCACGAAGCGACTAGAAGTTCAACTCCTGGATGGGGGCGCTAGTCCATCGCAGGTTACCTTCCCAGTATATTTTTACTGATACCCATTTATCCTGCTGGGTGAACAGAGGCACACTTGTGGTTGAGACCTTGCCCAGGGGTCTTAGCACAGTGAGACTTTCACTGGGATTTGAACACACAACCTCCTGATCATGAGCGCAGCACCCTAACCACTACTCCACCGGCCCCATGGGGCACTCATAGAATGCAAGGTAATTCCTCAATGCAGCGACAAAGCCATATTTAGATACTGGTTTTAATTTTCTATGTGATCATCTGACAATATGTACTGAGAGTAATCAAATTAGTGAAAACAACAACCACTTGTTTAACCTTTTTAAAGGATGGCTGGTATTTAACCTCTCAAGGTCACTCAAGGTTAAAGGTAACCATCTCATTTGAAAGTCCACATAAGGTTTCCTATTAGTGCTCCATATGCTGAAAACCATTAGTTTTGAAGTTATAGGTACACTCTCCAAAACTTCGTGGCCAGTCTCCGACCTTGATCTCTGACCTTGATATTCCAAAATCAAATAATCTCTGTGACTTTGGTGTGGTAGTTTTCCCACCAAACTTGGTGAAAATCAAAGCCTGGGTGTGGCCAGGATACTGATCACAGAAAACTGACAAACAAAATGATTACACTACCAACGCCAAAACATCATTTTGTTCTGAGGTTTAAAAAAAAAAAAAAAAAATCCTGAATATAAATAGTGCATTTCTGTCACGGTGTTGAGGTTTAGGCAGATGGGCATGTAGATAAACAGCGAGTCAGTGCAGTACACAAAACAAAACTCTAGAAACATGAAGAACTACACAAACCTAAAAATACACAAACAGCAATGAACTGCATGAACTCTTTAATGTAACACGGGCCTGAAGAGAAATAAGATGACAGTCTTCTATTTCTATAACCTTAACAAAGATGATCTTTGTTCCAGCAGCAGAGATGCCTTGGTCAGATACTGAAAATACATGCACACTACAGTTCATTTGCTTCCAATGCAAAGACTAAAGAAAAAATGTAATGTTTTCTTTCTCCAAAACATTCGTATTTTGGGTGCTGGCATTGAGGTGCGGTTTGGGCGGAGTATTTTGTTTGTCTTACAGAGTAGAGAACGCGCCGCACACACAGCCATGTTTAAACCGCCATATAATAAATGATCAAGCAAATACAAAGTGGGGTTCAGAGATCCAGCACAGACTCCATCAGAGAGATTTCCACTTTTCCGTTGGGTTTTCACCCATTTTCTGTGTAAAAATGCCGAAGCTCTGCCGTAAACTGCGTTCCGCGCCTTTACGGTACGATAGTTGCATGCTGTGCTCCAGTGAAATTGGGGTATTAATATGAGAGTAACTTCGCTTTTTTTTTTTTTTTTTGTGGAATCCCAGGCTAAAGCCTTCAGGCAAGTTTCACAAAACACACACAAAATTTACCAACAGTATTAGCTAACTCCACAAAGAATTTTATTTTATTTTTTTGTCATTTGTTAGCATGTTCACGTCAAAGATATATTTAACGTTTTTTTCCCCGCAGAGAGCTGGAGTTTACTCCAAGTAAAACTCTGTTAGATTCTGGAGATGATCCAGATCAAACTCTGGATTCCAGAATTTTTTAAAAAGGTTCTTTACATTGTGAGACAAAGTAATTTTATGGAAGAGTTGTATTACAGCAGACCCAGCAGGAGGTGCTGTGTACTTTTTGTTATTATTATTTTTTTCAAGAAGGTTGTGTTTTACTTTAGTAGTTTGTGTGTTTGTAGGATTATATATATATAAAAAAAAGGTATGCATGGATTTTAATGGACATAAAGTACCTTGATTTTTTGGAAGTGCTGTATCATATAAGCCCCAGAAGGAGGTGCTGTGTACATTCTGTTTTCTGTTAGTTTTCCACAAGGTTATAGGTGTTTTTCTTGAAATTCCTATGGTGGGATTTTGAACAAGGATATATTTGTATAGGTTATGTGAAGTGTTGTTTTGGAGTCATATTGAATTCAAACCCCTAACCGATGTATGTATCTTTATTAACTGCTTTATCCTGGACAGAACTGTAGTAGATCTGGAGCCAATCATCCACAAAGTAGGAATACACTTACCGGTAGTCCTCAAGTATTAACCCGAAACTGCTTCTCTATTATCTTAGATTATAGCAAGTCTTGTTTATAAGGTCAGGTCTAGACCTGATTAACATAAACTAGTAAAAAGTGGAATTCTTGCTCGAGACTTCAATGCAATAAACACATGGAAGAGTACTGTGAAAGCTTCATGCTGTATTCAGAGCAGTGAATATAATCAATGCTTGGCTCCCTGCTATAGTTTCCTAATCAGGTTCCTCCGAGGCCAGCATTAATGAGCTGGATATGCCATATACGGAATTTAATATTCTCCATGTGGAAAGCCACTGGGCCAACACCAGAGAGGCTAAAACAAATTAAAGAAGATTATGAGTGAAACACGACCCTCTCTGGTGGGCTTAAGAAGAAAATAGAGCCCATTACAAAATAAGTATAACTATATAATGCTGTTAAATTCATATCAGAGATGCACTAGCTTTGGCTGCATATTAGTGTTAGTATTTTGATAACTGGGTTAACAAAGCAATTGGAAGTCTTCATACAGAGTGTGGTATGGTTTGAAGAAGGAAAATGTTCATTTTCTGTACCCGCTTCAGCATAATTAGGGGCGTGGGGAGGCTGGCACCCATCTCAGACGACTCTGGACGAGGGCAAAGTACACCTTGGACAGCTCGCCAGGCCATTGCCGGGTAGAAACATGCTGACGGCTATGCAGGTACTCTTGAGGAAAGTCAGCAATGGCTCTTTTACTTGAACCTTTTTACCACAGACAGTGAAAGACAAGGCCAGCCTTTGGTAACCCAGTTAACTGTACTGGGGGAAGGGCGGGACAACAACAACAGTGACAGCCACTGACAGTGAGGCTTGAACCCCCAACCTTGGGATCAGTAATCCAGCACCTTTCACAGGCCACCACCACTGCCTGTGTAAAATTAATAGACGCCTTTAAGAATTTCAAAGAATTGTGAGGCTGATGGAATTGATGGATCTGTATTTGAGAATGTGAAAATATTTCAAAAACAACAATTTACCCATGCACACTATATTTGCAAATGAATAAAACATAATTCATCCAGTATGTGTGTTTTAAAAAAAGTCCGGGATGCCGTCATTCACTGTAATGCTTTACAGGTTTCAGATTCCATCCCTTCCCTTGAAATTGAGTGGAATAATACTACTACTACTACTAATAATAATAATAAATATACTGTGACAAGAAAATTGGTCATAGGTACTTCATGCGGTATATCGAGTTGTTTTCCTTTGGAAATATTCTTATGTGAAACATTTCACCACTTATCATTTCCCAGCAGCTTTTGCATTTTGACAGATATATTACACAGTACTGTATATCCAAATTTTAAGGGTCACCTTTGGACAGCACAATGCTGGTACAGAGCCTGAGAGCGTGTGAATGTGTCGCCAATACACACCTGACCATAAAGATACAGGAATGATTAACTTTTTTTAGGGTCACAGGGAGGCTGAAGCCCATCTCACCTGATTCTTGGTGAAAATGGCGTATACCCTGAATAGCTCACCAATACATTGCAAGGCGAACACACACACACACACACATGCACAGTCTGAAAACTATTCAAACTCGCACATAGGGGCAACTGGGAATATCCAATTAGCCTAAAGTACATGCCTTTATAGTGTGGGAGAAAAGCGAAATACCCAAAGGAAAGTCATGCAAGCAAGGGAAGAACATCCAAACGCCACACAGAAACACTCACACTGTGCACAAGATTCAAACCCAGTAGCATCTTGCTGTGCAATATGCAGATGAACATTTTACCAATCCTAGCTTGGTTCAGTTAGAAGCTTTTTTTTTCCCTTTAATGAATGCATTCTCAATTTTCAATTATTAAATCCATCAATTCGTTTTTGAAGCAGTTTAATCCTAATTAGGGTGGTGGGCAGGCTGGCGCCCATCTCAGCCGACTCTGGGTGAGGGCAGGGTACACCCTGGACTGCTAATCAGGCCAACACAGGATAAAAACTGATACAACGACTCACACCTTGGGGGATTTAGAACAGCCAGTTGTCTGTTTTTGGATTGTGGGAGGAAACCGAAGTACAATACCCAGAGAAAACCTACACAAGCACTGGAAGAACATGCAAACTCAGAATCGAACCCAGGCCTTCTTGCTGTGAGGCAGATGTGCCAGCCACTACACCATGGTGCTGCTTCAATTTTTAAATTATGTATACTATAGAAAATGGGGCAGTGGTGGTCTAGTGGTATAGGGCGCTGGATTGCTGATCCAAAGGTTGGGGGTTCGAGTCCCACTCTCCACAAGGTTGTCACTGTCCCCCCAGTGCAGCTCACTGGGTTATCAAAGGCGGGCCATGTCTCTCACTGTCTATGGTGAGAGGCATGTAAAAGAACCATTGCTGACTTTGGTAAAGAGGAGCTGCAAAGTCGTCAGCGTGTTTCTGTCCCTTGCTAAAAAGGGTTGTGACAGGAAGGGCATCCGACGTAAAAACCTCTGCCAAAATCAAACGTGCGAATCAGATGATTCGCTGTGGCGACTCCCAAGTAAAAGGGAAAAAGCCGAAAGGAAGACAGACAGTATACTATAGAAAATGATATAATCCGAATCAGGTTATAAACTGGGGGGCGTATTTCACATTTCACCCATTAAAAAATATTATACACACACACATATATACATATATATATATATATATATATATATATATATATATGTGTGTAAAAAAAAAAATATATATATATATATATATATATATATATATATATATATATGTGTATATACACACACACACACACACACACACACACACGCATATATATATATATTTTTTTTTTTTTCCTGGATTCCACTAACATTTTTCAGAACAAATTAAACAATGTATGCTGGATTTAATAAATAAAAACTTGAGACGTTTTCCTAAAATTTATTTCCAAAAAAAAAAAAAATCAGATCTATCTAATCCATTCGAATTCCAATATGAAATATTACACTTTTTTTTTTTTAACAGTTCATACAAACTTGGTGAGCAAGAAAGTACAGTACAGTATTTATTTATTTATTTATTTAGCCGGGGCTTAAAAGCAGCATTTTTAAGTTTCTTGCCTCGATTTTTTTTTTTTTTTTTGTATATCACTGTTTGCTTTATTTCACATGAAAATAACCTGAAAATATTTATCTATTAATTTCTGCATAAAAAAAAAAGAAAGAAACTAACAAGTGAGCAAAAACATCAAGTTTTCCATACAGCAGCCGTAATACATCGACTAAACGCGCACTTCAAAACACTCCCATTAAAAACATTTTCATTTCATTGAAACTCTCAAGGAAATAGAGCTACACGGTTATTTTAAATCTGAACAAGATCTTACCTTTCCCCCTGCGGTAAAAACGGAAGCATTCACGTTTACAGAACAGCGTGTTGCACGAGAATGGGTTCTGATCCCGGTTCTGGACGTGCTGTTGGGTTTTCTTTGCTGGTCGGGATTAGGAGAAGCGCAGTGCATGGACAGCCTTCTGCTCCCGACACCCTCCACACTGTTCTACTGGAGCTGGGACAGGATCACACACTCCTACAAGTCTGTCTGAATACACAGTGCATGCTTTATTTCAAACCATTTACACTTCCTACAATTAGGTTATTTATGTGTGTGTGTGTGTGTGTGTGTGTGTAAATATATTGTAATCTATTTATATTGATATGATTTGGTGTAGTGGTTGGTATCCTCGCCTTACTGCAAGAGGGTACTGGGTCCGAGTCTTCCTGTGTGGAATTTTCATGTTTTGTCCATGCTTTGTGGATTTCCTCCGGGTTGTCCGGTTTCGTCCCATACTGTAGTCCAACGAGTCATTATGTTAACTGGCTGTTCCAGACATGCCCCTAGGCGCATATGTTAGTGTATGGCTGTATGTGTTGTGCCGTGATGGTCTGGGGAGCTGTACATGGTGTACCCTGATTTTGCCCAACGTTGGTTGAGATAGGCTCCTGTCTTCCTGTGACTCGAAGGGGATTAAGAGGTTGGCTTCTGAATAAATGAGTGAGTGACATTTGGTAGACGCGCTTATCCAAAGCAACTGACGTTTTTACTCTTTATCCTGCTCAGCATTTAAGGGTTAAAGGCCCATCTCAAGGGTCAGCAGTGACTGCTTGGTGGTAATGGGATTTGAGTCCCCACCCAACTGTTCAATAAACTCAGAGCCTTAACCGCCCAATTTATTTATTTATTAGCATAATAACATTCATTCATTCATTTTCTTCCTAATTAGGTTCACTGGGAGGCTGGTGCCTATCTCAGCCAATTCTTGGCAAGGTCAGGGTACACCTTGAACAGCTCACCAGGTCATTGCAGGGTAAAAAAAAAAAAACACCCATACAACCATTCGCCATCACACTGAAATCTAGGGGCAATTTGGAACAGCCAGTTAACCTGCTGTGCACGTTTTTGGACTTTGGGAGGAAACAGAGATACCCAGGGAAACCCACACAAGCACGGGGAAAACATGCAAACTCCACACAGAAATGTCCCAAGCCAGGAATCGAGCCTAGGACCTTCTTGCTGTGAGGTCTTACATATCAGGGAGCTGGGGATGCTGGAGCTGATCTCAACCGGTTAGAGCGGTACTCAGAACTGGACGGTTGGTGATTTCAGCTAACTGATATGTTGGCACACTTGTTAAATCATTTAGTATATTCATTCATTCATTTTCTGAACCGCTTAATCCTAATTAGGGTCACGAGGAGACTGGCACCCATCTCAGCGGACTCTGGGCAACGACAGAGTACACCCTGGACAGCTCGCCAGGCCATCGCACGGCAGAAACACTGACGGCTTTGCAGCTACTCTTGTTGAAAGTCAGCAATGGTTCTTTTACACGAACCTCACACCATAGACAGTGAGAGACATGGCCAGCCTTTGATAACCCAGTTAGCTGCTCTGGTGGGACACTGACAACCTGTCTGTCGATGGTGGGGTTTGAACCCTCAACTTTAGGATCAGTGATCCAGCACCTTTACCACCAGGCCACCCACCAGTGCCCACATTTGCATATTACAAAAAAATACAAGAAAAACAAATCAAAACAATAATTTTATCATTTATAATTCTATTTTGAGGTGTGATGATTATGATGCTGCCTGCTTGAGTGCCCATGACGAAGTGTGAGTGCATGTGATTTTGAATGAGACGTTATCCACTCGGAATAATGATTTAAAATCCCAAGACAGCAGACCGATCAGATCACCCCATTCCAGTGTCTCTCATATATATATATATATATATATATATATATATATATATATATATATATATATATATATATATATATATATAGATATAGATATAATATACAGTGTATATATATATATATACATATATATATATAGATATAGATATAATATACAGTGTATATATATATATATATATATATATATATATATATATATATACACACTGTATATATATATATATATATATATATATATATATATATATATATATATATATATATATATATATATATATATATATATATATATATATTAGTATCTATTATCCCAGGATCCAAATCAGTCAGAATGTGACATTTCCGTTTGGTATTTACTTAATATTAGCAGTACTCATTTTTGCGCGGTTACTAGGAATGAATCATGCATCAAAAAATTATAATTTGTTATTTTAGACCTCAGGCAGATATGTTGACGTTATATATTTTCCACAGGACATAAATTGTGTTAGTTTTGTCATGCGATATACATTTTGAGCCAACTGTAATTCTTGTTTATATTTGAGTTTCACCAGACCATGGTGTAGTTTATTATCAGTCACATTACTGAATTAGGCCTGGCGGTTGCATAAAGGAGTCAGGAATTTGAATGAAGTCATCACGGCCTCTTTCACGCGTCATCCACCAAAAAAGGCTCATTGTTTTCACTATTTACCTCAAAAATCAGAATAATCTTCCCACTGTCAAAAAGCCTGAAAGCCCGGGGTCAGAGGGCACGACCCTGAGAGCAGCCCCCTTAATCATCCTTTAACCACGCACTTGAAAAATCTCTCAGTGGGCCGTCCCCCGTCCATTTACGGCAGGAAACCAAGTGACTCATTGTGGGCGCCCTCATATCATCAGAAGAACGTCTGAAGATTTCTTTTTTTCAGTGATGTTTTAGGTGGCATGATGGCATATTGGTTATCATGTCTGCCTCACAGCAAGAAGGTCCCGGGTTCGGGTCCTGGGCTTCGATGAAGTTCTGTGTGGAGTTTGCAATGTTCTGTCTGTGCTTGTGCGGATTTCTTCCAGGTACATAGAGTACTCCGGTTTCCTCCCAAGGACAAGCATGTTATGCTAATTTGCTAATTAACCTGTATGCGTGAGTATGACTGTGAATGGTTGTATGTGTTGTAAGCCCTGTGATGGTCTGGTGAAATGTTTGGGGTGTACCTCACCTTCACCCAGATAGACTCAGCCTCTCTGCGACCTGAATGGGATAAAATTTTGCAGCAGGTGAGTCGGTGGGATCTGTTGGTTATTCAGATGGTGGGATAAAGATTTTGTGGCACAAGCCAATTTACTTGGGGTGGGGTGGGGTGGGGTGGGGGATGAGGGGGGGTTGTAAATACACAGAATAATTTTATTCTCTATATTTTTTAACTGGAAAAGAAAGGCCTGCCAAAGGAACCAGTTCTAACTTCAGTTTATCAAGTACTGTATAGTGTTGTGTACCGCCATCTGGTGGTTACTTTGTAATATAGGCAACAAATAATCACACTTGGATGTGTGTGTGTGTGTGTGTGTGTGTGTTTGGGGGGTGTCAGGAGAACACCCTGTGGCTTTATTAATAACAGTACTCGGACACATGTGAAAATGATGAGTTGTCATTTTTGTTACACTTCAGTGCACATGTCAAGGTCACTTTGCAAAAGTGAACCAAATGCAGTTTGATCAAAACACAATGTGTATCTGCACGATTTGAGAAGTTTGAAAGCCTCAAAAATGTCCTCTATTGTTCGTCTAGTGCACATTATAATGGCACGTCTATCACGTCCATGTGCAATGTCTCTGGGCAATGGGTATGGTGGAGGTCGGATTGAGCAACAGTGCGGTAGTGAGGCATATGGGCTGTACTCGACCCACCATCAGAAACCTGATTGACCACCACAGTGCGGCAGAGTCAGTGAACAACAGGCCACATCTAAGGTGAGAAAAATAGTGACGGCTCCCAATCCAGATCACTACATCCGGTTAGAACAGTTGTGGGACCGGTTACACTGTTCTGTATCACCACGAATTACTGCCAGTGATTTCCATGGTTTTCGCCCAGGTATTTTTCGCCCAGATGGTTTTCACCCAGGTGTTTTTCGCCCACCCCAGCCCTAAACCACCTGGGTAAAAACCACCTGGGCAAAAACCATCTGGGCAAAAACCAGCAGCACCACCGCCAGTATCAGCGCAATTGGAGAATATACCTCGATATGGACTGTTGTGACTTTTATTTTGGCAGCTGTGATTTTGGTTTGTTGTGTTTGATGTGCACAATGTATTATTGATGCTTTTATTTGTTGTTTTTTTGAAGCCAAATAAATATGCAAAATAAATTATCCCCTTTACAAAAAAAAAAAAAAAAAAAAAAAAAAATCCAGTTTTTGGAAGCAGAAAAAACTTGTCAAATTATAGTCTCAAAGTTTTTAATAGCCTAATGGTAAAGGTGCCGGATCACTGATCCCAAGGTTGGTGGTTCAAGCCCAACTCTCAACAGGTTGTCCCTGTCGCCCCAGGTACAGCTAACTGGGTTATCAAAGGCTGGCCATGTCTCTCACTGTCTATGGTGAGAGGTTCCTGTATAAGAACCATTGCTGACTTTCGTCAAGAGTAGCTGCATAGCCGTCAGCATGTTTCTGATCTGCGATGGCCTGGCGAGCTGTCCAGGGTGTACTCTGGCCTCACCAAGAGTCGGCTGAAATCATACGTAGCTTTGACAAAATGGCATATTAAACCTATACATACCTATAGTAAACCTATCATATATAACCGCTTCAATGTTGAACTGGAATTTTGCAGGTAAGAAAATCTAGGCTGATCTAGTTGAATTTAAAGTGTATTTTGTTTGTTTGTCAGTTGTTCAATTGATTTTAAATCTCTAGGAATAGTGAGATTTGGTGTAGAAATGACTTTATTTGCAAAAAGGAAAAAAAAAAAGAAACAAGCCGTTCAACCACTAAAAGTACCAACCTTCCCATCATTCAACCATCAGTGTCAGTCAGACAATGAACCCCCAACCACTCATGCAGCCAATCAATCACTCATTCTCAGAACCGCTTAATCCTAATTAGGGTTCAATACAGCAGACTCTTGGTGAGGGTAGAGTACACCCTGGACAGCTTGGCAGGCCATCACAGGGCATAAACACAGTATGCACGCTATGACGGCTATGCAGCTACACTTGACGAAAGTCAGCAATGGTTCTTTTTTTTACGTGAACCTCTCACCATAGACATGAGAGGCATGGCTGGCTTTTGATAACTCAGATAGCTGCACTGGGGGTGGGGTGGGCTGGACTGGGTGGGGGGTGGGGGGGACCAGCCAATGAATAAACCAATAAATCAAAACAAAAGAAAAAACACAGAACATCTTTTATTTAATGCAATCACATTTATTTTCCTTTTCGATGCACAGTTACTAAACAAGCCAGGTGGGCTGGCAAGTTATGGTTTAAATTTACAATGGAAATAATCACAATGTTTACTAAAAATAAATACAAGGACAGAGATAGTTGCACATCTCAAAAATATACAAAGGTGTGTAATTAATGTAAACTTTGAAAACATTTTACATAAAAAAGAACCGACTGTGTAATTTTTTTTTGTTTGCTTCTTTAAAAAGATCATATGTACATGTTTATACAAAAATACAAAAGACAGATGCAGTTTGAAGTGAGGAGATGTTGAGTGACATGCTGTTTGGCACAGAGACTTTTGCGGTATAACCACTGGTCAGTCGTCCAGTTCCTGACTTTTGTTATTCACGTTCATACCTGTACAACCCTTTGGCAAAAGCATAATGTGCTTCCCCATTTGTGCGGCGTGATATATCAAGTGATATGTGTAATTATTTGATGGAAGGTAAATACAAGTTACAGTGAGATTCAGAAAGGAAATGAAACGGTAGAACGTGTCGCGATTGGAGACGAGTTTCCTACGAACATTTTCAACGAGTGTTTGGATGCTGAGGTACTGACAGTTCAGTGAAGCTGAACTTGGAGTCAAATATTCCTAAAGGCTTTGCATTTCATTCATTTTTCCAGCTACGGTAATCTGAGTTTTGAAAGACAGGAAGATAACACGGGTAAATACATGTGCACTGCTACAATATCTTAAGATTTATGATGTCACTAGTGTTGAAGGTATCTTCTTAAGCAAGTCAGTGAATGGGATTTGAAATGACACATGGCGAGTTTTAAAAATGATGGCAGTATTAACAGAACATGACTTGGGTATAAAATCTGTTTAGAGCACCAAAAACAGCTGAATTATTTTTCTTATCATACAGCAAATATGTAAATTATGCAAATTTACAGCGAATTAGAAAGTCTTTTAATAAGTACAGTATTTTACCATTGGCTAATACACCCCTGATATGAAATATGTTCAATTATAACCTTTTTAGTTAAATAAAGCTTTATCATTGCTCTTTTTCTTAATATTCATTAACAAAATAATTCTCTGGATAAAATATCCCTTAATGAAAAATATTAGATTTTTTTTTTTTTTACTATTAAATGTTGCAATCTAATAGAGAATTTTACAGATTTCTTATTTCTATATGTATGCATATGACCATACACAGATTAAAACATACAGTCTATATGTTTTCACTGTTATGATGAAAAAAAAAAAAAAGATATTAGACTAAAAAAAGGAACATTTTCAGTGAATGTTGTTACTTTAGCAATGTTATATTGTGTGTGTGTGTGTGTGTGTGTATATATATATATATATATATATATATATATATATATATATATATATAGATATATCTAAAAAAAAAGTAATAGAAAGTCTTCGTCAGGACATACATAACGTATTGTCAGGACATACAGTACATGGTAACTGAACAGTCCGGAAAAAAAGGCTGACATATTTTAATATATTTGTTTGTCGCACAACCACATATACTGTATACATATAATAAGAAACACACTCTCCTAGCATTGCAAATCAACAGGTAAGAGATGTAGCTACATAAAAGCAAAATGGTTGATCATTCGGAGTTGATCACCTTTCTTTTGCACAATCGTTCCCCAGTACCAGCGGAGGCATCACCTAACTACTGTATGTCTGAATATTTTGAATCCGTTCTCATTCATTCATTCATTCATTCATTCACTCATTTATTTGTCTGACCACTTTATCATTCTTGGATCATGTAGAAACTTGAGCCTATCTCAGCCAACTCTGGGTGAAGGAGGGAACACTCTGAACAGCTCACCAGTTCATCACAGGGCCAACACACACAACTATTCACACTTATACGTCGGGAAAATTTGGAACAACCAATTAGACTTATGTGGTACCTTATATTTATATATACTTATGTACATTAAGATCTTTGGACTGGTGAGGAGAAAGCAAAATACCCATGGGAAACCTACGCCCGCACAGGAGGAACATGAAAAACTCCACACCGAAACGGATCCTGATACTACAACCTAGGACCATATTGCTGTGAGGCGGATGTGCTAACTACTATACCACTGTGCCACCCCTGAACCCATCTTCAAACGTCTTACTTTATATAATATAGAGTGGTACCTCACCTTAAGAAATTAATCCGTTCCAGAGCCTTTTTCGTAACCTGGATTTCTCGTAAGTAGAACCGCATTTTACATGTAAAACACATGATTCGTTCCAAGGACCCTAATACTACCTCCGAAACCCTTTAAAAATGATAAAAGCACACCTTTTAAGGTACTTGCTTCGTGTTGATCATGTCTTCTTAGCAGAGTTATAATCTTACAAATGTTTATGCAAGGTTAAAAACCTGAACCAAAAAATAAAGTTGCAATGAGCACACTTGAAAAACTCATGAAACAAGCTGCTGCTCAATGGAGCTGCGTCATCCCTCCTAGCCAATGGGAGGCCAGCGGGGTGGATGTTGGGAGACAGCCAATGGGAGAGCAACTCACGCATTGTTTGAATGGTGTGTTTGGCACGTTTTGTAAGGAGAACTTGTTTCGTATACAGAGACAAAAAATTTAGGAAAAAGTTTTTCGTAAACTGGATTTTTCGTTTTCTGGGACCATCGTAAGGAGAGGTACCACTGTACTGTATTTTTTCCTACTATACCAACAGTGCTTTAACAGATTGTCCAGTTCTTCCATATAAGGATATAAAGCTGAATCTATACAAACAATACAAAATAAAAATCAAACACCAACAAACTCTTTACCTTTATCAACATACAAATACTCAATGAATGAAAATGCCACCCCCCCAACCCCCCCAGTACATATATCCTTATGAATTAAAGACCCTTATTGCATGCTGTACAGAAGACAAAAATGGGGGAAAGGAGCACTAGAAGAGTGCTCAGCAGGATCGAATGATCTGAAATAGACTGACTCACAGCTTGTTCATCTTCCATGTTTCAGCACAGTGTAAGCTTGATGAATTTTTTTTTCTGATTTCTACCATCTCTAACGGAATGTTAAACAAACAAACAAACAAAAAAAAAGCAATTCACTGCAAACTGAATTCACTATGAACAGCTTGCACAACTTTAAAGGTATTCACAGAATACAGTCGATGATTTTTACTGTTGTCGTCATCCAAGACTTCATGTTCTACACCTACACAATGTATACATCATTAACATAATCAAGTGCATTAAAATGTAAAATATAACAATCTTTTCTGGTAGTCTAAGCTCAAAGCTGGTGTTAAGAAAACTACAGTAATAAGCAACACAGCCTGACAACTGAAAAGAGAAAAAAAAAAAAAATGTCGTAGGTGACCCCCATGTGACACCTTACTCATGGATGGTTTTCTATCATACATAAATGTTGCACCAAACCTTTGTATCCGGGATGTTTAAAGGAATTGTCTTTGCTGTCTCCAAACAAGTGCAAAATATTCACAGGCTCCTCACACCGATTCGTTTATGCAGCAAGAATTCTCAGCCATATTGAAACACTTAGAATCAGGGAAACTCGTTCTGCTCTCCTGAATTCTGTAAGGAAAGGCCACAGTGTGATTGTCCTGTGTAAGCCTAAGTAAAGTTCCAATGAGGAATCACAATGATGAGAAGGTTGGTATTTGTTACTGCAGTAACAAGAGTCAACAATGCTACAAACCACACATACCAGTTCTATGCAAGTTTAGTATAAGCACCACCTGATCCTGGGGAACACAAGAGTGAGCACTTCAATACTTCCTGACTGAGACTTTTGGCCGTGTCATTTCATAAATGGAAAAAAAAAGAAAAGATAGGGCATTGGTTTGGTTTTTTGGAATCAGTATCCATCAAAAGTACCAATACCATAAAGCAGGGGTCTCCAATCTTATCCACAAAGGGCCGGTGTGGGTGCAGGTTTTCACTTCAACCAAACAGTACCCATATCTTCCACCTGTTTCCACCAATCACTGATCATCAAAAGAAACGAAGAAAAAAAAAAAAACCCAGATTGTACATTGCTGTTTCAGTTCTGAAGTTTTAAGTCTTAAACAATGACGTAGAGAAAAATTAGACTGCCCACAGGCCCCTTCCGGTTTGGGTAAAACATTGCTTCGGGTGCTATTTTCAATTGAAAGTTGACATCCTTTGGCATCCTTACAATTGTACGTTGTGAAACATAATAACATTGAATTTAATTGGAATACATTACTGTAGGTTTAGCTTTTTTGGTGTCAATATGGTTAATTCTTGTTGAGATGGCATGTGCATGTACTTGTATAGATGTTTGGCCATTGTGCATCAATATCTCAGGTGAAGTTGTATCTATATCTTTAATGAGTTAATTGTTAACAGAATAAGCCAAAGTGTTCGAAAAATTTCTTTTAATTTGTGGAATATATCAATTGAAATCCCTGCTACACTATGCTAAGACAAGAGAGGTGGGCGTGGCAGTTGACATGTTTGACGTGGGGAATATTATGAAGGTCTGTACCTCCTATTATGTGTCGATGTATCTTCCAAACCTTCCTGGGCATGCTGCAACTGTTTAGATCATATTCATGTCTTTAGGGATCCAAAACATCGTAAGTATTTAGATTTATCGCATTGTTTTTCACATCAATGTGGGTATGTTTACCATGCTTTTTGTCCTTACCGGAAGTCAGAGCCTATTGACCATGGCGGCATGCATAATGTATGCAGAGTGTGCAGTCTAGTTTTTCTTCCACATCATTGGTCTTAAAGCAAGGTGATCTCACTAAGATGGCCCCACTTCAGAATTGAAACAGTAATGTCCAATCTTGGGGCAGTGGTGGTCTAGTGGTAAAAGGCACCGGATCGCTGATCCAAAGGTTGGGGGTTCAAGTCCCACTCTCCACAAGGTTGTCACTGTCCCCCCTGTGCAGCTAACTGGGTTATCAAAGGCGGGCCATGTCTCTCACTGTCTATGGTGTGAGGCATGTAAAAGAACCATTGCTGACTTTCGACAAGAGTAGGCTGCAAAGCCGTCAGGCGTGTTTCCGCCCTGCGATGGTCTTGCGAGCTGTCCAGGGTGTACTCTGCCCTCGCCCAGAGTTGGCTGGGATGGGCACCAGCCTCCCCGTGACCCTAATTAGGATGAAGCGGTTACAGAAAATGAACTGAAGATGAACTGATGTCCAATCTCGTTTTGGTTCTTTTTCTTTTGATGATCAGTGATTGGTGGAAAGAGGTGGAAGGTGTGGTTACTGTTTGTTTGAAGTGAAAACCTGCGCCCCAACCGACCCTTTGTGGATAAGATTGGAGACCCCTGCCATAAAGAGTACTTGTGTTACCGCAAATTCCAATAGCTTTGATGGAAATGAGAGACCATGACTAACCAAAGCATAAATTCACTTAATTAAAAAAAAAAATACCAAAAGTATAAAGTGAACAGTGGGACTTTTTCCACTTAATTTTAAGATATAATAGAATCTAGGGAAATATACCATGTCTTCATATGTCCAAGTATCACATTTATTTTTCTGCATCTTATTATTATTTTTTTATTATAAGGGATTTGTTGACATGGGTAAGAAAATCAAAAACAGAAAGAACGATACCACTAGGAGGAGCGGTCATCATGTGGACTTCCATCAGAGTTCTCAGTTTCTCCTTCAGAGATTGCCTGCATTGGGGCAGTGTATAGCCGGCTGCGAGTACTGTACCTGCTGCTGCTAGCTGCAGGTGGGATCCGAGAACGACCTTGTCTAGAGGCAGCAGTCATAGTAAGGGTTTTTGTTGAGAAACCCTCAATATTCGCCCTGGGGAAAGTACTGGGGAGAGGCTCTGTGCTAGCTGTAGACTCCTGCACTGGAGAAGGAAGTTCCTCTGGTTGCTTGGAAGCCTCTAGTTCACCTGGGGACTTGGGGGTAATGGGGCTCTTGAGGATTTCTGTTGCGGACATGCGGTAACTAGAGTCAGTGCGACTGCCCTTCTTCAGCAGCAATAACTTAAACTCCTCATTGGAGGTGCTGGATTTTTTGGCACTCCTGTAAATGGGTCCTGGTGGTCGCTGAGAACCAGATGCAGCAGCTGTGACAGTTGGAGTGACTGGGCACACCACAGGATGATTGGCTGGACCACTGACAGGAGCAACACCAAGGCGATTCTTCCCATTCAGCTCCCCTGAGTCTTTCCGTCCAAGTACTTTCCTCTTTGATCTAAAATAATAAAAAAGAAAAAAAATATATGTCAAAGTAGGATAGAAGCATCAGGAGATGTTTTACGGGATCACAGAATCAGAAGATTGCGTACACTGTGGAAAAAATATTTAAGATTACCTGTGTATCATGGCGAACAGATCTTCAGTTGTGCGTAGTTTATTAGGCGAAGGGAATAAACTATCATCTTCGAACTTGGAGTCATCAGTGAGAGGAGAATTCGAGTTGTCACTAGGTGTTGAATCTGTGTAAAGTACATTTTACAGTTGATTGAAACACTTTTATAATAAAACATAGAACATTATTTCTTTTGTATTTCTCTCAGTTAAGCTTATATACATTTCAGTACCTTTGCTGAAGTAGTCTTCTGTGTCTGGAGTTGACTCGTCCTCATATCCATCATGTGAGGCACTTCTGGTAGTGACATATGTCTCATACGCGTCCTCTCTGCTTTTGATATCGCCGGTTATGGACATGTGTGACGAGGCCTCTAAACATCTGGCAGGCACTTTATCTGGGCTGTTGCATGGTACAAGGTCATTCCTGCGTATTTCACTGTAAGCAGGAGGAGACATTGTGCTGATCAATTTCAAGGACGGTTCTGCAAGAGGTTGTGGCCTGGATGCTTGACTGTGCTCACATTTACCACTTTCTGCTGACACTTCTTCCTCATCTGTATTTTTGCTGCCCTTTGCTTCTTGCTGAGTATCTTGGGTCTCAAAAACCTGGGCTTTTGGGGTTAAGAAGTCTTCGTGTTCATTGGCTGGTGGTATGGGTTTTCTGAATGCCGTCATGGCCCAGTATGTTCCTGGGCCATACCGTTCCTGCCTTATTTTAATCCCCTCATGTTGGATAGCAATGGCTTCTGGGAGTGTGCACTGAGATTCACAATGCTGCACAGCAGGTGGTTTGTAGGCTGGTGGTTTCCTGTTATGCTTGTTGTCAGAAGGGACAGTCTCAACTGTTACGGTGGGACACTTGGGCCGAGTTGCTTGATCAGCACTAAAATGCTCAGATCCGTGGTTGCCTTCTGCTGGTTTATCGTTGGATGGCGCATTAATTGACCTCAGAATAGTTGAAGAAATTGCCACGTGGGTTGAGCTTGATGCCTCTGCACTTGCAGCAGCACGGGCCTCTGCTAATGCAGCTGCTGCAGCAGCTGCTTTTTGTTTGTTTTGGTGAAGGAGGTGTATCTGGTTCCTGTGGGCAAAGGGCTTGGTGTGAAGAGCACTTAGGTCAAGGTGACTAGGTGGTGCCTGGGAATCAGTATCTCTCCTGCAGGAAGAGCTTGCGTCTCGAAGGGCAAGCTGCTGTTGCTGCTGGAGAGAGGAAAGTGATGATTTTCTTTCTGGCACTTTGGGTTTCCTCTTCCCACTGGTTGGGGAAAGAGGAGCTGGGAAGAATGCAGATGGAAAAGATGATGTAGGTGTCTCTGACTGACTGGAATATCCACTCGATGGGGATGCCAATGTGGCAAGTTTCTCAGGGGAGCCCAGTCTAAAGTCACTTTCCGGTGGTGGAAGTGTTGGTGAGCTGGGCCTGGGACAACAGGCCTGAGTTTCAATGTTTTCTGGTGACTTGACACATTCAATAACTGTTGTACCCGTAGCAGTGCTGGAGCTGGACAGTGATCTATAATGATCATTAGATTTCAAGTCATTTAGGAGCCAAAGGTCTGCATAGTCAGACTGCACAGCACCCTCATCCTTAAAGGAATGTGTATCAGAAGAACTAAATGGAGAAGAGCAGTCTAGCATTTCTCTGATATTCTCTACACCCCAGGTGCCAAGCTGCTTGTCACAGAGACCTGCAGTGTCAAGGTGCATATCAGAACTATCCAACTCCAGCTGCAGCTTCATCTCCCTGGAAGACAAAGGCAAGGGCAGCTCACTAGTAATCTTTGGTTCGTTCTCCTCTTGAACGTCTACTCTGCTTCTTGTTTCCTTTAAAGAAGAGCTACGTTTTGGTGGGGGTGGCTTAGCCTTTGGTTTTCTTAAAGAAAAACAACTTCTTCCAAGTGTACCTATTCCCTTATAATCTGGTTGAGGGTATTCACTCATGCCAGGAGCAATATTCCCACTTGGGCCACAGTCAGGGTCAAGGGTTGCATAGTTGCAATAGCTTCTGCTACCTTTAAGACCACAGTCCAATTGCACAGAGGTGTAGAAGCCTTCAGGGTCAACAGTGTAATTCGTAGAGCTCTCTAATATTTCACCCGGTGGTTGTCCAGTAAAACACTCATAAGTTTCTCCGCTGGAATAACTGGGACAACTTATGCCACTTTCGTCTTCCCGTGAGCGCTTTGGACTAAAGTCTGGAGGACAAGGTTGATCCGACTGGTCCTGGTTGCAGTTCCATTCCCCATCACTGGCAGTACTAACACCTGCATCATCCATCTGATCTGTAGCTGAAGACGTGAATGAATTTGATCTGTGTCCCTGACCTTGTGACCTGTCCATGTGGTAGGGGTCAATGATGAAGCCAGTTGTATCGTCTATAATGTGAGACCCCGTGTTGAGAGACAGTTCTGAATCACAGTGTGAGGAACCTGTCAAAGGAGGTGAGGCAGCTGGTGGTAGTGTTTCTGAGGTCTGTGAAGGGCATGTTGAGCTGCTTCCACTCCAGTTTCCACTTGAAGATTGATGGTCTTCTTTGTGATCAATTTGGCCTCCAAGCACACCTGTGGTCGAGACAGAGTGGATGGGGCTACTGAAGGTGTCAGAACTGGATGAGATTTCACAGCTTCCCATGTCAGAGTTACGCGGAAGCCGGGACCTACCCCTCTCAATCCAAGCGTTTTCAGGACTACCTCCATGCTGCATCCGCTTTAAACTTTCCAGTTGGAGCTCTGGCATGGCTTGATCATCAGTGCTTTCTTCCTCATCTTTTAGCATCCTCCGTCCGGGACCTGGTAGGAAATCCTCAGCCTCATAAGGAGAAAGCTCTTCATCCTCCTCATCCTCCTCCTCCTCATCATCATCGTCACTGTCATCCTGATCATTTTCCCGTAGTCGGCTTCCTTCTCGAGGCAAACTTCTTGAGCGCAGACGAGTGCCCAAAGCAGTGGTATAAGTTGGATCCGAGCGATCTGGTAATGAAGTGATATTACCAGTGGAGTGGGACAGAGAAGCTGGAATTCCTTGGCCCCTCTGTGCACGGATACGCCTACGGGATGGAGCAGCAATCAAGAAGTCATCAGTCTGGCAGCCAGAGTCCTTGGTGTTTAGGGTCCGCCCACTAAGGGACAGCTCCTCCTGGTAGAGGGACAAGTGTGGGTTGACATGGGCTACCACAGATCGTTCTCTGGCCACAGGAGATTCATCGGAGTCTGGTGAAATTTAAGAACATCGTAAATTGGCATTTCAGAAGAAGGCATTTTCTGCTAAAATTACAGAAAGAATTATTGAATTCTGTTAAAATGAGCTTCCTCTTCATTAACGACTCACAGATTCATTTTTCAAGGTTGGATGTCAGATCTGCCTTCAACAGCATCATTAAAAACTGCATTGGCAAGTCGTTCTGCTAACTGGGCTAAGGAGGGGTACACCCTGAACAGCTCACCAGTTCATCGCAGGGCAATACACATACTCGCACTCATGCCGAGGGGCAATTTAGAACAGCCAATTAATTACGTTTAACTATCCATGTAAAATAAAATACAATATCATTACTCAAGGCTCTAATAAAGTCACCACCATTCCACTGGGATAACTCTTAAAATAATATACCAACAATATGGCATGTATCCTTTGTATGCATTATTTATGCTAGTTTTTGAACTAATACTTAATGGCAACACTGGACATGCTTGATAATAACAAAGTAAAAAAAACGTCATGTCAAGTAAACTTTCTTTTGTCATCCATTTCCTGAATCACTTAATCCTACTTAGGGTTGCAGGGAGGCTGGTGCCTATCTCAGCTGATTCTTGGTGAGGGAAGAGTACACCCTGGACAGCTCGTCAGGCTATTATCACAGGGCAGAAACACATTGACGGCTATGCAGCCTACTCTTGTCGACAGTCAGCAATGCTCCTTTTACATCAACCTCTCACCACAGACAGTGAGAGACATGGCCGGCCTTTGAAGAGCCAGCTCGCTGCATTGGGAGACAGTGGCGGCCTGTTGAAAGTGGGGCTTGAATCCCCAACCTTGGGATCAGTGATCCAGCACCTTTACCACCAGGCCACCACTGCCCAACTGTCTTTTTTTTGTATAGCACATTTAAAACTTAGGTTGACCAAAGTGCTTTTAAAAATGAAGGAGAAAAATAAGAAAAATAAAATGCTACAGTACTTAAGTGAGTAATTATACATTATTAAATTAAAATAGAATAATATGTGAAAAAGTAAAATACAAAAAAGTGAAATGATCTGTCGCATAAACAGTCTTCTTTTCTTTTTAACTACTTTGTTTTAATGTGTTGTTTTTTTTTTCATATTTGTTTTAAATTTACAGAAAAGATTTTTTCCCCCTTTTGTAAATCTGATTTTGTCATGTGACATACAGGGATCCCTCACGACTTCGCGCTTCAATTCATGCGGCTTCAGTGCATCGCGGTTAAAAAAAACCCAATAATAATAAATATTAATTGAGTTAAAAAATAAGGAAATGAAGGAAGAATAGGGGGAAAGTTCAGGAAAATGGCACAAAAACAAGGCCAATTATGCAACAACAACAACAACAACAACAACAACAACAACAAAAAAGCCCTAAACCAACACAAAACAAAAAAAACAACCCAAAATCTCCCATCAAAACTACTTACATTGTTGCATCTGTGTGTGTCGTCTTCTTCTCATGCAATACCATCTGTATGTGTGTGTATTTATATTTTATTTACATCTTATGTTTTTTTAATGTTTAATTGTTATTATAAGCATTTATAGCATTGAATATTTATTTATTGATATTATATACACATGTACGTATATGTCAGTCGGAAGGGGGGGGGTATTGGGGGGTGATCCTACTTTACGGATTTCAATGGTCGCGTGGGGATCTCGGTCCCAATTAACCATGGAAAGTGAGGGATCCCTGTATTTTAAAAATAATTTTGCTTCTTCTTCTTTTTCTTTCGGCTGTTCCCTTCAGGGGTCGCCACAGAAAATGATCCGGCTCCATCTCTCCCTATTCTCTGCATCTTCTTCTCTTACTCCAACGACCTTCATCTCTGGGCCTTCTGCCTGGTAGTTCCAACCTCAGAGTTCCAACATTCAAAGTCCCTACTCTCAGTCCTAGGCTCACGCATTTCCTCTTCTCTCTCTGCCTACGGACACGCCTCCCGCCTCTCCTTCTTCGACGTCTTCGACCAACAGTAGTCCAATTTCCATCAGCACCCTGTTGGTTGACAGCACTTGGCAGTGGTGGTCTAGTGGTATAGGGCGCAGGATCGCTGATCCAAAGGTTGGGGGTTCGAGTCCCACTCTCTACAAGGTTGTCACTGCCCCCATATATGGAGCTAACTGGGTTATCAAAGGCCGGCCATGTCTCTCACTGTCTATGGTGTGAGGCATGTAAAAGAACCATTGCTGATTTTCAACAAGAGTAGGCTGCAAAGCCATCAGCGTGTTTCCGCCCTGCGATGGCCTGGCGAGCTGTCCAGGGTGTACTCTTCCCTCGCCCTGAGTTGGCTGGGATGGGCACCAGCCTCCCCGCGACCCTAATTAGGATGAAGCGGTTACAGAAAATGAACTGAACTGAACTGAGAAGTTTTACGCCGGATGCCCTTCCTGTCGCAACCCTCTGCATTTATCCGGGCTTGGGACCGGCATAAGGGGGAGAGACACTGGTTAGTGCCCCCCCCCCTGCCTCATGGCTGCAAATCTGCAAATAACGTTATTGCAACTTTTGCACAATGTTGTTGGAACAGCCGTTGCCTAATGGTTAGAGAAGCAGGACCTAAAGGTCGCTGGTTTGATTCCCAAAAACACCTCAAAAATATGTGGGGGTTGGGAGGGGGTGAGCAGCATCTTCCGTTTCTCCACCTTCATGGCTGAAGTGTCCTTGAACAAACCACCTAACCTCCAACTGCTCTCCTGGCCCACTGCTCCAAGTGTGTGTGTGTGTGTGTGTGTGTGTGTGTGTGTGTGTGTGCTTACTTCGGATGGATTAAATGCATAGCCAAAATTTTAATTGCGGGATGAATGTAGTATATCAAAAAAGAAAAAAAATCTAATCAAAATAAAACCCAGATTGTTAGCTGGGAATGAGACATTTAACAAGTACAGTGTATCAGGGAGTTATACCCATGTCTTGTTGCACTCGTCTGGGAATGCCTGTGATAGTTTTCCTTCTCCTTAGTTTCCTTCGGCGCTGTAACACAGACTGGGAATGAACCAAAGAGCAGCGAGCACTGGCTTCTCGATCAAATCCCGCACCTGCAATTTGAGACTTACAGCTTTTAGAAATGCGTGGACATGTCTCAAAAATGGTGATTACTTTGTGTTTGTAACTGTTTTGTGATATTTCCTCCCGAGTTTAGTTGTTCAGTGGCCAAGTTGCCATGCTCCTGACCACTTTAAAAATTCACAATATCAGTGTGATAAATTCATCTACACCTACACACTTTAATAGTCTGAATCATATGGGAGATTTATAAATGGAGTGTTACCAGTAACATTGATAGGGATGATGCAGGATGAGATAACTTGATTCTCATTCTTCAACCTTTCGTCTGGTGTGGGGAGTGGCAGAGCTTTCGACCAGTTCGTCTGCTTGTCCAGTGTCGTGGGAATGTTGGGAACAGGACACTTAGGTCTGTGTCCCAGAGCAACCATTTCCCCGTCTGTACTTGTATTGGTTCCAACCTGCATCACAATAATTTTAGAAGAGATAATATGTATAGAATGGCCTTGTGAAATGTGAAACTAAAAGCACACAAATGCACACATGTGTCCTTAAATCAATAGGAAGCACAATTCCTATACATGAACGAGATATATTATATAAATAAAGGAAGTAGGAATGACCATGGGGGAAAGAAAATGACTACAAAGGAGGCGGTAGAGAGAGATAAAAGAGACAGGGATAGCTGGAGATGAAAGGAAAGGCAGAAGGAGAAATGTAAACAATGATCCAGAGGTAGGAATTTGGACCAGATCCGCTTCCAAGGATACAAAATGATAACACAGGAAAAGATGCCAAAGCGCTCAGCACCCTGCCATAGAAGCTTTAAATAACATCACGAACTTCCCATCAGATCAAAAATAGCCTTATGGGAACATTCCCCAGGTACTTTAAACAAATGATATTTCCCCTTAATGTGGTTCATTATCTGCCATCTTATATGCTTTCTTTGGTAATTGGTCGACATATTTAAAGTAGAGTAATAAGTGAAACATTGTGTAGACTGTTTTGGAAGAGCCTGGGGAGCTCAGATATAAACAAGATGTGATTTATCACAAAGATTGTATGATGGTGTCTGGACGCAATTGTGGATTTAAAATAGGGTGGCGGTGGCCCGGTAATAAGGTGCTGGATTTGTGTGTGTTTGTGTCAAGCCTCACTGTCAATGGGTGTCAGTGCTGTCACTCATTGCTGCTAACTGGGTTATCAAAGGCCGGCCATGTCTCTCACTGTCTGTGGTTAGAGGTTCATGTTAAAGAACCATTGCTGGCTTTCGTTAAGAGGAGCTACATAGCCACCAGCAAAAAAAACCAAAAAAAAAAAACCCCAAACCAACACAAAACAAAAAACAACCCAAAATCTCCTGCACAGCCACGCCCCCCTCTGCCGGAGCTGAGTATTAAGTATACCTCAGGATAATGTTGAATCATATTCAGTTCATTTTCTGTAACCGCTTCATCCTAATTAGGGTCACGGGGAGGCTGGTGCCCATCCCAGCCAACTCAGGGCGAGGGCAGAGTACACCCTGAACAGCTCGCCAGGCCATCGCAGGGCGGAAACACGCTGACGGCTTTGCAGCCTACTCTTGTCGAAAGTCAGCAATGGTTCTTTTAACTGATGTATACGCACATATATATGTGTATATAATATCAATAAACACATATTCAACGCTCTCAATACTTAAACATTCAAAAATAATGCATAAGATGTAAATAAAATATAAATACACAAATATACAGGTGCGCACCTCACATAAAAAAGTAAATAGTTTTGTTATAGGGGTGGGTTGTTTTTTTTTGTTTTTGTTTGTTTGGGGGGGGGGGGGGGTTGTGCATAATTGGCCTTGTTTTGTGGCATTTTCTTTCATTTTTTCCCCTATTTTTCGATGAATATTTTTGAAAAACCAACAATGCACTGAAACCGCAGAAACTGAAGCATGAAGTAGTGAGGGATCACTGTATATATACGACACACAATATAAAGCATGACATCAGACATCTACCAGGGTAGCTGTGCTTGAAGAAAAGTAGAAGAAAAAGAAGTCTCAGACAGTATCGCCAGTGTAATATAATGTAAAATTAATTCTAGCAAATTTGTCAGAATTTAGAAATATCAGTTAAGCACAGACCACAGGGAGAATACCTTTCGCATCCAGGGGATGAACACGCAACACGTTGTAGGGGAGATGGGACGAGAGCGCTCATGCTAAAAAAAAAGAAAAAAAAAAGAAAAAAAAAAGGAAGACACATGGCTCAAGATGGAACAAACATATGAGCACGATGTGAACCAAAAAGAAAAGGGAGGGTCATCAAAACAACAAAAATATGGTTGATCAAGAACGGAAGGCAAAGACATACAGCTTGTGTTTTCTGCAGCTGCTGTATGTGGGGGGAAAAATAGCAACACAGGCATGGATTACAAGGTGAATATGGTTCTGTTACAAAATTGTCAATGAGATATAAAATGATTGCAGTACTGCTGTATCTTATGGACCTAAAACTGTGAAGGATGGGATGAACTCTGCATTCTGGTGTCATATAGAAATCGGACCCCCATGGAACTCTGTACCTTGGACCACTTTTCTATATAGAATTGTGATCCTCAGGTCAGTTTACAAGTATGGAAAACTGACCCACCCCGATAGAATTTTTACCCCTGATATGAAACATGACCATTTGCTCATAATGTTATACTGTTGTTATTAGTATAAATATCACTGACTTTTTACAGTTCTAATTCTATGGTATACAATTCTAATTCTGTAATAGAAAAGTGACCCACATGGGGTCACTTTGCAATCTGACACCAGCACCTGTACACCCCTCTTATATTTCATGTTGCTGTCGCCCCATGGACTCCTTCCCAGGATTTTAGAGTAAAGTCTAATGGGATATATAAACTAGTGCAGGTCTGACTGAGCCAACATACAGTATGTATACAATGAACCACTTTGGCAGCATGCTACTATCAAAAACAATCAACAACACTGTAGAATCTAGTAGATGTATAATAGAGCACAAACCAAAAATTAATAGCAGCCTCATATACCATACAAATTTAATCACAAATATCATCATTCATTTATTAATGGATGATCTGGTGCTGTGCTATAATTTAACCAATTTCATTTGATTTACTTTAAACTGGATTCTATGAGGAAAAGATCTGATTTGAAATCAGTACTTGAGCACAGATACACACGGGGATGACATCAGCGTACAATCCCACAACCTGCTTAACATACGAAAACACATACAGTACACGGAAAACGGTTCATGGGTTTCAAGTAATCTTCCTGCCAGCTTTTACCTTCTTCTGTGCTGGCTGCAATTCCACCTCCCTTGTAGGTTTCTCCTGCTGCATTATGGGAAAAATACATGTATCAAGAACCAGAGGAGTCCAGTATTACTCATAGTTATTCCATATCACCACACCATATTATATATGTGTGTGTGTGTGTGTGTGTGGACAGTATATATGGTATACACATATACTAGTATATATATGTATACACAGTATATATATATATATATATATATATATATATATATATATATATATATATATATATATATATATATATATATATATATATATACATACACACACACACACGTGTGTACATATACGTGTGTGTGTATGTATGTATATGTATATATATATATATATATATATATATGTATATACTGTGTATACATATATATACTAGTATATGTGTATACCGTATATGTGTGTGTGTGTGTGTGTGTGTGTATATATATATATATATATATATGTAAAACAGTCAAAAACGAAACTTCACACCAATAAATTGCTGAATATCTTCTTGAAATTAGTACAAAATTATTGTTATTATTAGGGGTAAGACACCATGTCACACAACACGAAGCGTGTGCGAGTACACATTCAGGGAAAATCATGTTTTCTCGTTTTTCTGGTCATGTGACCTTGTGAGACACATGCTTTTTTGCTCAAGTTAGCACGACAGTGTGACTTATTGGAAAAACAAGTTTTTACCGACAATTACGCAGTGATTTTCAATGCCACGACTTTCAAACATTCAACGTGAACGTGTCATTGGCATGCTGAATACAACAACGTCCATCACTATGGGATGCAGTCGACGGACTAGCCATGATCTACGGACACGTCTCCAACATACAGGCACCACAGCAGACCGCCCTTGTTCAGGAAAACCACGCGTGACGTCACGAGCAGAAGACCGTCAAATCGTCTTACGTCATTTGTTAAATCGAATCGTTACTGCAACATCCACTCGAAATGAATTGTTTAGAGGTCATGGAGGTCATGGAGTGGCCCTCAAAGTCTCACGACCTTAACCCCATCGAACATGTATGTTGGGCAGCACACTTCGTCAAGTTTCCATGGCATTTCCGGTGGAACTGATGAAATGATGAACTTGATTTTCATGGAGCGCCATCATTAATTGTTAAAGAATGAAAAAAAACATGATTTCCGACCCTTCTTTTCCTCTGTTCAATTCATCCACCACCAAATGAGTGAGAGGTTTCTTTTTTGACTGAGTATACATATAATATATATTACACAATGTTTACAAGCAAACTAAAATATTTAATATATTGGAGGAATATAAAGAGGAAATTGGTGGCCTGGTGGTATAGGGCACTGTATCGCTGATCCTAAGGTTGGGGTTTCGAGTCCCATTCTCCACAAAGTTGTCACTGTCCCCCCCAGTTCAGCTAACTGGGTTATCAAAGGCTGGCCATGTCTCTCACTGTCTATGGTGAGAGGTTCGTGTAAAAGAACCATTGCTGACTTTTGTAAAGAGGAGCTGCATAGCCATCAGCGTGTTTCTGTCCCTTGCTAAAGGGTTGTGTCAGGAAGGGCAGCCGATGTAAAAACATATGCCAAATCAAACATGCGAATCATTCGCTGTGGCGACCCCTGAAGAAAAAAAACGGAAAAAGCTAAAATGTAATTTTATTTTTAAAAATCCGCCAAACATTGGAAATGCGTCTTTCTATGGGATGAACATCAAGATATGTAAACCCGTCTTAATATAGGGCAGTGGTGACCTATGGTATAGGGTGCCGGATTGCTGATCTAAAGCTTGGGGGTTCGAGTCCCACAAAGGTTGTCACTGTCCCCACGAACTGGCTTATCAAAAGCCGGCCATGTCTCTCACTGTCTATGGTGTGAGGTTCATGTAAAAGAACCATTGCTGACTTTCGACAAGAGTAGCTGCAAAGCTGTCAGCGTGTTTCTGCCCTGTGATGGCCTGGTGAGCTGTCCAGGGTGTACTCTGCCCTCACCTGGAGTTGTCTGGGATGGGCGCCAGCCTCCTTGTGACCCTAATTGGGATTAAGCGGTTACAGAAAATGATGATGAACTGAACCCCCTTAATCTGAATAATTCTCCATATCATACTTTGACTTATTCAATAATTGATTATTATTTTCAAGATATTCAAACCAATCAGATTGCTTTATTTCAATGTTGTATATAGAAGGAAGGTTAACCTACTATTAAAAATCGCTCGATGAACACAAACCATGCAGAACAGTTTCACAAATCACATACAACAACAACAACATCAACAACAACAACAAAGAGGATCAAAGTAACAGTGGGATATGATTGGGTAGAGAGACCAGATCACCAGAGGAAACAAAAGGGTCCGAATTTAGATACGCTGATTTTAGCAATTTTTTTAAAGTTAAATTTTAACTAAATAAAATTCTTTTTCATTTTAATACAGTGGTACCTCATTTTACGAAATTAATCCGTTCCAGAGCCTTTTTCGTAATCTGCATTTTTCGTAAATTGAACAGCATTTTACATGTAAAATGCGTGATTCGTTCCAAGGCTCCCAATACTACCCCCTAAACCCTATAAAAATTAAAAAAAGTATACCTTTTAAGACCTCCTTCTGATTCAATATCGTACCAATGGTAGACGAGTTCGGCCATATTCCTTTGCTATATCACTTGAGCCCGTTTCTTCTTCTCACTCGCACCGGAAATCACACCCGCGCGTGTGTGTGTGTGTGTGTGTGTGCACATGTGTGTTGACCATGTCTTCTTAGCAGAGTTATAATCTTACAAACGTTCATGGAAGGTTAAAAGCCTGAGTCAAGAAATAAACCATGAAACAACAGTAAGTCTGTCCTTTACATGCAAAGCATTATGGCTGCTGCAGCTCCATAATAGCCAACGGGAGGGAGCTGCATCATCCCTCCTAGCCAGTGGGAGGCCAGCGGGGCGGGATGTTGGGAGATAGTTAACGGGAGGTAGCTGCGTCATGGGAGAGCAGCTTGTGCATTGTTTGAATGTTTGAATGGCGCGTTTGAATTTTTAAGATGGCGCTTTTGTAACGTCAACTTGTTTCATATCTAGAGACAAAAATTTTAGGAGAACGCGTTTCGTAACCTGCATTTTTCGTTTGGTGAGACTTTCGTAAAGTGAGGTACCACTATATTTGTTCAAGGACTTTTTAGTTTATTTGCCATCAAACAAACCTCAGTCAAATTAGCAAGACTAAATTGACACGGTCGGTGAAATTTTGAGTGTCCTGATTTAGTGAACTAATCTGGTCTTAATTTATTGGTGTTGAATGGGATATACATATAATGGAAAAAATGTTGATGGGAATGGATGTTGTTTTACCTCCATGGAGCTAAACCAAAAATAAAAACCTTCATGCTTGCTTAAAAGCAACATTCAATTACATTCAAAGCAAAAGAAGCACCTGGATAACTTTCCTGGGGAGAGTCTGCATGTCCGACTCTCTGGTGATTTTTTCCTGTTCCAAGAGTTGCCATACGGAGGAACAAAGGAAGGTGAGATCTCAGTATATTTAAATATTACTCAGTCACTAAGTCAACAGGGCCAAAAAAAAAAAGAAAAAAACAACTGTGACTGAAATAAAGCATTTAATATATAATTTAGATCCTTATATATTAAATGCTTTATTTCAGTCACAGTGGTGAACCAGAAGTGTTTCTATATGTCATCCACAACGGTGTGAATTACCTTCCTCTGCATTGTCTGAAATTCAGCTCTGTCCAGCTGTGGCATGAAACACAAGGCAAAAATATATACAGTAAAAACCTCTGCATTATTATTAAAAAAAACCTGAAGCTGTGTACAATATGGGTGATTGAAAAATTTCATAAATTAAGAGGCAAAGCATACGAAAAAGCAGTTTGATTAATTTCCACGAACATATGATGTGCGATCAATAAGGTCCAGCAGTGTTTATGTATTAAACCAATATGTGCACACTTGCTGTTTGTCACAGAACGACGATGCTCTACTTAACTGCCAATCAATCAATCAATCTGGATGCCGTGCCAGAATTCTGGTGTAGGCGGCAGCCATAACAGCTTATCATGGCTGTATACGAAGGGCAAAAAATCTGCAGTTGAGGCCCAAAGTTTTTTCTGCAGGGTGTTTTTATCGAGACACCATGTCTAGCTAGCTAGCCGTTGACTCTAAAGAGTTCATCCGCTCTTTGCTAGGTCTTGTTTTCATTCCTACTGGATTGCTAGCCACCCTACTCACCAAATTTGGTCCCTGATTGGGAAGCCGGTTTAGTCGCCAACCACTCGACCATGCAACAGGTTGTACTGGTTTACATGTTACCAGTAGCAGGGCAACACCTGACCTGACACAACTTAATTGCCAAAAGCTTGCTAAAGCATTTCAAGTATCGTTGCTGCCGAAACTAACACAGTTTTATCTTTGCTTCCTGGTTCATAATCAACCATCAAATGCACATGTAAGCATGTTAGCGAACATATATGTGTGTAACACGGGTCAAGATGGGGAACAGTCAGACATCCAATGGTATACTTAATCACCAGAGTTACTGCGCACTCATGTTTCATGCACATTATAGTGCGGCACTCTATTCATATGCTATAGAGACAGTCATTGATCTTTTTTGACTGCGCCTGGTCCAAAGCCTTAGTTCTATTCTCAAGGCTAGTATTGTACTACAGTACAGTATTATAACAATGCTCACCATATGGGAGTGTCGACTTCTCTGGTCCTGCCTCCTGAGAGAGTGAGGGGAGGGTAATGTGGGCATGGGTGGAGCCACAGAGATTGAGATGGTGACCCGACTGCGCTCCCTGCTGGTTGAACGCTGATGTTGCTCTGTACCAGACACAGTTTGGATTAGCAATAAATGAAAAAGGAGGGCTGAGTAAATACTCCACTATGGTTAGTGGTAAGCTCTAGACATTTGATCGAAGATTTATAACCAATTAGTAAATAAAAAAGAAAAGTGCACATTTATCTGTGTAATTATGTACCATATGTGAAGTACTGCAGTATTTTTATCCTTATTTTGGGCATTTAGTCACTAATATCCTCAATATAGTCACGCATAATAACTGATCAAAAGTATGACAACAAGCAATATTTACATCTCTCTGAGATAACGCTGATTGTCAGATCAGAACGTAAGCCGAGTGTGAGAATTCTGTAATGGAGCCATCATGTTAAGTACTACAAGCATTTGGTTGGACTTCCTTCTATTGCATCTGTGCGGAAATTGTTTCTGGTCAGTTCATGAAAACAATTTTAGTGACTGTGAATAAAGTGTAAATGTACATACCCATAATATAGACTGTACTTAAATATAAATAAGACAGGGCAGTGGTGGCCTATTGGTAAGGTGCTGGATCACTGATCCCAAGGATGGGGGTACAAGCCACACCCTCAACTGGTTGTCACTGTCCCCTCCTAGTGCAGCTAAATGGGTTATCAAAGGCCGGCCATGTCTCTCACTGTCTATGGTGTGAGGCATGTAAAAGAACTATTGCTGACTTTCATTAAGAGTAGCTGCATAGCCATGAGAGAGTTTTTGCCTTGTGATGGCTTAGTGAGCTGTCCAGGGTGTACTCTGCCCTTGCTCAGAGTCGTCTGAGATGGGTGCCAGCCTCCCCACAACCCTAATTCGGATTCAGCGGTTCAGAAAATGAATGAATGTAAATAAGACATTATTCATCCCAATTATATCTCTCCATGTTCCCGATAAGTAAAAACTACCCTGCATTAGTGAGTGATACTTTTGAACACCAGGGGGCAGCATGGGACAGCTATTACACTGACACTCTTGCTCGTTGAATGACTTGCCAAGTAAATCTGAACTCATTAATTCTAATTAGGGTAATATGGAGGCTGGTGCCCATGTCAGCTGACTAGGGAGAGGGCAGAATACACCCTGTACAGCTCGCTAGGCCATTGCATAACAGCTAATCAGTCTACACTTTACAAAAGGCAGCAATGGTTCTTTTACATGTCTCTCACCGCAGACAGTAAGAGACATGACTGACCTTCAAATATATATTTCATATATTATATATCAAATATAATTTCAAATAGATAAATTTTAATCAAATTCACTCATCAAATATCAAATACAGTATCAAATATACTCTACCTTTAACATTGTCTATGATGCAATCTTTCTGCTTGTAAATGGTTCAGATGGTCAACGGATGGACACTTTACATGAAGCTGAGCTGAGTCACATGACATGAAGCTGAGCCGAGTAACTTTACATGAAGCTTAAAACAGCCAATCAATGCTTACAATATGTGAGGCGCTTGACACCGAAAGTAGTTTACTTGCTTGTGCTTGAGACAAAGCGCGGGTTATATGGACTTCCGGTCTTTCAAGTGAGCAAGGGCGCTGTTGAATACTCGTTTAGTACTCAGCCTGCACCAATGTGAATCACCAGCAGAGCAGAGAGTTCTCTTTCCTTTCTGGATTCGTGTTTTCATTCATTTTACAACTCTCTTTGCTTAACTGAGTATGCATGGTAGATTGCGCTGATCCGAGCGGATAGTTAATTCATCTCTGTGTTTGAGACTTGCACCCATGCTAGTTTTTTCTGATTACCACCATCACTAGTAGGCTTACACTTCTGACCAACCATATTTGCTTAGGGTTACAAAAGTCTGCAAAACAGTGTAAACACAAAGATCACAGAGACAACGTCTTAACACAAGGGTAACACGCTATATAACTGATATATATATATATATATATATATATAAAACTGAACTGGGAAGAAGGAGGGGCACGTTCAGTCTGTCGTTTGTAAACAATGGACGCAGCATCATTACATCATTGTGTCATTACATCAGTGTACTACCTAGGTACGTCTAAACTGAAAATTTGACAGCTTTTTTTTTTTTTAAAACCCCCGTAAAAATTTAAAAAAACGTAAAACGAATGAACATAAGTCGGGGAGCGTCTGTACGTTGCTTTTTCATCTGTAGGAATTAAATTCCCCATCTTAAAGCTGTTGTAAAGGTGGATCAACACTTAAAAGTGTTTTCTATGATTGCATCTGAACAAAAAGGTCATATTTGGTACATGTCACATGACACCCATCGCCTATTTGCATGGAAGGTTGCCAAACTCCACAAACTCACAGAACGTGAAGGGTTTGTGTGTTTGAATTTTCATAAAGTGTGTGTGTGTGTGTGTGTGTGTGTGTGTGTGTATAAATATATATATATATATATATATATATATATATATATATATATATATATATATATATATATATATATTTATTTATTTATTTTTAAACCTTACCATAATGAAACCAAAATAAATGGCTTGAGTCAATGGAACATTTATCATCAAGCAGAAATGAATGTGTAAATAAATTGCAGTTGCAGAAAAGCCGTGAGAGCTTACCTCTGTGCAACGCCCGTAGAGTAAATTGGGCGTGGCGATGCAGCTCTTCCAAACATGGCAGCCGTGTGCTCGGGTGAAAAATGTTGTGCTGCTGGTGCCATGGTGCCTGATAGTGGGATGTTAATTTACTCTCAATGTCCAGATTTGACACCGCTGCAGAATGACACAGAACAAGATGAACCTGAATTAAATCTACAGTACCCAATAATATGATCAACAGTTTCTGATAATTTAAAGAAATATCTTTGTACAAGTGACGAGGCTGAAAATCTATACAGTATTAGATGCCAGTGATTGTTGGTCCATTAACAACAGGCATGAGTCGGTCATGGAGATCACTGCTCGAGCTCAGGAACACTTCCAGAAATCATTTTCAAAATGTTTCACACGAGGCTTGTTGAGGGTTCATGACTCAGTTCCACCAAGCTGCCACTGTTAGGGCCTTAAGCAAGGCCTTTAACCCTCAACCGATCAGTTGTATAAATTAAATAAAAATGCAAGTAGCCCTGTATAATGGTGTCTCTCAAATGCTGTAAATAAATGTAGTGAGTGTGATAAACCTTAAACCTTTTCTTTTTATCTTTTTTTTATTCTGTAATTTTCTGGGTTAAGAATCATCCTTCTCTGTCTTCCCACTAAGAACATTCAGCTAAGAATCGAGCCTCTGATTACAGGTGCATGAAAACGGATGAACTGTCAACTCCAACTTTTTTCTTTCACTTGTCATTTACTGTGGATTTAACTCCATAAAAAAGTATGCGTTTAAATTCACAAAATCATTCACTCAAACTCAATGCAAATCACACATCTGCATCAACAGATGTCTTAAAGTAAACTTTATTCAATTGAAATAGTGAAAATTTTCTCTCTCTCATTTCTTAAACATTAAGGAGAAAGGGAGTAAAATATAGATCAGCTTCTCTTTAACCCACTCCCCTCGTTCCTCTTTCTCTATAAAGCAGCATCTGCCCATCAGTATGCACCGTGTGGCTGCGTCCGTGAATAGCCCAGAGTCAGCCGTATCTAAGCAACCCTTCATATCTAATTTACAGTGAATTAGCAGATCCTTATCAGACCACAATTGCCAGCAATAACAGGAGATACTTTCTTTTTACCCAACAAACAGAGACAGTTTGTGTGTGTGTGTGTGTGTGTGTGTGTGTGTGTGTGTGTGTGTGTGTGTGTGTGAGGGTGAAAGAGCGAGAGAGAGAGTGAGAGAGAGAGAGAAAGAGAGAGAGAGAAAGAATATTAGTTGCCTGTTTTCTCACAATGTCTTATGATGTCTTCAAGAATAACATGTGCATACACATCAGGAAATTGCAAATAATTTATTCGATTCTTCTATTCCATATCGAAACATTCAAAATGAAGAAGTCAAAGAACTCACAGTGGATCTGGTGTCTAGCCAAAAACTACAGAGCCCAAAGTTGGAGAACATCCGGAATTCCAATGACGAGTACACCAACCACACCCAGTGCATAGCATCCAACCCAGTAGCATATTATTCCAAACACAATTAGATCTGTGAAGACTTGATTGAATTACATTGATGTCTTGCTGTAGGATCTTTATGCTTATTAATATTTCCATAAATGCAATAGAAACGATAAACACTCAATCCATTCATCTTCAGTAATTGGTTTATCCTACTCAGGGTCACAGTGGATCCAGTTTATTTCAGGACACTGCACATTTCGTATGGGCCAGATGGGACTCCAAACCATCACATAATACCATACGCACATTCACACTTGGGAAAATGTAGTGGAACACAGAAAGACAATATGAATCTCTGCACAGAAAGAAAGCTATACAGAGCATCAAACCAGGGATGCAGGAGCAATGCCACCTGTTTCGTCACTATTACCTCAAATGTATTTGATATACGTGATAGCCCAACTACATATGCATTTAGTCCAGTGCTTTTCAAATAGTGGCGCGTGCCCCCCCCAATGGGAACACAGTATGATGCCAGGGGGTGCACAGTTTGATTTCCTGGGGAACATGCTTTTCTGCAATAGTGTACTAGAATGAAGTGTACAGGTCCTTCTCAAAAAATTAGCATATTGTGATAAAGTTCATTATTTTCTGTAATGTACTGATAAAAATTAAACTTTCATATACTGCATTTTAAGATTCATTGCACACCAACTGAAATATTTCAGGTCTTTTATTGTTTTAATACTGATGATTTTGGCATACAGCTCATGAAAACCCAAAATTCCTATCTCAAAAAATTAGCATATCATGTTCAGGTACGCTAAACGAGCTATTAACCTAATCATCTGAATCAACCAATTAAGTCTAAACACCTGCAAAAGATTCCTGAGGCTTTTAAAAACTCCCAGCCTCGTTCATTACTCAAAACCGCAATCATGAGTAAGACTGCCGACCTGACTGCTGTCCAGAAGGCCATCATTGACACCCTCAAGCAAGAGGGTAAGACACAGAAAGAAATCTCTGAGCGAATAGGCTGTTCCCAGAGTGCTGTATCAAGCCACCTCAGTGGGACGTCTGTGGGATGGAAAAAGTGAAAGAAGGGCTGATTCCAGACCTTAAAGGACCTGTGGAAGCAGTGGACTGAGTCTGGAGTAGAAACATCCAGACCCACCGTGCACAGGCGTGTACAGGAAATGGGCTACAGGTGCCGCATTCCCCAGGTCAAGCCACTTTTGAACCAGAAACAGCGGCAGAAGCGCCTGACCTGGGCTACAGAGAAGCGGCACTGGACTGTTTCTCAGTGGTCCAAAGTACTTTTTTCGGATGATGTGTTGGCTATCTGCTGGTGTTGGTCCATTGTGTTTTATCAAGGGCAGGGTCAATGCAGCTAGCTATCAGGAGATTTTGAAGCGCTTCATGCTTCCATCTGCTGAAAAGCTTTATGGAGATGAAGACTTTCATTTTTCAGCACGACCTGGCACCTGCTCACAGTGCCAAAACCACTGCTAAATGGTTTACTGACCATGGTATTACTGTGCTCAATTGGCCTGCCAACTCTCCTGACCTGAACCCCATAGAGAATCTGTGGGATATTGTGAAGAGAAAGTTGAGAGACACCAGACCCAACACTGTGGATGAGCTTAAGGCTGCTATCGAAGCATCCTGGGCCTCCATAACACCTCAGCAGTGCCACAGGCTGATTGCCTCCATGCCACGCCGCATTGAAGCAGTCATTTCTGCAAAAGGATTCCCGACCTAGTATTGAGTACATTACTGAACATAATTATTCGAAGATGCACTTTTTTTTTGTATTACAAGCACTTTTTTATTGGTCGGATGAAATATGCTAATTGTTTGAGATAGGGATTTTTTGGTTTTTCTTTACTTTTTGCCAAAATTATCAATATTAAAACAATAAAAGGCTTGAACTACTTCAGTTATGTGTAATGAATCTAAAATATATGAAAGTCTAATGTTTATCAGTACATTTACAGAAAACAATGAACTTTATCACAATATGCTAATTTTTTGAGAAGACCTGTAATTGCACCTCCACTCCAGTAGTTGGCAGTGGCGCTCTCACTGTCACGCTATGGTGTAGAGGTTTTTTGCACGAGCAAAGGATATGAAGTGTAGTAAACAACCCGGAAAATTTTCTAACAGGAATGAAGATAGGTGGAGAGAGATGGAAATATTAAGACAAAAATTAGTTGAATGAGTTTAAATAAGGATGTATTTTTTTTTTAATTTCATGCACATTGATGCACTTTAAATCTTTTCTGTTACAGATTAAAAATGAAGTTAATAAAGTTTTTGAAGTTTTTCTTTATTATAATTTGAACTATATTTCTTTCTTTTGTTTTAAATTTGAATGCAGAGGTGTACTAATATCAATTTTATAGACAATATAGTCGCTCGCGGCATGGTGGTGGTGGTGGGGGGTTGAAATGTTTTTTTTCTTCATAGAGGGGGCGCCACAGAAGATAACTGAGAAGAACTGATTTGATCAAATATGCATGTCTTTGGACTGTGGGAGGAAACTGGTGTATCCGGAAGAAACCCATGCAAGCCCTGGAACAAAATGCAAACTCTATACAGAAATGCCCTTGTCAGGCCTCGGACTCAAACCCAGGACATTCTTGCTGTGATGCTGATGTGTTAATCCCTATGCCACTGTGTCACCTTGAAATAAATATGGTTTAACTAAATTTTACCTCATATTTATTTCTTACAAAAATCCATGATGTTTAAATACTGTAATAGTATGAAGCGAATTATTAGGTATTCCTACATATTAGAATTAATGTTTCCTTCTCTCTGATGGCCAGTTTAGGTCTCTTATAAAAACAGAAGCAGCAGTGTTGCCGAAAAACTTTCACAATACAGTACAACAAAACGAGACTCGCCTGTCTCAAAAGAGAACCAAACTAAACAAAAGACTGTCTTTGTTATGTCTGTTTCAGGGCTGGTAACATCAACAATGGGGCTGTTAAGAAGTGCTCATTGCAGCGTTGAATGAAAGTGTGCATGGCTTCAGCTCGGTCTAAAATAATAATCTCACCCATTTGCTGATCCTACCTCAGCCAATACAGGGCACTTTGCAAGACACTGTTATCCAGAGTTACTTACATTTTTCATTTTTATACAACTGAACTGTTAAGGGCCTTGTTTAAATGCCCGACACTGGCCACATGGTAGAACTGGGGCTTGAGCATCCAATCTTTGGATCAGTAACCCAGAGCCTTAACCATTTAACCACCACTGCTCACATCGATCTTGCAAGACCATCACACACAACCATTCATTATTCCATTTCTGAACCACTTAGTATTAATTAGGATCACGGGGAGGATGGTGCCCATCTCAGCTGACTCTGGGCGAGGGCAGAGGACAGCTCGCCAGGCTATCTCAGGGCAGAAACATGTTGCAGGCTATGCAGCTACTCTTGATGACAGTCAACATTGGTTCTCTTACACAAACCTCCCACCACAGTGAGAGACATGACTGGCCTTTGACAATTCAGTTAGCTGCACTGGGGGGACAGCAGTGACAACCACTGACAGTTGGGCTTGAACCCCCTTCTTCTTCTTCTTTTTACTCTTTTCCTTCTGGCTGCTCCCTTCAGGGGTCGCCACAGCAAATCATTTGCCTCCATCTCACCCTATCCTCTGCATCTTCTTCTCTTACACCAACTACCTTCATGTCTTCCTTCACCACATGCATAAATCTTATCTTTGGTCTTCCTCTAGGCCTTCTGCCTGGCAGTTACAACCTCAGCATCCTACCACCAGTACATAGCCTTATATTATATAGCCTTAGTTATATCTGTAGAAATATTTATTGGTTAAATTCCTTTGGAGAGTTTGGTGAGAACAGTTTGCCCGACAGTGGGCTCCACCCCATCCTATTTCGAAATGCACTGCTCACTAACAACTAAACACAGAGTATAGACACTCCCCAACTTAAGTTTTAGTTCAGTTCTGGACAGCCGAACGTAAGGTGAAAAAAAAACGTAAGTTGTTACTGTATGCTCCAGTGATGTATGACGTTTATACTGTACTATACATCCATAAATACCATTACCGTATATCATAAAACACCCCTAAATCAATTATTATAAACATAACATTGTAAAATAATATCAAATATATCAAATAATATCAACATTAATTTCAAATAAATAAAATTAAAGCAAAATGATTTCAAATAGATACATTTTAATCAATATCACTCATTAAATATCAAAATACAGTCTCAAATATAACCTTTAACATGCTCTATGATGCGATCTTTCTGCTTGTAAATGATTCCGATGGTCAATGGAGCCATTTGTAAGAAAAGTGCAACATTCACATGTTTTTCACCAGCATCGATTTTATTAATAATAGCCATCTTCGTTTCTAACGAGATGGCTTGCCGCTTTTTCTGATTACCACCATCACTAGTCGGCTTACACTTCTGACCAACCATATTTGCTTAGGGTTACAAAAGTCCGCAAAACAGTCTAAACACAAAAATCACAGAGACGACGTCTTAACACAAGGGTAACATGCAGTGAACTGGGAATAAGGAGGGGCACGTTCAGTCTGTTGTTTGTAAACAATGGTCGCAGCATCGTTACATCATTGCGTCATTACGTCAGCGTACTACGTAGGTACGTCTCGTACTACAGAGAGCACGTTAAACTCAAAATTTGATAAAAAAAAACAAAAAACGTAAAATCGGAAAATACGTAAAACGAATGAACGTAAGTCGGGGAGCGTCTGTGATTCTCTATACACGGAAATCCAACAATGTCCTGATTGCAGTAATTGATGAAAAATATCTGATTAACCTTTGCCAGGACAGTAATTCCCCCTTATTTCGCGGTTAATGGGGACCCCCCCTCCCCCGCATGAAATGTGAAAAACCGTGAAATGACTTCTGCCACTTCTTAAGGACACCCTCCCACCTATATACTGTATTATATAAAATTTATATAGAAGTTAATTTTAAAGTGTTCTATGCATGTTAATGTCATACAGGCAACATGTATTAATATATAAATAAATTATACACCTTATAAAGACAATAAATATACAGTATACTACAAGATGGATATTAATCCCAGAGTACAAGGAAAGTTTAAATAAAGTCAGGTTATCCAAAGTAATTAACCTTTGTTGTCTTTATAATGTCTCGACTGCGTTCTGTTTTCTTGAGTTCAACTCATGCCTCCTTGTATACCTCCGTGTCTCTCATTATTTCTGCATTTCTCTTCATTAATAAGACCCTCATGCACTCACCTTCCTATTTGTGTGGCTTAATGAGTACATCAGATCTGATGCTGCAGTGTTTTAGACCACGCACATTATTACTCAGCATCGTCCCTAGCGCTTGGTTTCTGCTTTGCATCATCATAAAAACGAACGCTGCGGATCAACGATGTGACCTCTACTCAACACTTTTCCATTACAGCTCTGAATGCAGATGACTTCACTCCAAATTGAGTCAGCTGGGGCTGGTGACATTCAGATCGGGGCAAAGTGGGTGCTGTTTTAATTACAATCCTTTTAACACATGATATACATACCAAACAGCAATAAAGGAGCACTCATTAAAACAGTGATTTTGGTGATCACTGTTTCATGCACAACACCTTTTAAGTACGTAATTAGTAATTCCGGATGGGAAATGAGCGCTAGTTACATCGCAGAATGCTATCAGAAAGAAACCTCGCAGAATGAGGACACAAGCCCATTCTGAACGTGTAATACGCCCTACCTGCAGTATTCACCCCCCGTCCTGCATGCCTACTTTTCCTCTTCCTCTCTTCCAGGCCCAAAATGGGTGTCTTTCTGTGCGAGTTGCCCATTTTTTCTGTGAACCGGTTCACATCAGAATGCTAACACCATCCGAATGGCCAGAGGAGATCTCTGCACCTGCTCCTATTGCCTTCTTTCTGTCTCTCCCACTCTCTATCCATCTCCCCCCTCCCTCTTTCTCCTCTCTTTTGCTCCATCTCTCTCACCAGAAGGTGCATGGTCAGCATTCTGAGTGAAGATCAGATACTCTGCCAATAGTATAATACACAAAACTAGTAAAATATTACCTGATGAATGAACTACAACAAATTTCACCCAAATCCTGTCAACACGTATTTAAAAACTGTAAGAACGGCCCATGTGAGTATATTTGCCAAAGTTCAATCCTGAACAATAGTAGGTGGTTATGACGTTTTGAATGTTCTCCTGTTCTCCTTATGTTTCACCTTCCAAGAACATGCCAGTTGATGGACTTTCCATGCTAAATTAACCGTGCTCGTTCTCAAGTGTGTGGATGGTACCTTTTGGTGAACTGGTGTCCTATACAGAGCGTATTCCTATCTTACACCTTGTGCTGCTTGAATATGATCTAGATTAGTGCTCACCAACCCTGTTCTTGGAGATCTAACTTCCTGAAGACTTTGGCTCCAATGCTAATTATACCTACCCGGCCATCTAATCACTGACTTGAGAAGTTCTTGATCTACTAAAAAGGTGTACTGTATTTGATTTTGGTTGGAGGTAAAACCTGTAGTGTGATTGATCTCCAGGAATGTCTCAAGATCCACCAGAAGCAAACACTGTAAAGCATTACTGTGAATATATAGTTAAAAGGTATAACTCTGGATTTGTCAAAAAAAATTACTTTGCATTTATTTCATTGTGGAACAAAGTTTGTAAATTCCTAATATATGTCCCACTTCAGGGGTCGCCACAGCAAATAATCTGCCTCCATTTCACCCTGTCCTCTGCATCTTCTTCCTCCTTACATCAACTACCTTCATGTCCTCCTTCACCACATCCATAAATCTTGTCTTTGGTCTTCCTCTAGGCCAGGGGTCACCAAACTTTTTGAAACTGAGAGCTAATTCTTGGGTACCAATTAATGCGAAAGGCTATCAGGTCGATACACACTTCTGAAATAACAAATTAGCTCGATTTACCTTTAATGATATGTTATTATTAATAAAAATGATATTCATCTATGTTAAGATATTAATTAGATTTTTTAAAAAATAGCAAAAAAAAAAAAAATTAGATGCAACTCAATGGAGAGTGGCGCTATGGAGCCTCGGGCCTGTTGTAAAAATAGCAGTGAACAGGCCCACGAGCTACTCATGTTGTCCTTGCGGGCGACCTGATGCCTTGCGGGCGACCATGTTGGTGACCCCTGCTCTCGGCCTTCTGCCTGGTAGTTCCAACCTCAGCATCCTGCAAACACATTCAGACCATCCACAGGAAATCTACACAAAAGATCTTATGCCTTTCAGTGGCCAATATGGTCTAGTGCAGTGTTGGCCTGGTGGTAAAGGGCACCGGATCGATGATGCTAAGGTTGGGGGTTCAAGTCCCACTCTCCACAAGGTTGTCACTGCCCCCCTCCACCACCCACCCAGTGCAGCTAACTGGGTTATCAGAGGTGGGCCATGTCTCTCACTGTCTATACTGAGAGGTTCATGTAAAAGAACCATTGCTGACTTTCGTAAAGAGGAGCTGCAAAGCCATCAGTGTGTTTCTGTCCCTTGCTAAAGAGTTGTGTCAGGAAGGGCATCTGATGTAAAAACCTCTGCCAAATCAACATGCGAATCACATGATTCTCTGTGGCGACCATTGAAGAAGACGAGTGGCCAATACGGTCTCTTGGTTTTTCTTTGAAGTGTTATAGTTTTCCAGTTCACATTCGATGTTTTGGTGTTTCTTTGCTTAATGTGGGGCCGGTGGCGTAGTGGATAGTGTGCTGTGCTCATGATCGGGAGGTTGTGAGTTCGAATCCCACTGAGACCCTCACTGTGCTGAGACCCCTGGGCGAGGTCTCAACCACAAGTGTGCCTCCGTTCACCCAGCAGTATAAATGGGTACCAGTAAAAATATACTGGGAAGGTAACCTGCGATGGACTAGCGTCCCATCCAGGGGGAGTTGAACTCCTGGTTGCTTCACGCTATGGAAACCGGGGATAAGCACCGGCCTGATGAGCCACGAGGCTCGGGTGTAAAAACCCAACAGACTTACCTTACCTTTTGCTTAATGGTTGTTTCGATGAGATTAGTTTATTGTTATTAACAGGCTACATGCTATGCTTCCTTGTTGAACTTTGTGTTTCTTTCCTCTATATCTTCACACCTCGTCTAGCGCATGCATACTGTCTCGACACGCATTTGTGACAGTGAGCTTATTGCTCGTGTCCCTACCTGAGGAAACAACAGATCATAGTGCACCGTGCTGACATGAATATCTGATCGAGATATCAAATATTCTCACATAGAAACCAATCAGATTGTACGTACTGTAATAAACTGTATAATGTGGTCACTGCTGTTCAATCATTACTCTCTACATGAACAATGTTTTTATTTCTTTCATTTATTATAACAGTTGATTTAATATTATAATCATCAAACAGTTTTTTGCTGTGGTTTTAAATAGAGTGACAATCAAATGTGACATAACGTGACTCATTCTCCTATCTAATTGCAGATGGTACAGACTATCAACTCCTGGTTTACTCTTAATCCCGTCACAGGGTGGCGAATGAGCTAACCGAGAAGGGTGGGGGGTGGGGTGGGGGGGTGTCTGGGTAATCCACAATGTAGGGCATGTACCAATCAGTGAACAGAACTTCAGTGCATGTACCTGTGTGTCAATCTGAGCGTATGTGTGAGTGTGTGAGCATCCCTGCTGTCCTCATTCTTAATCCACGTTAAGCCCTCATGCCCCTGACCTTGGTACCAATGGATCCGGTTGTAGATAAATGTTTAGCACAGTTGAATGTGCCAAGCTCAGCCATACTTTTATCCAGAAAAATACAGGCCTGACTGCTGTGAATGTCAGCTTGAAGCTCTACATGCAGTCATGCTCATGTTCACAGGCTGATCCACGGGGCAAAGCCAGAATAATAATCCTGAACTTTTTCCTGGTTCCAAGAATTCAGAGCGGTGGCTGTTGGCCATAGACTTACAGCATGTTCAAGGAATGACAATGTTAATACCAATATAGTCGAAAGCGATATTAATCTGCAAGCCTAATGCACAATTTCCTGCCAAACCACAGAAAACATAATTCGGAAAGGGAGGTGCATTTTTTTTATTTCTCCTCTTTAGCCTTTTACATGGGAAAAAAGTGTCGGTTTTAAATAATATTTTAATGTACCAATATGTACTGTATTATCCAGTCCAAAATCCTTCATTTGTTCTCTTATTAAAAAAAAAAAAAATTCAACACACACACACACACACACACACACACACACACACACACACACACACACACACACACACACACTTTGCTTTTGTGGAAAGCACTAGACTGAACTGCAATTTTAAAATGGATTTTGGCAACTCTGGCAACCCAGAATGACCTGTTATTAATTTAAAACTGCAGTCATCAATTCTTTTCCAATAAACATTTAGCCAAAATTTTGTGAATTTTCCTCACACTTTTATCGATATCCATTCTTTGTGTACACTAAACAATCTGTCTCCAGCCCTGGTTTTGTTAAATAAATAAGTAAATATATACATAAATAAATAAGTAGGGGAAGCGATGGTCTAGTAGTGGATAGGGCGCTGGATCGCTGATCCTAAGGCTGGGTGTTCGAGTCCCCACAGGGTTGTCATTGTCCCTCTCCAGTGCAGCTAACTGGGTTATCAAAGGCCGGACATGTCTCTCACTGTCTATGGTGTGAGGTTCATGTAAAAGAACCATTGCTGACTTTCGACAAGTCGGCTGCGAAGCTGTTGGTGTGTTTCCGCCCTACGATGGCCTGGCAAACTGTCCAGGGTGTACTCTTCCCTCACCCGGAGTTGGCTGGGATGGGTGCCAGCCTTCCCACGACCCTAATTCGGGATTAAGTGGGTACAGAAAATTAACTGAACTGAACAAATGAAGCCTGTAGCTGATTGGCTGGAAGGCGGAGCTTATGAGGGAAATTTAGCTAATTGCTTTGGATATTAATAATATTTTCCCAGAATTAATGACTCCCATTTAATTCCAAATTATTTTGAATATCTCTCTCTCTTACACACACACATTTTTGTGATCGAAAAAAATAAAAACAGGAGTGTCATACGTAGCGAAAAGAGTTACAACCCGTTGACTGTCATTCCTATGAGATCGTTCCCATCTTGCATGACCTCCGAGATCTTATGAAGCAACCCATATGGTCATTAATTTTTGAAATTGGACCGTGGTGGCCTGGTGCTAAGGTGCTGGATTCATTCATTCATTCATTCATTTTCTGCACCACTTGATCGTAATTAGGGTCGTGAGGAGGCTGGTGCCCATCAAGCCGACTCAGGGCGAGGACAGAGTACACCCTGGACAGCTCACCAGGCCATCGCAGGGCAGAAACATGCTGACGGCTATGCAGCTCCTCTTCTGGTAAAGTGCTAGATTGCTGAGTCTAAGGTTGGAGGATCAAAGGCCGGCCATGTCTCTCACTGTCTATGGTGAGAGGTTCATGTAAAAGAACCGTTGCTGACTTTTGTAAAGAGGAGCTGCATAGCCATCAGCGTGTTTCTGTCCCTTGGTAAAGGCTTGTGGCAGGAAGGGCGTCCGATGTAAAAACCTATGCCAAATCAAACATGCGAATCATTCGCTGTGGCGACCCCTGAAGAAAAAAAACGGAAAAAGCTAAGATGTAATTTTATTTTTAAAAATCCGCCAAACATTGGAAATGCGTCTTTCTATGGGATGAACATAAAGCTATGTAAACCCGTCTTAATATAGGGCAGTGGTGACCTATGGTATAGGGTGCCGGATTGCTGATCTAAAGCTTGGGGGTTCGAGTCCCACAAAGGTTGTCACTGTCCCCACGAACTGGCTTATCAAAAGCCGGCCATGTCTCTCACTGTCTATGGTGTGAGGTTCATGTAAAAGAACCGTTGCTGACTTTCGACAAGAGTAGCTGCAAAGCCGTCAGCGTGTTTCTGCCCTGTGATGGCCTGGCAAGCTGTCCAGGGAATACTCTGCTCTTGTCCAGTGTCGTCTGAGATGAGTGCCGGCCTCCCTGTGACCCAAATTAGGATTAAGCAGTTCAGAAAATGAATGCGTGTGTGTGTGTGTGTGTGTGTGTGTGTGTGTGTGTGTGTGTGTGCGTGCGTGCGTGGGGCTTGAGGAAGAAAGTTAGAGATGTCTGGTGCGTCATCTTTTGACTCGCTTTATGGTCTACTCTGGTGGAGTTGTGGGGGTGAATGCCGTACCCTGTGCTCTGGTGGGAGTGATGGAAAAAAAAATATTTTGCTGCTGATTATTTTGTAACATTATTTATTGGATTATAAATGCATATACAGTAAATGTTTTCTTTTCCAGATTGGGTTGGAACGTTGCCCTCTTGTGGCAGAATGTGAAAATTATGATTATGATTATTATTATTATTTATTTTGATATTGCATTTAAGCCATGCAAAGTGAGTACATACATGCGTAAACAGTGAGCACACACACACACACACACACACACACACACACACACACACACTCTCGGAGCAGTGGGCAGCCATACACATTGGGGCCGCCCAGAGAGCAGTTAGGAGTTAGATGATTTGCTGAAGGGCACTTCAGCCATTAATGTGGAGGAAGGGAAGGGACTGCTCACTCCCCCACCGCTGCACATTTTTCCTGCTGGTTCGAGGATCAAATTAGTGACACTTCTGAGAGCACTTCTCAAAGTGTTAAGTTACAGCTGCTCCTATGATGATGTTGTGTATGACAGGTGTATCTCAAGCTCACCTTTAAAAGTGCAACTGTTTGAAATATATTCTTTTTTCAAACCATTTCATTTTTTGTTTCCTACCAACTATGCAGGCTATAGCCTCCCTCGCACCACCACCCTCCTGACTGGGGACACAGCTGGTACTTTCTGTTGTTTATCCTGTATTCTGGGGATAAAGGAAAAATGGAATTCACCTATTTATTCATTCATTCATTTATTCATTCATTCATTCGGCAGATCGTTTAATCCCTCTAGGGTCGCGGGAAGGCTGGAATCTATCTCGACCAGCCTTGTGCGAAGAGGGATACAACCTAAACAACTTGCCAGTCTAAATGATCATTTCATCCTGTATTGAAGTCTCATTCAGGTGCAATCGTCCATCAGTTGAACTCTGGGAATCTGAAGTTTTCTGACAGTGAAACGATGGATAAAAACAGAAGAATACAGACGGCGCTTTCACTCAGACACAATCTTCCAGGCTGTATTGACTACACTCAATGAGAACACCATGGATTGTTCTGGTCATGTTTATGGTCCTGTTTGTGGTGCACAATCTCTCACACACCTCATAAACCTTCACCAGTGCTACGGTGGACCATCACTCTGCAAGAGTGTGCAAATTTTCCCAGCGGGAGCAAGGCCAAGGCACAGCTGAAAACAAGCATATTGCTTTTTTATTTGCACGCTGACCTCTTTCGTGACACCAGGACCATTTGCAGTGAACAATCCAGCCCGTGACCTTTGACCCACTAATGCACTCGGTCATCCTGAGAAGCCTCCAGAGGCTTATTGTGGACTCGATCCCATTCAAAAAGAACTCCATAAATAAAGCCAATCATAGGTGATGCATTTACCTCGTCAGTACAAATGACCTCCGACCCCTCACCCCTGCGCCACACACAAGTGATACTGAGGTAATTATCATCCTCCAAACAAGTCCCTGAATTAGTTGTTAGAATTGAAACACTATTATGAGAGAAATGATAAGATTACAATGAGCGCCATAGAAATCTGCGATCAGCCTTTCGGGTCCACTAAAACCTTGTCAGCACCAAAACCACTGGGTAATTAACATCAGTGTATTTAATACAGAAAACTACCTGGTTTTAAACTGCTGTGTACCTTTTAGAAACCACAGTGATGTTATGTTTTTGCAGTGCACACACTGTTATTGTTATTGTAGCACTAAATCTGTAGCGAGGGGATTTTTACGCTGTAAAGCTCTGTCAACAGCTTTAACAGAACATCTGCTACAGTTTGTACATTGCTGGGGTCACAAGGTTCAGGATCTCACAGACCTTTTTTTGGAGCTCCAAACTGACTGGACAACTGACATACAGTGCCATTCAAATAGAGTCTTACCCATTCTGAGCCACCATCCAAATTTTGTGCTATTTGAACCAAAAGTTATTTTTCAGAACCAAAAAAGTTGGAGGCGACGGCTGTTTTGTTTTTGTTTTTTTGTTTTTGCCTAGTACAGTGTAGTGGGGAATGACCTGGGGAACATGCTTTTCTGGAATTGTGCACGAGAATTAAGTGCAATTGCACCTCCACTCCACTAGTCGGCAGTGACGCTTGCATTGTCACGCTATGGTGTAGCGGTTTTCGCACGAGCTAACGATATGGAGTGCAGTAAACAACCCCTCAAACCCCTCAACACGGAAAAATTTCTAACAGGAAAGAAGAGAAAAGAGGAAAAAACTGAGATATTAAGACATAAATAAGTTGAATGAATTGAAATAAATATGTATTTTTTTTTTTATTTCAGTCACATTGGTGCACTTTAAATCTTTTCTATTACAGATTAAAAAACAATGTTAATGAAGTTTTTCTTCATTGTAAATTGTGCTATATTTCTTTCTTTTCTTTGTTTTTAATGTTAATTAAGATACAATGTTATGCAGAGGTGTACTGATGACAAATAATACTATTCATAGGCGCTTGCAAGGCGGTGGGGAGGGTTTTTTTTTTTTTTTTCTTCCTAGGAGGAGCATCACAGAAAATAATTGAGAAGCACTGGCCTAGTATGAAGTATGTCGACATCTGGAAATGAACAAATCTAACAAATATCTGTCGCGATATAAAAAAAGCTTGTAGGTAATCGATGCTATTATGCTAAGTCAACATATGCAAAAACAATCATGTCATGTGATTATCAGCAGAACTACAAACAGAAATTTGAAGTGATGTTGACTTTTCTGATGATCTTGATTTCTGACCAAATTGGGTCAGAGTGCGCCAACACATTACTGTAGCTTACAAAAGAAAACATATACTTAGTCGATTGAACGATCTAAATATTTGGCGTATAGGCAAAATTAATCAGAATTTCATGAAATTCATATAATTATTATATATGAATACATATGAATTATATTATAAATAATGAATGCTTGGGCATGAGACAAATCAATGATCACAGGAGAGAACACTCATGGCACACGTTATTGTTATATCGGATATGAAAGTAGGTTAAATGTAAAAATTATATATTTAAAAAAGGCTCTTAATTGCAGTGTAAATACAGGTGAAGAGAAAATGCAAAGTTTTTTTTTAACCTTCAAGTGACCGAGTTGGGGTCATATATGTCCTTGGGCATATATATTCGGGCGCCATTTTTCTAATTTTAATCAGAAAAAAGTTTCCTTCCAAGAATCTGTCAATCTATTTGTCCTGCATTTGTTGATAGAATTTTGTAAGGATCGGCCAATCCGTGTGGCGAGTATAATGCAAACTTGTGCGGCGTCACTTATGACCCCAGGAGGATCTATGAGATTTTTGATATTATATCTTCAGATGGTGTTGATGTTTCTTCATTCTGACAGTTACATGTCTCAGATAATTCAGCAATATAATTATTATTTCTATTACCATATTTAAAATATCTTTCCACATCATAATACATATTTTATGCAAATTACTTTACTTTTTATAATTTGTTTTCATTTTTGATGCAAAGAAAAAATGCAAAGAAATAAAACGTAACATGCATATTACAAGATTTAACACACAAGGATTGTCTAAATAAATGTAATATTGTTCTATCATTGTCTGTTTTTTTCTTTTTTGTAAAAATATATCAAAGTCCATACCTTATTACATAAGATGATGGACAAATATTATTAGGGAGTGAAGTAAACATAAACAACCCTCAAACAATCTCATACAGTATCTCGAAATATTCCTATATAAAGTAAATGGGGTCGCAAATGACCCCACTCAGTGATATTAGTCGTTGAAATAGCTTGGTTGCTTGAAGGTTAAATAAACTTGTCAAAAATTCCACAAAATTAATAATTACCTTCACCTTTCCAAATTACATTGACCTTTAACAAAATTGGCAATATGCCAGTATGATATCCCTTCTACTAAAACATTGGTATAGAACAACCTATTTCTGTGGACAAAAAAGAAAATTAAACAACGAACATTCTATTCATCATACAATTGGTTTCCATGGCAACATGATTTCAGAATATTCTGCTGATCTGATTTTTCCATATTTTGTACTACGTTATTCACCCTGACAAATACAGGGAATTTCCGTAATTAATTGGGACCGAGATCCCCCAGCGACCGCCGAATTCCGCGAAGTAGGATCGCCCCCCCCCCCTTGACTGACATATACGTACATGTATATGTGAATATAATAATCAATAAATGCATAGCTATAAATGCTTATAATAACAATTAAACATTCAAAAATAATGCATAAGACTGATGCGCACCTCACATAAAAATGTAAGTCGTTCTGATGGGGGGTTTTGGGTTATTTTTTGTTTTTGTTTGTGCGGGGTTTTTTTTTCTTTTGCATAATTGGCCTTGTTTTGTGGCATTTTCCTTAATCTTTTCTCCTGTACTTCCTTAAATTTCCTTATTTTTTAATTCGATGAATGTATAAAATAAAAAACGCGATGCACTGAAGCCGCATGAATTGAAGCGCAAAGTAGTGAGGGATCCCTGTACTCAAAAAAAAAAAAAAAAAAATCCAACCCCCCCACCCAATTGCAATTTTCCTCGGTTTTGATCTTTTTTTTAACTTGATTCCTACTGTTATGTTGTGTGTGCGTTACGTAACCACTCCGATGATGACGCATCCTTTATTACAGCGGTTCTGTAGAACACTGCTGGATACACAGTCTTGTTTACTGGCTGGCACCAGGATTGAAGGAATCCTCAATGGAATCGGTTCAAGAAAAGATGGAGTGGGCACAGCTACACATCTTTGAGGAAGCATGGGTTCGACTTTCGTGTAAAAATTTTGTTTGTTTTTTATTGATGGATGCATTTTTTTAAACATGTGCTGACGGCATAGGCAGAAATAAAAGAACTTACTGGGGAAAGAAGCCATACTATTTTAAAGCAGTAAATAAATAAATTTACTCTAAATCTAGTCAAACTGTCACCGAAGCAACAATTGAAATGCCCTCATTCCAGATTTGTTAAAAGATGCTCAAAAGTACTGATAAAATATAACTGATAAGAAACATGATACTATATGCAGAGAAACGATCTATACTATCTTTATCATGATAGAAAGGTGTACACAGGGCTATACAGCTCAACAAAGACACATGCATTAGCTCATTAACATACAGAAACATTCTCCTAAACAGAATATTAGAATATCCAAATTATTATCCATAATGCACTGCAGTCATGCATTATAGTTTGTCAATACAAGATCAAAGCTTTTCCATGTTTTATAAATGATGTGTGTAATATCAGGAAATGTGCGAAAAATAATGTTGCACAATCTCAGTAAATCCAAGACATTTCAGTAAGAGAGTGCACACGTTCTCACTGCTAATCGTGTGTGTGTGTGTATGTGTGTGAGCATGCCACTGCAGCGGGGTGGGGTGCAGCCACATTGTGCAGCAGCACTGCGGAACCCATGGGGTGAACAGAAATATTCCTTGTGTGTTTGAGAGAGAGAGCGAGAGAGAGCGAGAGAGAGAGAGAGAGAGTAACCCCTATTCACGATTATCCAAACTGTCCATTATCACAATTTTTAACATCAGCACTGTGTGTGTGTGTGTGTGTGTGTGTGTGTGTGTGTGTGTGTGTGTGTGTGTAAAAAGAGAGTGAGAGAGAAACTCCTATTCGCTACGATCTGAACTGTCCATTATCACAATTTTTAACGTCAGCACTGCCTCTTCAGACTGGTGTATCTATCAGTGTGTGTGTGTGTGTGTGTGTGTGTGTGTGTGTGTGTGTGTGAGAGAGAGAGTGAGAGAGAGAGAGAGAGAGAGAGAGAGAGATTGCGCATCAGGCTTGTTGGCTAATGGTACAAGAAAGCCATCGCCCATGTTATTTTTAACTCTCAGTTTCCATGGAAACCAGCACATATGCCATGAGCAGTGTGCCCTGCTACATGTGTGGAGTGGCGCGGGGGTGGGGGTGGGGGGTGTTCCAGTGTAGGGAGTGCAGCACATGATTCTACTTCATCTTGATCTAGTGTTGACGTTACTCATATGATGACGTGTGTGTGTGTGTGTGTGTGTGTGTGTGTGTGTGTGTGTGTGTGTGCGCGCCTGCAAGCACGAGTGTATGTGAATGTGCAAATGTGTGTTATTTTTGCATTTTGTTAACATCACACTGGAAACAACACGTAGCACTTCAGACTGATCTCAGCTCCTTACAGCTTATCGAGACCCGCATGATCTCATGCCATAAACCTACAAAAACGGTCCTTTGACATCTACCAGCCACCTTATCATTGCTGGAGACCAAGTACACGGTGACAGCACAGTATACCCCAAATCCCCCCAAATCCTCTTTCAGTGGGATAATGTGCCTTGACACACTGCTGGAATTGTTCAGGAATGATTTGAGGAACTTGACGAAGAGTTCATTGTGTTGACTCGGCCTCAAAGTTCCCCAGATCTCATTGTGATTGAGCATCAGAGGGAACTGCAAGACAAATACGCTTAATCTACAGCGGCTGCCCTGTGGCTTCCAGGACTTAAAGGATCTGCTGCTAAAAACTGGGTACCAGATATCTTCTGGTAGTTTCCAGAGTCCATACCGCTAAAGGTCAGAGGTCAAAGAATGAAACAAGGGTGACCTACAATAAATTAGGCGGGTTGCTGTAATATTCTCTCTCTCTCTCTCTCTCTCGCTCTCTATCTCTCACGGACACACACACACACACACACACACACACACACACACACACACACACACACACACAGTTTGAATACAACCTAGTCTAGCTAACACGAGTTTGGTTAGCATAGCATAAATAAGGAATGTATCCGTATGTACAAAAACTATCATAAAGCTTTTTATCTGACAGCAAATTAAAAAACATGAATTCTGAGGTTGACTTGTTTGAGAAAGGATAAACAAACAAACAAAAATGTTCACATTAATAAGCATTAAGCAAGCTTAAGTTTTGCTCTCGGGAACTAGGTTAAGGACAGTGGTGGTCTAGTGGTATAGGGCGCTGGATCGCTGAGCCTAAGGTTTTGGGGTTCGAGTCCCACTCTCCACAAGGTTGTCACTGTCCCCCTCCCCTTCCCAGTGCAGCGAACTGGGTTATCAAAGGCCACCCATGTCTCACACTGTCTATGGTGAGAGGTTCATGTAAAAGAACATCAAGTTGCTGCAAAGCCGTCAGCATGTTTCTGCCCTGCAGTGGCCTGGCGAGCTGTCCGGGGTACACTCCGCTCTCGCCCGGAGTCGGCTGGGATGGGCACCAACCTTCCCGCGACCCTAATTAGGATTAAGCGGTTACAGGAAATTAACTGAACTGAACTAGGTTAAGTTAGCATAAATCTGCGGAGATTCATCGACATAATCACAAGATGCTTCTGGGCACTCTGACTGTATTTGAAACGTACAGTACATAATTTGCCCCCATCTTCCCAGAGACTGGCTACACCTGACAACTAGACTTTATACGTATAAATAAGCTGCGAGACTGAAAAATTTTGCACTTTATTTTGGACCATAATGTTACATCTGCTGGAAAAATACCACGATACAAATAAAATTATGTGGACTTTTGATTTTTTTTTCGTTGAAAAGAGAATAAATAAATAATAAAATATTCCATTATTCTGTACACACAATACGCTTAATCCTAATTCGAGTCGTGGGGAGGCTGGGACCCATTTTAGCTGACTCTGGGTGAGGGCAGAGTTCACCCTGGACAGCTCGGCAGACCATTGCAGGACTATTCTTTGCACTTCAGATACTACAGTATTTAGATACTGAGACGCAGCATCTTAGTGAAATAGTGAATTTTAGTCCTTGTTAAGTTAATATGGCAGCGACTAAAAACATCATGTGAGCGTCTTGTTGGGTTTTGTGGCATAAGTTTAATTAGCATGAATAGAGATTTTTATTATAAAGCGTTTCATGTGAGGAAAAACTTCAATTATGTGAGTTTTGAGGTTCACTTGTATGAGAAATAGTCGGCATGGTGGTGTAGTGGTTAGCACGTCCGCCTCACAGCAAAAAGATCTGGGGTTCGACTCCCGGTTCGGCCGTTTCCATGTGGAGTTTGCATGTTCTCCGTGTGCTTGTGTGGGCTTCCTCCGGGCACTCCGGCTTCCTCCCACAATCCAAAAACATGCAAAAAAATAGGTTAACTGGCTGTTCCAAATCGACCCTAGGTGTGAGTGTGAGTATGAATGGTTGTGTGAGTATTGACCCTGCGATGACCTGGCGAGCTGTCCAGGGTGTACCCCGCCCTCGACCAGAGTCGGCTGAGATGTGCACCAGCCTCCCCGCAACCCTAATTACGATTAAGTGGTTTAGAAAATAAATGAATGAATGAATGATATGAAAAATTAAAAAGGCAGCAGTTTCCCTTTTGTTTTGTTGGCATCAATAGGGTTTATCTAGCTTGAGTTTTGCTAGTACAGTATATGTTAGACTTAGTTAGCATAAATCTGTTTCCAATAAATGGGGTCGCATAAATGGGGTTTTGGGATTGTGATTGAAACAGTGATGTGATTTTCAAATATTCTTTATTTACTAGCATGACATTCAAATATTCCTCTGAATAAACCATGTTACTCTTTTTATCTAAACTCTTATAAATCTTGAGGATTTATAGATCTGAGCTAATAATTGGGCGTACAGAAAAAGAGATCTGTGTATTCTAATAAATATGATTTGAGTTTGTCAGCATTTATATTAAGTATTTGAAAGAGTACATAATTCTATCACAAAAACCCGAAACAAACAAACAAAAAACAGAGCGATACCAGTCCCTCGTTTTAATATAAGGTTACTATGGAAACTGCTTAAAGACTGGGCTCTTTAAGGCAGTTATGCACAGAGACACAGAGACGTCATACTAAATGAAGTCTTGTTTTTTTTTTTATTTCGAAACCAAGCTGGTGCTGAAAGACTTTCTGAATGTATACTGAATCCGGTGTTCCAAATTCATTCAAGTCCATAATCACTATGCGCACACACACACACACACACACACACACACACACACACACACACACACACAAACTTGCTCTCATTCAATAAACCCTAGTGGCGTATGCAGCAGAGGGAAACAGACTGCCACTGCCAACAGCGTGTGTATTTGTGTGTGTATTTGTGTGTGTTTGTATTTGTGTGTGTGTGTATTTGTGTGTGTATTTGTGTGTTTGTATTTGTGTGTGTGTGTGTGTGTTTGTGTGTGTGTGTGTGTGTGTGTGTGTGTGTGTGTGTTGGTGATGATATGAAGCAGTTTTACACCAGCAGCCATAGCCTTGTTGCTAAAATGAGGTCACGAGCAAACAGGAAACACCTATCACCATCAACAAAAATGACGAGCAAACACAAACTGTACACTCCGCTCCAGATCTGACTAAAGCATTTCAGGCCAAATTTTGAACATCAGCTTATTTTACCTTGAAAAATAACAGAGATCGAAACCGTCAAATAAAAACTTGAGTTTTTGGGTCTCACCATTTCTTGCATGTAGATATAATTATCAACAAAATATATTATTTCTAACAATAAACATTCCATTTTATTTTTGAGCAGAGTATTAGTGAGAGGGGGCGGCACGATGGCGTAGTGGTTAGCACGTCCGCCTCACAGCAAGAAGGCCTAGGTTCGATTCCCGGCCTGGGCGTTTCTATGTGGAGTTTGTATGTTCTCCCCGTGCTTGCGTGGGTCTTCTCCGGGTGCTCCGGTTTCCTCCCACAATCCAAAGACATGCACAGTAGGTTAATTGGCTGTTCTAAATTGGCTGTAGATTCACATCGTGCAGAAGGCAATGGCAAACCACTGCACTAATCCTGCCAAGAAAACCTCCATGAAGATGATAACCAGGGCGTTATCCTTCATGGTGGGTCACCAATGGTCTCCTACGACTCAGGCACTAGATAGATAGATACATCAATTAGTGAGAGGAAGGGCCACATGCTTCCCAGGATTCAAATGCTTACTATATAGAGTCATGTTTAAAAACATTAGGTGTGGGGGCCGGTGGTGTACTGGTTAGGGTGTTGCACTCATGATCAGGAGGTTGTGTGTTCAAATCCCAGTTAGACCCCCACTGTGCTAAGACCCCCTGGGCAAGGTCTTAACCACAAGTGTGCCTCTGTTCACCCAGCAGTATAAATGGGTACCAGTAAAAATATACTGGGAAGGTAAGCTGCGATGGACTAGTGTCCCATCCAGGAGGAGTTCAACTCCTGGTCGCTTCACGCTACGGAAACCGGGGATAAGAACTGGCCTGATGAGCCATTATGGTGGCTTGGGTGTAAAAAGTTAAATTAAATAGCCAAGTCTTTATTAAGAAATGTTCACATAACAATGTTTTTATTTATTCATGGAAAAGAAGCTGATTTAACTGTAATTAAACAACATAAATTAACATTCATTCATTTTCAGAACCGATTAATTTCAAAACAGAAGATATGTTTGGCAGAAACCAAATACAGCTGCCCAAGGAAAGAACCTCATACCAACTGTGAAGGATGTAGGATGTAGGATCATAGTTTGGACACCCTTTGTGGCAGCTTCAACATGTGAAATTATTTGAAAAAAAAAAATTAAAGCTGACGCGGAACAGGACACTGCGACATGACAATGGCCCAAAACATAACATCAAATCCACCAAGAACTGGCTGAAAACTAAGTGGAGAGTCCTGGAATGGTCTGGTCAAAGCCCTGATCTTAATCTCATCACTGTGGGCTGCCTTGAAACCGGATTTACATACAAGAAACATCTCAAACAACTCACAGCTGAAAGAATTCTGTATTGAGGACTGGGGCAACCTTTCCTCAAATCAAAATAGCTACAAGAAGCATCTCATTTGATGGTATTTCAGCCAAAGCTGGTAACACTATTTATTAGGGGTGTCCTAATTTTTTTCCGCCATTTAAATACGCATTATTTACAGTATATCTTTTGTTGGGTGAGTAAAAATATATTAATTTGTTGTGTAATTACAATTAAATCCTTTCTCTTCCATAAATAAACAAAACAAGATTGGACATTGTTATGTGAACATTTCTTAATAAAGGGTTGGTAATTTAATGGGGTGTCTTAATTTTTTCACAAGAGTGCGTGTCTCGTGTCTCCTATGGCCCGGCAAGCTGTTCAGAATGTACCTCGTCCAGAGTCAGCTGAGATTGGGGCCAGGCTTCCTGAAACCCTAATTAGGATTAAGCGGTTCAGAAAATGAATGGCTGAAGAATGTGAGTGTATACAGTATATTATATAAGCAATACTAAATATGACATGGGATTTTAATTATTTATAAAAGCTCCAACATCAAAGAGATCATTCTAGCCCTGACAACAATTATGTTCAAGGCTTCACAGCTGAATTTGCGTATGAAAAACCAGAGGGATATATTTCCTGCTTCAGATTAACAATGGAATAGAATATCAACCACACTACAGCAAGGGCCATCAGCCAATGAAAAGACTGTGTGTGTGTGTTGTGTTTCACCATCTGTAGCCCTAACTGCAGTGTATCCTGACATACATACATACCCACACGTATATATATATATATATATATATATATATATATATATATATATATATATATACACACACACACATACAGACACCCCCGCTTTACGTTCATTTGTTTTTCGCATTTTCGATTTTACGTAAAAAAAAAGTCAAATTTAAGTTTAGCGTGCTCTCTGTAGTACGAGACGTACCTACGTAGTACGCTGACGTAATACGCTACTTATGCATGACGCTGCGTCCATTGCTTACAAACAACAGACTGAACGTGCCCTCCTTCTTCCCAGTTCACTGCATGTTACCCTTGTGTTAAGATGTTGTCTCTGTGATCTTTGTGTTTACACTGTTTTGTGGACTTTTGTAACCCTAAGCAAATATGGTTGGTCAGAAGCATAAGCCTACTAGTGATAGCGGTAATCAGAAAAGCGGCAAGCTATCTTGTTAGAAACGAAGATCAAGAAAATTAATGGTGGGGAAAAACATGCAACTGTTGCACATTTCTTCCAAATGGCTCCGTCGACCATCGGAACCATTTACAAGCAGAAAGATAGCATCACAGAGAATGTTAAAGGCTATATTTGATACTGTATTTGATATTTGATGAGTGAATTTGATTAAAATTTATTTATTTGAAATTATTTTGCTTGAATTTAATTTATTTGAAATTAATGTTGATATTATTTGATATATTTGATATTATTTTACAATGTTATGTTTATAATAATTGATTTAGAGGTGTTTTATGATATACGGTAATGGTATTATGGATGTATAGTACAGTATGAACGTCACACGTCACTGGAACATACGGTAACAACTTACGGTTTTTTTTCACCTTACGTTCGGCCGTCTGGAACCTAACTAAAACGTAAGTCGGTAAGTCGCTCCCCGAGTTACGGCTTTAATTGGTTTCGGACGGCCGAACATAAGTTGAAAGTGACGTATGACGTATGTCGTGTGACGTATGACGCTCATACTCTACTATACATCCATAAAGACCATTACCATATCTCATAAAACACCCTTAAATCAATTATTATAAACATAACATTGTAAAATAATATCAAATATATAAAATAATATCAACATTAATTTCAAATAAGTCACTTATTTATACCGAGTCACTTTACATGAAGCTTAAAACAGCCAATCAACGCTTACAATATGTGAAGCGCTCAATACCGAAAGTAGTGTACTTGCAAAAGGAGTGTACTTGCTGTGGGTTATACAGACTTCCGGTCTTTCAAGTGCACAAGGGTGCCGTTGAACTTGTTTAGAACACAGCCTGCACTGATGTAAATCCCAGCAAAGCGTAGAGTTCTTTCTTTTGTGTATGCAAGTAAGTAAACTTTATTCAAGAGATGCATACAAAGAACAAGTACAAATCTTAATGTATATTAATATAAAAATAAGTATACACTCTTAGGATTCTGCTAAAAGATAATAAATATCTGTAATTTTTCTGTAGTTTGTGCATTCGGGTTTTCATATTACAACTCTCTTTGCTTAATGCATTAGTATGCATGGTAGATTGCACCGATCTGAGCAGATAGTTAATTCATCTCTGTGTATGAGACTTGCACCCATGCTAGTAGGCTTACACTTCTGACCAACCAGATTTGCTTAGGGTGACAAAAGTCCACAAAACAGTGTAAACACAAAGATCACAGAGACGACGTCTTAACACAAGGGTAACACGCTATATAACTGATATATATATATATATATATATATATATATATATATATATATATACATACATACATACACACACACACACACACACACACACACACTCAGTCTGAAGTTTGTAAAAATGAATGCAGCGCCATTGCGTCATTACGTCAGCTTACTACGTAGGCACGTCTAAACTCAAAATTTGACTTTTTTTTTTTGAAAAAAAAAAAAAAAAAAGTAAAATCAAAAAAGTGTAAAACGGATGAACGTAAGCCGGGGAGCATCTGTATTCACTATCTGTCATACTTGTGTATGTCCCTGCAGCCCATGCAACTTAATAGTGTGCTAATCTAAGCAGCAGGTCTTAGTCACTACTTAAAATATTACATAAATTTATTCATTCATTCACTTCACTGAACAAGCAGAGAGTACACCCTGAGCAGTTTGCCAGGCCATCCCAGGACAGAAACACGCTGATGGCTATACAGCCTACTCTTTGTCTCTTATCATAGACAGTGAGAAACCTGGTCGGCCTTTAATAACATAATTAACTGCACTGGGACAGCAGTGACAACCCAGTGATAGTTGGGTTTGAACTATCAAACATGGGATCAGTAATCCAGCATGCCACCACTCAACACACACACACACACACACACACACACACACACACAAACACACAAACACACACACACACACACACACTCACACTCTCACTCTCTTATCACATGTACTGTCAGTCATTGAGCATTTGGATTAATGTCGATTGCAGTTCGCTTCCGAAGCATCATTTCCTCAGGAAGCTTTGACAGAAAGCAGCTCACTAAATCTGGATCACTTGTTTCCAAATTCATGTTTATAAAAAATATACACACTGCCTATCCGTTTGCTTCCTTCATGCCTCATGAATCCTCCTCCGCCGCCGTTCAGTCATAAGACCCTTCTGGACATTGTTCTCAGTTACTTTCTTCAGCCATTACCAGGCTTAGAAGAGTAAACGCACAAGAGATAAAGAACATGTACCCAGGTTGTACTGGGATCCTTCACTTTCCACTGTTACTTGGGACCGAGATCCCCCCACGATAACTGAAATCCGCCAAGTAGGATCAACCCCCCAACCCCCCCTGACTGACATATACCGTCCGTACATGTATATATGTATCAGTTCATCATCATCAGTTCATTTTCTGTACCCGCTTAATCCTAGTTTGGGTCACGGGGAGGCTGGTGCCCATCCCAGCCAACTTTTGGGCGATGGCAGAGTACACCCTGGACAGCTCGCCAGGCCATCGCAGGGCGGAAACACGCTGACGGCTTTGCAGCTACTCTTGTCGAAAGTCAGCAATGGTTCTTTTACATGCCTCACACCATAGACAGTGAGAGACATGGCCGGCCTTTGATAACCCAGTTAGCTGCACTGGGGGGGACAGTGATAACCTTGTGGAGAGTGGGACTCGAACCCCCAACCTTTGGATCAGCGATCCAGCGCCCTATACCACTAGACCACCACTGCCCACACTATATGTGTATATACTATCAATAAATACATAGTCAATGCTATAACTGCTTATAATAACAATTAAACATTAAAAAATAATGCATAAGATGTAAATAAAATATAAATACACACACATACAGACATGCACCTCACAAAAATGTAAGTAGTTTTGATGGGAGATTTTGGGTTGTTTTTGTTTTGTGTTTGTTGAGGATTTTTTTTTTTTGGATAATTGGTCTTGTTTTTGTGGAATTTTCCTTAATCTCTTCCCCTTTTCTTCCTTGATTTCCTTATTTTTTATCTTGATAAATATTAAAAAAAAACAAAAAAAAAAAACGCGATGCACTGAAGTCACATAAATTGAAGCGCGAAGTAGCGAGGGATCCCCGTATACTGTTAGGAAAATTATTATGATGATTCTGTGATAAAACACATCAATGCTGATGTTTATATTGACAAATGTCCTGTAAAAATTAGAATTTCGTGTGTTGAAAATGGTTCAAAACAAAAATAGATAATGACTAAAATCATCCTCCATCATTCACAGACCATATTGACATATAGTCAAGCGTTTGGTACATCTCTACAACATGAATTATAAGAATGTTAACCGCTTCTAACCAAAGGATGCCACAACCATTTCTTGCTGGGAACCCGAGAGCAGGCAGTGGCGGCCTAGTGGTAATGTGCTGGTTCTCTATCCTAAGTTTGCGGGATCAAACCCCACTATCAATGGGGTGTCACGCCCCCACCCCCAGTGCAGCTGACTGTGGTATCAAAGGCCAGCCATGTCTCTCACTGTCTATGATCTGAAGCATGTAAAACAACCATTACTGACTTTCGATAAGAGTAGCTGCATAGCTGTTAGCGTGTTTCTCCCCTGTGATGGCCTGACGAGCCGTCCAGGGTTTACTCTGCCCTTGCCCAGCGTCGGCTGGGATGGGCGCAAGCCTCCCTGCAACCCTAATTAGGATTAACTAGTTCAGAAAATGAATGAATGGATGAGCCCAAGCGATAAGTAGCCGTTAACTTGTCTATATGAAAGTTATTTACTTAGCACTTTCCTCTGAATGTGTTACGCAGTTTCTGGTGTTGCATGAGCAGCAAATTGAAAGAATGCCTGCCTTGGTATCTTTTACAATCAGTGGGAGGGAATCGGGCATGAAATATCAGGCAATAAAAACAAAACATGAATGACAGTGCTAATTAAATATGCAACCCTATTACGATATCAAGTGTCTCATTTACCTGAAGCGCTAAAGTCCCTATTACAAAGGAAGTGATGAGCGACACATGAACTGCACATGAACTTGCCTATTGTACCCAATCTATGGAAGCAAATAGGAAAATATTTTGGGGAACTCAATGAAACCGTAGCGCTGAAAAAAGACAGGAGGCAGAGCTTGAGGTAGCAGAGATGAAAATGTTGAGGTTCTCTTTGGGAGTAACGAGGATGGATAGGATCAGGAGTGATTATATCAGAAGGACAGACCATGTAAGAGGTTTTGGAGACAAAGTCAGAGAGGCTAGATTGAGATGGTTTGGACATGTACAGAGTTGGGATAGGGAATATATTGGTAGTAGGATTCTGAGGTTGGAACTACCAGGCAGAAGGCCTAGAGGAAGACCAAAGAGGAGATTTATGGATGTGGTGAAGGAGGACATGAAGGTAGCTGGAGTAAGAGTAGAAGATACAGAGGATAGGGTGAGATGGAGGCAGATGATTCACTGAGCCGAAAGGAAAAGAAGAAGAAGAAGAAGAAGAAGAAGTGTTTGTTGACATCTGTCAATCAACAGTATCTTTAAGTTCTAATTGGAAAACGCTCAAAAGAGCAGCTCAGTTGAACTCTGTGCCTCACACTTCACTTTGCTTGAGAACACTTTGGTGCTCATCACTCGACTTGGCGAACACTGACTTTGCACCGTTGTATTTCGCTCGTAAGTTACTGTGTGAATAGATCTTCAGGATCTACTACAAATCACATGATTTCTAATACAAATACGGCTGTTTCTGACATAACTATCCAAAAATCACATTTCAATGATCATTTACTCTGTGAAAGAACACTGACGGCAGGTTTCCGCAAGAATTACGATTCGTCATTAAAGTGATAAACGGTTCCTCCTGGAGACTTTGGAAGGTTTTCCAGTCGTAACAATCTGCCAGGGTACCCTGCCGTCCGTCCTCATGTTCTGCTCAGTATTTAGTAAAAGATACTTGATTGAGCCAGGACATGTTTTTTTTTAAAAACAACAATACTGTTATGTAATTTATTTTAAAACACCCAAAATTTCTGAGTGCAGAAATGGCAGAAGGGCGGTGGTGGCCTGGTGGTAAAAGGTGCTGAATCACTGACCGTAAAGTTGGGGGTTCGACTCCCACTCATCCACAAGGTTGTCACTGCCCCCCCCTTGTGCAGCTAACTGGGTTATCAAAGGCCGGCCATGTCTCTCACTGTCTATGGTGAGAGGTTCATGTAAAAGAACCATTGCTGACTTTCGACAAGAGTAGCTGCATAGCCGTCAGCATGTTTCTGCCCTGCGATGGCCTGGCGAACCATCCAGGGTGGACCCTGCCCTCGCCCAGAGTCAGCTGGGATGGGCGCCAGCCTCCCTACAACCATAATTAGGATTAAGCAGTTATAAAAAAATGAACGATGAGAAATGGCAGAGACAATATGACGATGAATAAATTGATACAAAAAAAATGCTCAAAAAATTAATTTGGCTATTTTTGGTATTATATTTGTCTCAAGTCAAATTTATGTAACATGAACAGGAAGTCTAATATCAGTATATCAGGACGTATCTTTCAAATCTGTCCCAACATTGAAGTAGCCCTGCCATTATGAGTCAAACAGAAAAGAACACGAGGATTGAACAGCAGGTGGGAGTAGACTGTGTAACAGTCCAGTCCAGAAACCATTAGGATCCGGGACACAACACACACACACACACACACTATATTTCGGTCTTTGGGGGTACACTCATCGCCTATCTCCAATCTTTACAGTTATTCTAATCTAAACCTAATTCTTTACTGAACCCTAAAGTCAAGTCTTAACCCACAAAGAACCCTTTGAAGAAGTGAGGCCAGCCAAAATGTCTCACGTCCAAAAAAAACGGTCTTTGGTCTCACGTCCAAAAAATGTCCTCACCATGTTTGGTATAAAACATAATCTGTTACTGAGTATGTAGCAAGTACACACACACACACACACACACACACACACACACACACACACACACACACACACACACACACTCACACGGAGTATGCCTTTGGGCAATAAACCACAGCATAGGGACTCTGAGGTTTTTCTGGGGTACCACATCAGTGGTATGTTATTGGATGACTGATGTTGGTGTACGCAAAACAAACCATCTGTACTAGAACACTTTTTCATTAATGTCTAAAACAGGAGCCAGATGAATACACTGAGACGTCTGGCGTCAAAAATGCAGAATATTTCAACTGTATTTTCTTACCAAATTCCAAACTGTTCATTCTGATAATTATTTTTGAACAGCGACTGTTATGGAAAATCTGGAAATGTAATTATTTGAATATTGCAGTCAAAATCTTTAAACAGGCAGCACGGTGGCGTAGTGGTTAGCATATCCAACTCACAGCAAGAAGGCACTGGGTTTGAGTCCTGGGCTTCACCGGGGCATTTCTGTGTGGAATATGCATGTTCTACTCATGGGTTTACTCACACAGTTCAAAGACCTGACATTAGGTTGACTGGCTCTTACAGATTAACTCTTGGTTTGGGTGATTGGTTGTGTGTGATGAGTTTTGCCCCTGATGTACTGACTAACTGTTCATAATGTCCCTTCGAGTCTTTATGCGGCCCTAGTAGAAGTACCTGCTGATCCTCATTAAGGTTGTGGGGAGGTTGATGCCCATTTCAGCCAACTCTGGGAGGAGGGCAATGTACATCTGGAACAGCTCACCAGGCTATCGCAGAATTTATGATTATGTTAATTTAAATTTGTAAACATATGCTTGTTTCAGTGAAATTGACTTAGCATATAATCGATGATAAATTTTTCAATCTGATTGATCAGAACGGGTTGATTTAAAAAAAAAAATTGACAGCAGTGATTCTCACGTCATATTGCTGTTGCTATTTTTAAAGTAATTATTTATACAGGGACTTGAATGGAGGATGCCTCACAATAATCTAAGCCTGTTTTTCCCTTTTTAAACCTTTGTTGAGTGTTGATATGGTAAATGTTTTGAAGGGAATGTTTATCTCAGTTTATTTTACCTAATTTTTGAACTTCATTTGGCAGAATGAAGCTTATCTCAGCCGATTATGAGACAAGGTGGTGTGCAGTCTGTATAGCTTGCCAGTTCATTGCAAAGCCAAAACACACAAAACAATTCATTACATTTACAGCATTTGGCAAACGCTCTTCTCTGGAGCGACTTACAATTATCATTTTTATACAACTGGTCAATCAAAGGTTAAGGGCTGAAGGGCCCTACAGCGGTGATAGTGGAGATTGATCAGCTGACCCTCCGATCAGTAATGCATCACATTAACCACTAAGCTGCCACTACCCATTCACGCTCATACCCACACCTAGTAGCTATTTGGAACCAAAAATTTGCATAATGTGCATGTATTTGGATTGTGGGAAGAAATTAGTGTACCTGGAAGGAACCCAGCCAACATACAATCTCCATACAAAAATACCCTTGCTGGATGAATGGAACATAGGAACATAGGAGTTTCCCTCTGTGAGGAGGACATTCTGACTTTGCAGCACTGCGCCGCCTAAAATGTTTGGCCTTTTAAAAAAAAAATAAATAAAAAATAAATAAATAAATAAATATATATATATATATATATATATATATATATATATATATATATACACATATATACACACGTATATCAGGATCCCTCACTTTCCGTGGTTGATGGGGACCGAGTCCTCATGACCACGATTTCCACAAGTAGAATCGACCCCCCACGAATGACGTATATGTACATGTATATGTATATATAATATCAATAAATGCATATTCAACACTATAAATGCTTATAATAACAATTAAACATAAAAAAAAATGCATAAGATGTAAATAAAATATAAATACACAGATATACAGACGCAGGCACACACACACACACACACACACACACACACACACACACACACACACAGATGCACACCAGGTAGTTTTGTTGGTGGGTTTTGGGTTGTTTTTTGTTTTTAGTTTTTTGGGGATTTTTTGCATAATTGGCCTTGCTTTGTGGCATTGTCCTTAACTTTCCCCCTTATTTTTCCTTAATTTCCTTATTTTTTATTTTTCAATGAATATTTGTGAAAAATCCATGATGCACTGAAGCCGCAGAAACTGAAGTACAAAGTAGCGAGGGATCACTGTACATATACTAGTGTATATATATATATATTGCTTAGGCTGCTGCCCCCACAACCCGAGCCTGGATTAATCTGAAGAAGATGAGATGAGATATAAAAAAAATATGGTATTATAGTTCTGTAATAATCAAGAAACTAATCTGTAATATTTTTTCTATTTATTTTTACTTTTTAATCCAGAGAATTCAAAGAAACATGGACGTTTCACAACATGACCTATAACTAGAGACAAAAAGTAGAGTACTGCATCCTTAAATGAAACTACTGTCATGTAATGCTGATAATAATACACTTGCTTGTCTGCCACAGGAAAAAAAAATAGTTTTTCTTTTTCTCTGCATGATCATTGGTTTCCTGTTCAGCTTTGCTTTACAAAACCACAGCCATAAATACCGTGGGAAAAAATGCAGGATCTACAGTGTAGTTAGCGTAAGTGTCGTGCCTGACTCAGTGACATGAGATGAGATTGTGGGAATCAGATTGCTAGCTTCACTTTCTTACACATTTGTGTTTTGCACAAATAAGCCCAGACTTTAGGTTGTAATATTTGTTTCGAGGCATTTATCACAAGTGTCACGGCTGATGAAAACATTGGGAAGGTAATGTATCAAGGCTCAGGTAGTAAACACCAATAAATTGTTAGCGGTCCGGAATACTGGGGGTACTGTATATACTTTTTTAATGTCACCTTACAGTCACGGGGATGCAGTCCACTTGCACTCATTTATAATAGTGTAATATTAGTGCAGAATTGGACCCATTTCAAACATGTTTGAAACCGGGGTATGAGGGGGAAAAGTCAGTTAAAGTTCGTATCTCATGAACAGGAGGATGCTGATGAACGTTGCGATTTCTGGGTTCACCAACTTTTCCGACAAATATTAGCGAAAATCAGAGTTCACCTCACTCATTCGTGACATTTAGTACCGTTTAGAGACGATTAACAACATTTGCGCAAATGTTTGCGGAAGTCTTTGTGAACATTAGCGACTGTTAGCAAATGCTAGCCACAGAGCTTCCAGGCACAGAAAAACAATGAGAATGAATGGACAAAGTGCTGTGCATGCCTGTGTTTATATTGACCAGTACAGTTAAAAAAAAACCCCATGGGAAGCAGATGGCGGATCTGATTGGACAGAGTAAGAGCAAAGCAAGAACGCACTGGATGTGGTGATAAGAAATTATTGTAGATGTGTTAAGACAGAGAGAACATTGCGTAGATGTAGATAGGACGTAGTGCAAACTTGAAAATGGTACACTTCTCTGTTTTGACTACGGCCCCGACTGCCTTCGACGAAATGATTAGTCTTGATGATTAGGCATAGTCTGGATATAAGAATAGATTAGAATATAATCTGTTTTGAACCCAGTCACATTATGGTTGTGTTTTATTTTTGTTTATTTTGAGACATCAGAATTCCGATGGAAATGTTTATGCTTGTGGAAGGATTTTCTGAAGACCAAACTAGCCGAGTCCTTGGCTATGCAAAAGAGTTTATGTAACCCACAGGGTCTGCTTAAGTGGTTTGTGTCATTATGAAAGCATCCGTCATGCAAGAAAGACTTTTAAGATGTAGAACCAGCTATAAAACTAAGAAAACTATTCTGGATTAATTGAGGAAAGTGTGTGTGTGTGTGTGTGTGTGTGTGTGTGTGTTACTGTTATGATTATTTTACCTTACCAGTGCATCATAAAGGTGTTTACCTCTCTTATACCACAGCACTTTGCTTTTCAGGTTCTTAATGAAGAATTGTTTTTTTCCATATACATACATTTACCCTGTATCTGAAATTGCTCACTCACTTTCCGCGGTTAATGGGGACCAAGAACCTCCCGCGACTGCCGATTTCAGCAAAGTAGGATCGACCCCCCCCTGACTGATGCATACGGACATGTTTATGTGTATATAATATCAATAAATACATATCCAACGCTATAAATGCTTATAATAACAATTAAACTTTCAAAAATAATTCATAAGATGTAAATAAAATATAAATACACACACATACAGACACACGCTCACACACACACACACACACACACACACACACACACACACACAAATGTAAGTTTTGTTGGGAGGTTTTGGGTTGTTTTTTTGGATAATTGTCCTTGTTTTGTGGCATTTTCCTTAACTTTCCTCCTATTTTTCCTGAATTTCTTTCTTTTTTTTTTTTCGATGAATATTTTTGAAAAACCCTCGATGCACTGAAGCCGCAGAACCCGAAGCATGAAGTAGCGAGGGATCACTGTATTCAGTGAGGCTGCTTATGGACACTACTCCTTGGTGCCATTAACTATGTAATGTTCAGTTCAGTTTATTTTCTGTACCCGCTTAATCCTAATTCGGATCGTGGGGAGGCTGGCAGCCATCCCAGCCAACTCTGGACGAGGGCAGAGTACACCCTTGACAGCTCGCCAGGCCATCGCAGGGCGGAAACACGCCGATGGCTTTGCAGCCTACTCTTGTCGAAAGTCAGCAATGGTTCTTTTACATGAACCTCTCACCATAGACAGTGAGAGACATGGCCGGCCTTTGATAACCCAGTTAGCTGCACTGGTGGGGACAGTGAAAACCTTGTGGAGAGTGGGACTCGAACCGCCAACCTCGGGATCAGCGATCCAGCGCTCTATACCACTAGACCACATCTGCCCAGAACTATGTAATGCTTTTCCATTATTGAAACGTGACAGGTTCCTGTCAGCTGACCTGGTCTACCATCCATACCGCACCTTTTATATCTGATTTAAGGATTTAGATCAATTTCTTTAACTGTCACTTTATTTTCATATTTTATGTCTCACTCAATTTCGGCTTTTTTTAAATTTTATTTTTCTCTTGTGTCCTTAACCAGTATGTATATATCTTTTATTGTACTTGACTTTAAAATGTTATTTTATGTAACAAGTCAAAAGTCAGGGGCAGTGATGGTCTAGTAGTATAGGGCGCCGGATCATTGATCCAAAGGTTGGGGGTTCGAGTCCCACTCTCCACAAGGTTGTCACTGTCCCCCCCCCAGTGCAGCTAACTGGGTTGTCAAAGGCCGGCCATGTCTCTCACTGTCTATGGTGTGAGGCATGTAAAAGAACATTGCTGACTTTCGACAAGAGTAGGCTGCAAAGCCGTGAGCGTGTTTCCGCCCTGCGATGGCCTGGCGAGCTGTCCAGGGTGTACTCTGCCCTCGCCCTGAGTTGGCTGGGATGGGCACCAGCCTCCCCGCGACCCTAATTAGGATGAAGCGGTTACAGAAAATGAACCGATGAAGTCAAAAGTTGCTTACAGAGCCACTTCATCTGAATCGACTCTGGGCGGGTTACACCCTGGACAGCTTGCCAGACCTTCGTGGGGCCAACACACACCCAACTATTCACACTCACACCTATGGGTGATTTGGAATAGCCAATTAGCCTGCTGTACATGTCTTTGGACTGTGGGAGGAAACCGGAGAACCTGGAGGAAACCAAGGTCAGCACATGGAGAATATGCCAAGTCCACAAATAAACACCCCAGCCGGAGACTTGAACCCAGGACATTCTTGCTTTGGGATGGGAGTGTGGAGTTTGCCTGCTCTTATTGACCTGAAAAGTACTGTTTTGTTTTGTGTGCTGATGATGTCACTGCATCTGCCGCGTTAAACGAGGAACTTTAACTCCTGAACACAGACAGAGTTTTATAATCCATTGAATTCCTCTCAGGAAATCAAATTATTGGACTGGACCAAACTGTTACATTGATCTCTCCTCTCTTGTTTTAATGAAAACAAACAAACAAACAAACAAACAAATTTTTTTTCCATGTCAGAAGGCTTAAAGTGACACGTTTGCGATTAAACGTGAATATAAAGGTTTAAGATTTAGGCACGTACCAAAAGCAGCGTTCCCGAACTACGTCTCTATTCTTAGATGTCCAGAGCTGGTGTTATTAGAGTAGCATGACTTCTTTAAGAAAAAAAAAAAAAAATCTATAAATAAATAAACCAGTCGCTCCTGCATTCCTCATCTATGGTGTGCAGCAAAGGCAGGAGAGAATACCACTGGGTTTTCCTTCCAGTGCCTTTCATGAACTGATGTGCTGTCTAATGTTTGTTGTTATTTTGCTCATCAGTGAATGATTGCTTGCCTACCCGAGTTACATTTACGTTTAAAAATACAGAGCTTTTTTTTTTTTTTAATTATTCTGTGAGCATTGGTGTGCCAGCCTTTAATTTTTTCAGTGTCTGTTTTGTTATTATTAATAATTTCATAATAAAAGTTTCTTGTTATTTTTAAATTTCCTGCCTGTTGTGATGCAAAACAGTGATACATAACAGTCAATAAGTATTGACATAAGAGCTGTTAAATAAACATACTACGTACTCATTCATTAAAAAATATGTTAATATGGAGTTCAAGCGTAATTTATGACTGCAGAAACCATCAAATATTATAAAAAGTGCATTCATAGAAACATTTGCCTTGCAGCACACACTAATATCTGAAAAGGGGAAAACACGAATTTTTAGGTAGTTTGTTCAAAATAAATAAATGCGGATTTGTAATTTTCATTGAATATATTTAAATATTTAAATTCTATGATGTCAGATGTTTGAATTTCCTTCTTATGAATTTATTAACTTTGAAAATAGAAATAATTTGTGTGTGTGTGTGTGTGTGTGTGTGTTTCTCAATGTGAAATTTCGAATATGAAACATCTAAACTTGATCAGAAAATACTGTTCCTGCTCACACAAGGCCAAAAGGTTTAGCACAGCGGACTGAAAGAACGCTTTTGACTGATTGTGTCTGATTGGCTTATTAGTGACACTTGTTGTTATGCTCATACTGTGAAAAAAACGAAGACCAGCTGCTACTTGTGAGGCTACTTGTTATTGTTTGTGTGTGTGTGTGTGTGTGTGTGTGTGTGGGGTGGGTGAGTGAGTGTATGTAGTGTGCCTATATATGTGTGTGTTAAAGTGTGATCTCCTATTTCAGACAAGTACTAGTTGACATTTCTTCCCTCCCTCTTTTTTTTGTCATCACCCAGTCCTCAGTATTTGCCATATGTGGGGTCATTTCCTCACAATCTCCAGAAAAGCAGAACAGTTTCACAAAGAGGGTCAACCACGGCAGCACTGAATGGCCCCCTCTGTGTGCAGAAAGAAAAAAAAAAGCAATGCCAGGTGTCAGCCACACCAAAGAAACAAGGAGAAGTGCTTGCTAAATCGACAAAAAGAAAATAATCACATGATTAACATTATAACAGCTATTGGTGGTGGAAAAAATACTAAGGATGACTGTCGCACTTTTTTTCTTTTTCTTTTTGCTGTGCTCTACATTTCTGTGAGACCAATGTGCTAACCCCAACACCATTGTGAGGCGCCGGCCCGAAGGTATTCTTCTTCTTTTCCTTTCGGCTGTTCCCTTCAGGGGTCGCCACAGCGAATCATCTGCCTCCATCTCACCCTATCCTCTGTATCTTCTACTCTTACTCCAACGACCTTCATGTCTGCCTTCATCACATCCATAAATCTTCTCTTTGGTCTTCCTCTGGGCCTTCTGCCTGGTACTTCCAACCTCAGCATCCTACTACCAATATACTCACTATCCCTCCTCTGTACATGTCCAAACCATCTCAATCTAGCCTCTGTGACTTTGTCTCCAAAACATCTCACATGTACTGTCCCTCTGATGTACTCATTCCTGATCCTATCCATCCTCGTTACTCCCAGAGAGAACCTCAACATTTTCATCTCTGCTACCTCCAGCTCTGCCTCCTGTCTTTTCCTCAGTGACACTGTTTCTAACCCATACAGCATCGCTGGCCTCATCCAATATTCAAAGTCCCTACTCTCAGTCCTAGACTCACGCATTTCCTCTTCTCTCTCTGCCTACGGACACGCCTCCCGCCTCTCCTTCTTCGACGTCTTCGACCAACAGTAGTCCAATTTCCACCAGCACCCTGTTGGTTAACAGCACTGATGGCGGTCGTTGTTAACCCGGGCCTCGACCGATCCGGTATGAATTTTGTTTTGATCATTTGCATGAGAAATGTGGCAGAGGTTTTACGCCGGATGCCCTTCCTGTCGCAACCCTCTGCATTTATGCGGGCTTGGGACCGACATTAGGGGGAGTGACACTGGTTACCCCCCCCCCGCCTCATGGCTGCTGGCCCGAAGGTATTCATTCATATTCGAGAACAATTTTCTATCAAATGGTATGCACGTCCGGGCAGTGATGGTCTGGTGGTAAAGGTGCTGGATCACTGATCCTAAGGTTGGAGGTTCAAGCCCCATTCTCCACGGGTTGTCACTGTCCCCCCCAGTGCACCTAACTGGGTTATCAAAGGCCGGCCATGTCTCTCACTGTCTATGGTGAGAAGTTCATGTAAAAGACCCATTGCCGACTTTAACAAGAGGCGCTGCATAGCCGTCAGTGTGTTTCCGCCCTCTGATGGCGTGGTGAGCTGTGATGGCGTGATGGCGTGGTGTACTCTGCCCTCGCCCGGCGTCGGCTGGGATTGGCGACATCCTCCCCGTGACCCTAATTAGGATTACGCAGTTACAGAAAATGAATGATGACCGGTGTGCATGTCCTTATTATTATACTGTTTCTATAGTAACTTACAAAAGTTCTAGTCATATATAGTTTTTGAAAATACACCTAATTAAACTTTCGAATGCAAATTAATATTTTTGACTCATCACAGCATACAGTAGGTATAAAGTCAGAAATTATTAAATACTTTGTTGAATTTTAAACATGATTTTCAACAAAAAATTACTTCACAGACTGAAAATTCCTGGCAGGTTTTGGTTAGTTCCTCCTAAATCTTGCAATATATATGAGAAAATCTGGTATCATAACGGGTTGTCACTGTCCGCCCAGTTCAGCTAACTGGGTTCTCAAACGCCGCCATGTCCCTCACTGTCCATGGTGAGAGGTTCATGAAAAACAACCATTGCTGACTTTCATCAAGAGTAGCTGCATAGCCGTCAGCGCGTTTCTGGCCTGCGATGGTCTGGTGAGCCGTCCAGGGTGTATTCTGCAATCACCCAGAGTTGGCTGAAATGGGAGCTGACCTCCCATATATAAATGTGGAAACTTTGTTTTCTGACACTGAAAAGTGTTCAGCTCAGGGAATTTTGCATTTTTTCACTAACTACACTTGATAAACTACAGAACTTGTTATTTAATTACAGTACAGTATACTATCAATGCAAGAAATAACAAAAAAACCCAAAACAACTATTGTTAAAATATTACATATTTAGTAACATATGGCATGCATGATGATGTGCAGCATGAAGTTTATATTCTTATACTGAGAAAATTATTAGGACTGGAGATGAGGTGGAGAAGGGTATCTAAAACGGATCCTGTGAAATTTAGTTTGTTAGAATTGCAAAAATTTCCCCTCCTAATATTCAATGTACACAAAAAGATACGCAATCAAAAAGGTAAAAACTAACATACAGTTGGCCCCCATTTTTCGAGGGGGTTCGGTTCCGGCAGTTCCCGGGGATCAAGAAATTCTGCGAGTTAATTACCTGACAGTAAAACCTTATGTATCATATTACATGTGCGAATTATTAACACAGAAGTAAAACCCTATGCATCATGTTAGATGCGCTAAAATATGCTATAATGTAATACAGTAATAATGTAATAAAATATAGTAATGATTAATTAAAACTTTTAAATTTTGTACTGTGATAATATTTATTGATAATAAAATTTTTAAACAGTATATATATATATATATATATATATACACACACACATTTATTCACTGCATAATGGCACCCTACTGCAGCATAACATTTCCTTCCTATATCATATCAAGCAGTTCTACTTTTTCATGCAGCGTCATTACCTTTTTCTGGCACTTAGGCTCCTTACCAGAAACCTGAGAAGATGCATTGCGTTTGGGTGGCATCATAGAGCTTAACTGGTAATTAAAACACACAAAAAATGCACATTGATAACTTGTGTGCGGATGAGAAAAAAGGGGCGTATACATCATCTCAACCAATCAGCAAGAGAAAGAAACAAAAGCTCTCAGCCATTGGCTAAATTTGAATCATGTCCCAGTTACTTCCGGGTTTGTCAGCAATCCGCAAATATGCGGGGGCGCGAGTGCAAAACCGCGACTGATCAAGGGCCTACTGTATACCTACAACTTCTAGTCAGGACAGTTGCTGCTACTTCAGAAAGATGTATTTTAACCTTTCTAAGACTGAGACATACAGATTGGAATGAAAGAAAAAAGTTGGAAACTCAGAACAGCTCATTCAATATTTTTTGTGAGTAATGTGTTCTATAATGATAAACAGTGAATAGTGCAGCAGGTAGGAATAAATACTTTCTTTCAAATCCAGCGTGCTGCTGAGAGTCATACACTCACATGTACGCAATTTACCACAGGATGGTTTGGGGTTGGAGGGCCCTTCAGAAATTACAAGGCAAGTTAATTGCAGTTCGGCACAGCTGTAATTATTCAACTGAGTAAAAATAGTCGCCTTCAATTACTTGATCACATGGTGGAGGTGGATTTATTACTGCTGGATGAATGAGCTGCTCCATGCTGCTTTTTAAAGATGCTTTTAAAACTTGTAAACTACAGTATTTGTGTTGATTTGTTTAAAAAAATTAGTCAAAATAAACTAGTATTTAATGCTGTGGTATAAATGTATGTATACCAGATATACAGTATATACTGTACTATTTCATTTTACTAACTTCTATACTTTCGTCTTTTTTTTTTTTTTTTTTACCAATAGTACACTTTAAAATAAATATTGGATTAATATAATAATAATAATAATAATAATAATAATAATTATTATTATTATTATTCTTATTATTATTATTTAATGGTTGCATTAAGGTTAAGTTGCTTCATGCTGAGCTTTTCTCTTCCACTCACTTCATGGTCACATGATCGACTTCATGGTCAGAGCACATTTCCTGCGATGTCCACTGGAGCAGCTGCACTCGCCCGCAGACCTGCAGCACAACTCTGTGCTGTCAGATCGCTGCATGTCAACACAGGCATCAAACCACGCAAAAGTGCACTGGCGCGCCAGCAATAAAATTCCCAGTATGCACTCAGTGAATGTTCTGTATGTGGTCCATTACCATCAAAACACAACACAAACATTCGGTTCATCTATAATCAGACTAGCGACGGAAAACCATGTAAAAAAAACAAACATACAATGATATGAAATGTTTAAAAATTATTCTCCTTAATTAGGCCCAAAATACAGCTGTAAGGTTATGTAAATACCAGAGTGTTCAGACTTACAAAAAGTATACACGTCAGTGAAAAGGATTCCCAGATCCTACTAAAACATCATTTTTACATGGCTCATTTGCATATTACATGCGCTTGCAATGCCAGCGGTTATAAATAAAAGCCAGTGGTTATCAATATGATCCAACAAAAAAAACAACAAAAAAAAAACCTGATAAATAATAATAATGAATCTGCTTTAACCTTGTTCAACATAAAAAGGGTCGCTTGAATGATTTATGCCATTTTAATGTCAAAATGGCAATGTGGTGGAACGCTGCCAAGACCTGAAGGACATGACAGAAAGGGAGGAGAGAGACAGACAGCAGGGTCACAGTGAGAAAAGGGGATGATGGGAGAAAAGAAGGTAAGAAACAGAGTATATTTGCACTGACGATCAGCGAGAAGACGTCAAGTTTTTAATAAAGACTATTATTATAGAAATTAATAAAATAATATTACAATATAAACCTTGTACCATTGTCAAGCCGACACAATATCCTACCGTGGTGGTTCCTTGGTATGCTCACACCACAAACAAGACGCCCCAACACTCTATCCTGGGAACACCGGGTATGAGATTGGACCACAGCCGATCCTGATGCCAGTCATTGACATGGCACCGCAATCACATGTTAGGGGCGTGTATATAAATGTGAGTGTGTAAATGGTGTACATAATTAGATTCAGAGTGTGCTGTAACTAGTGTCACGCGGTATGAGTCCGCGGTAAGGGGGTCTGGAAACTCCGAGATGGACATGGTGGCGGGTCAGGTGACTCAGAAACTTGGAGAATGGAACTTTCTGGAACTTTGGGGAGGTTCTATTAAAGACCTGGTGCCGACTGGCTCCAGCCTGTTCCCGTCTCGTGCAGCCTCTTCCAGTCTCTTCGGCGCGCAGATCCTCTAAGGAAACTCATCACGGCGGCTCATCTCATCCAAGACGGATCATGGAAACGTCACCAAAGTTTCGTCATTGGGGACTTCATCGCCAAAGTCCATCGTTCACATTCAAACACAGCCAACGCGAAGATTTCAATCATTTGTTTCTGTCTCACGCGGGATTACAAGCCTTTCCCCGCCAGCACCGCCGCTTCTAAATTTACCATGCTGCAGGTGCTTGGTGACGATGGGACCCTTTGTTTAATTTGTATTTTGTTTAGCTCTAAGATGGAAGTATTATTTTGCCTTGCCTTGTTTATATAATTAAATTGTATATAGTTTATGTCGTGGTCTGTCGTGCTTTACTGGATTCACAGGGCAGTTTACTTGTAAATTCCATACATAACAAAATTGGGGGCTCGTCCGATAGAATCTGTTAGGCATAACCACTTCTGGCGTATTTTGTTGTGTGCCAGGGATGGTAAAGTAAAGTCCGTTGGGCTTTTTACATCTGAGCCATAGTGGCTCATCGGAACGCTGATTATCCCCGGTTTCCGTAGCATGAAGCGACTAGGAGTTCAACTCCTCCTGGATGGGACGCTAGTCCATCGCAGGTTACCGTTCCAGCATTTTTTACTGGTACCCATTTATATTGCTGGGTGAACAGAGGCATAGTTGTGGTTGAGACCTTGCCCAGGGGTCTTAGCACAGTGAGGGGGGGGGTGTCTAACTGGGATTTGAACACACAACCTCCCGATCATGAGTGCAGCACCCTAAGCACGACACCACCGACCGTGGTATGTGTGTCAGGGATTCATGCACCAAAAATGGTGATATTTACACAATCAGTGCCCTGTCTTGCCTGTTAACTCAATGTCTCCCAGGGCACAATACAAGCTAGAATTGCCACCGTCCACCACCACTACCATGTAGATACGTTCCAGCTCCTGTACTTGCGTGGGATTTTCTCCAGGCACTCCGGTTTCCTCCCACAGTCCAAAAACACGCACAGTAGGTTATTAACTCGCCCCTAGGTGTGAGTGTGAGTGTGAGTGTGAGTATGAATGGTTGTGTCAGTGCTAGCTCTGCGATGGCCTGGCGAGCTGTCCAGGGTGTACATCGCCCTTACCCAGAATCAACTCAGATGGGTGCCAGCCTCTCATCGACCTTAATTAGAATGAAACGGTTCAGAAAAGTGTCTTTAACAGAACCCTGACCTCAATCCTCAAGATGAACTGGAACTCCAGGCCTCTCGCATGATATTAATACACTTTTAGACCTCACTAGTAAAGCTCATGTGGCTAAATGAGCACAAATCTCCACAGCAATGCTCTGAAATCTCCTGGAAAACATACTAGAAGAACGGAGGGAGGAAGAAGCTTGGAATGGGATGGATCTTCAACATACACACGTCAGTGTATCGGCATACAGTGTCATGTATAGTTTAGTTTAGAACAATGCAAATTTGGGTTTAGTCATGTCTCGGTGTAGAGTCACCAAAAGCAAAGCTTTCATTAGTCATACCAATGATCTGAAACAAAATATGGTTGAGTGAGGTTCAGCTATGACTTGAAATATAACAGTATGTTTCCAGCGGGCTAGTGGTTAATATGTCTGCTTCACAGCAAGAAGGTTCTAAGCTTGGCGAGGCGTTTTTATGTGTGGACCCACACAGTCCAAAGGCTAATTGGCTGAACCATATTGACCTTAGGTATGAGAGTGAATGGTTTTGTGTATATTGGCTCTGCGATGGTCTGGCACGCTTCACTCACTGTGAGCTGAGATAGGTTCCAGCCTCTCCATTATCCTTGTAAGATTGATGAGTAATAAGTAATACTGTAATGTTTATCAACATCATTTTTACTTTCTACAAAGTATATTGTGACAACACTTCCCAGCAAGCCTTGCACTCCCAATCACTCATGCCACATGGTTACAGCACACCTGTACGCACTCACACCTAATTACATTCCCCTTTATATGACTGTCACATGTGCCCTTGTCACAGTAAGTAAATATTCTTTTTTTTTCTCCCCACCTGTTTTTAGAAAATAATTAACTGAAGTGAGAAACAGTCCACAACATATCAATTTGTTGAACAAGATACTCAACTCACGGCCAAAAAATACTTACTGCAGGGTTTAAACTTCTTTCTTTTTTAGATTTTTTTCCCACTTTTACTCCCTAATTTTAGTTGTATCCAATTCCCACCCATCTGGTATCGTCTACATGCGATGCTAGCCACCCACCTCTTTTGAACTGCAGTGCATGTGTATCTGAGAATGGTCTAACACGCTCGGAGGGAAAGCGCTATCTGTCCCCTCGTACGAATGAGCTCACAGACACCCATGGGTACCCATGGCAATCGGTGTGAGTGACAAGGAAGTGAGCGTATGCCGTCCGTCTCTCCCGTGAGATCTCGGTCTATTGGCTCTCATAGATTCTTGGCCACGGATGGCTGTGGCATTATACCGGATTCGAACTCATTCATTCATTCATTCATTTTCTGTAACCGATTAATCCTAATTAGGGTCGCGGGGAGGCTGGTGCCCATCCCAGCCGACTCTGGGTGAGGGTAGTGTGCACCGTGGACAGCTCGCCAGACCATCGCAGGGCGGAAACACGCTGACAGCTATGCAGCTACTCTTGTCGAAAATCAGCAATGGTTCTTTTACATGAACCTCACACCCTAGACAGTGAGAGACATGGCCGGCCTTTGATAACCCAGTTAGGTGCACTGGGGCAACAGTGACAACCCGTGGAGAGTGGGGCTTGAACCCCCAACCTTAGGATCTTTGCAAATTCGAACTTTGGGTTTTAATTTCAGCTATCAACCTGTAGTTTGAATATTATTCATTTGTGGACAGATTATTAAAAATAACTCTCGGGTCACCTCAGCGGCTCGGTCAAAACAAATCCTTAGAAAAATAATAAACGGTCTGTTTTCAGTTAAAGTGTATTTGGAGAGATTTATAGCAGGAAACTCCAACACCTTGATATAAAACCCTGCATTTAAAGTGTTTCTGGATGTGGTCAGACCTTGCGTGAATTTTTCTCACATCAAAACGAAGCCATTATATAACTGGCCTGCTTTAAAGGCCTCCTTTAAAAAAATAATAAAATTCCCATAGCACGTGTTTGTTATTAAGTGAGTAAAATTAGACAAGGAGAAACTTGTCAAGAAAAAAAAAAAATTACTTTCCTTCCAACAATTTATGACTTTAATTTATGTTTCAGGTTTTTTTAAATGCAGCCTTTTTTCTTCCTCCTTTATTAAAGAAGCAAAACACACAGGCGCCCTGCAAACACCTCGTTTAACAAGACGGTAAAGCTATTCAAGTCCTTGTATAAAAATATGGAAACATCAAGGACACAGTTATACCATGAAATACGTGACAGTGCACAGACAATTTCATGCAATACATTCCCTTAGTTTGTTTTTATACTGCCGGCGTACACACACACACACACACACACACACACACACACACACACACTCTTATGATTTAATTATGACAGCTCCCTCCACAGCTCAATTCAGCCAAGCCTCTCCTTTCTGTTTTTCCTCACTCGCACGCTGCGTGATAGAACCCACTCACACATTAGAACAGCCAAACACACACACACACACACACACACACACACACACACACACAGACACACACACACACACACACACACACACACACACACACACACAATGTATTTTCCTTTTATGAAGGCAGGTTTTCCCTCACTGAAATACAGAGAGGATTTCACTCATTCTCTCTTTATCAAACTGTGCTTTAACATTGTTTCTGTGCAGTACGGACTAAATTCTGAATGAGTAGGCTAAACAGATGCTGCTAGCTATAAATAAAACCCATTTGCAGGTTCATCTGAACACCTATAGTTGAAAATATGCAAATACCGTATTCAACGTGATAAGTGCCCAGGGCGCTTAAAAAATTGGAGTGGGTGGGCACTTATTAAAGTGTTACCAGTGCTTATGAACATTGAGGTGGAAAACATGAATAATAACAGAACAATAAATGAGTTTTACGGGTATTTGTATTATTCATTTTGTGGTATCAACCGAACTATTTACATGAAAGCTGAAAATAAACAGAAAACAGCATAAATATTAAAAAAAAAGACCCTTTACTTTTCCCTCCCAGCGCTGTTCCTTGAAAATTTTCATAGAAGTAAAATCGAGCAAATCAACATGAATGTCAACTTTAGCACATGGCCCGTTAAACCAATCAACACCAACATAAACAAAAGCACATGGCCAGGAATATCTTTAAATGTATGAAGTTAGTAAGCAGGAGAATTGGATGAAAAATACTCATCATCACTTTCTGATAGGTCCATATCTGGCTCATCGCTCCATTCATTCAGAGCATCCCATAGTTTTGCTGTAGCAGTTTCTAATAGTTCATCGGTTGTTGGACATTTACCAAGCGAACACAGCAAAATATTTTCCTGTTTCTTAAAGCACAGCAGAACGATCAAATGCGTTGTTACTGATGAACATTATAGACATTCCCCAGTGGCAGGGAATGTGTAAACTCACTTTTACAGGCAGTGAACGCCTCATTTTATGATTACTGAGACAGATCCAATAAAATTAGTAAGTTTGATTTACGATTTTGCTACCAGTACACAAGGGCGGTTATTAAACATAAAAAAAAAAAAAAAAAAAAAATGGTGGAGGGGGGGCGGCACTTATTGGAGCAGGATGCTGATTACGTCGAATACGGTATAAACTATTAGAATCCTGTTTTAGTTTTTCTTCATGTTCCTGTGCATTTTTGTGAAATCTGTTAAAAATAGTAAAAGACCCACTTTTGCACAGATTTGTGCCCACCTGCATCCATCATGATTTTACTATGTGCGTTTTTGCTTATTTTCCTGTACAGAATACATTAAAACAATCATGCCCCACAGGATTGGTGAATTGAATAGTCCCTACAATGTTCCGTCTCAGGAGCTATCCAGTGACATTCACCTTGGATTCGGTGCATAATTGTTAATTATCTAATTACAGTGGCACCTGCCAAGAAGTGGGATGTACTGTATTTGGCAGAAAGTAAACAGTCAATTCGGTTTGATATGATATCGTAGTGGTTAGCACGTCCACCTCACAGCAAGCCTGGGTTCGATTCCCAGCTCGGGTGTTTCTGTGTGAAGTTTGCACGTTCTCCCTTTGCTTGTATGAGTTTTCTCCAGGTTCTCTGGTTTCCTCCGACAGTCCAAATATATGCACATCAGGCTAATTGGCTTTTCCAAATCACCAGGTGTGAGTGTGAATGTCTGCATGAGTGTTGCAATATCCTGGCGAGCTGTCCAGTGTGTACCCTGCCCTCGCAGAGACGGCTGAGATTGGGGCCAGCATGCTGCTGACCCTAATTAGGATTAATGGTTCAGAAAATGGATGGATGGATAAACACTGACTTCTTGAAGCTGATGTACTGAAACCAGGAAAAATGAGCAATGGCTAGATGACTGTGTGTAATCATCTTCAAAATGGCAGGCCTTGTCTTGTGTTCCTGGGATGCAGCAGTAAATCGGTACCAAAGTTGGTCCAAATAAGGACAACCAGTGAACTGGCAAGAGTTTCATGGGTATCCAAAAGTCATTGATATACATGAGTGGCAAAAGCTTGTACATCTGGTTTAACCCTATGGAAGATCTACTTGGGCGTAAACTGCTGAAACTCGTAATGCTGGGTATGACAGAAAGAAGCGCATTGCAGCTTGCTGGGTGTGGGACTGACTAGACACAGACCAGCCAGGTGTTGTTAATGTTATGGCTAATAAGTGTTCAGACCACATTTATATTTATGCAATTTTACATATGTCCTAATCCTGTGATTTATTATTTTCATACAACTGACCAATCGAGGGTGAAGGGCTTTGCTCAAGGGCCCAACACAGGGAACTCGGTAGTATTAGGCCTTGAACCACCAACCTTCGAATGAATAACCCAGAGCACTACCTACTACGCCGCCACTGCCCTACAAATCCATAAAGTCATATTAAACTCTATTTCGAGCACAGAAGAAGTGAACAGAAAGAGTGAGGAGTAGAAAGGTTTGAAAAATCCCTAAAAACGTCTACGTACACTTGTATCTCAACATCTAATTTCTTGTTTCCTATCTGTGTGGTAGAAAGAGACTCCTAATTAGGTGAAGAGCTGGCTCACGCAGTCAACAGTGACAGCGTGGCAACAGCAAGCTTGAAACGTATTGCTGATATTGCTGCACTGTAGTACAGATGCCCCTGTAGGCACCTAGAGGTCGAATTCTTTTAAAAACATCAAACATATACGTATAAACCATGTGATAAAAGCAGGCGGAGTCTTTCGTCTATGCAGTCAATGATGAAAACCAGGAAAAGTTTGAGAGTAGAGTACAGTACTAGAAATTCATGGTCTAAAATCACGGCACACAGAGCAGTATATAAATCTGGACGTTCTTACACAATCAACATGGTGTAGTTTTAAAATGAAATAATTCCTCATAAACAAACTTAATTCAATTACTGTACTGGGTTCTGTGTATATTTTTGGACTGCTTTAAAACTTGTTTCAACATGCAATATCAGAGTTTAAAACGAAAGAATAAGGTTACTTGCTGTTGCTATGGCAATATGGGATGTGTTAAATTATGAGTACGAGTACAGGACCAGATTAATGTTTTTATGAAAATTTCCTATTAGAACATCAGCTAATATTCTCTGAAATGCATGCATACTGAATAAATATTACATTTTCTTTGAGCATTAACATGTTATGAGTTGGGAGACTGAGACAGCCATTAATGTGTCTTCACCAGGATGGATTTTTATGAATTTCTTATGAGCAAACTTTGTGCATCCTATATGATGCAGTACTTGCAGTGTGCAACAGGAGATTGAACCACATAAATAAATGTGGACAAACCAGATGAATGCATTTCATCAGAACAGTAAAATTATCAAATTATTGGGGTTCAAGTTAGTTGAAAAAAGACTTTTGGAGATGTAATATAGCCAATATTTATTGACACAATATTTATTATTATCTCCAGGTTAAAGGATACCGTAGCTTGGTATTGGGCATCTACAGAATACTCATGTAGCAGTCTTAACGTAACTGGTAGATAGTGAGGTATCATAATTGATATTAAAATACAGTAGCATTCACATAAGGAACAGACTTTTCGCGTAATTGTTCATCATTGTGCCAAAATTCATCATAGAATTGTTAGTCAGTTTAATGTACGATTACAGAGAATCCGGGAGTTTTAAAACCAATAATACAAGGATCCCTCACTTTCCGCGGTTAATTGGGCCCGAGATCCTCATGCAACCATCGAAATCTGCGAAGGAGGATCACCGCCCCTCCCCATTATAATCATTTATAGCATTGAATATGTATTTTTTGATATTATGTACACATACATATACATGTACATATACGTCAGTCGGGGGGTGGTAAAAGGGGGGTAAATGCAGAGGGTTGCGACAGGAAGGGCATCCGGCGTAAAACTTTTGCCTAAATTCTCATGCAAATGATCCAAACAAAATTCTTACTGGATTGGTCGAGGCCCGGGTTAACAACGACCGCCATCAGTGCTGTTAACCAACAGGGTGCTGGTGGAAATTGGACTACTGTTGGTCGAAGAAGCAGAGGCGGGAGGCGTGTCCGTAGGCAGAGAGAGAAGAGGAAAGGCGTGAGTCTAGGACTGAGAGTAGGGACTTTGAATGTTGGAACTATGGCAGGAAAAGCTAGCGAGCTGGCTGACATGATGCAGAGGAGGAAGGTGGACATACTGTGTGTTCAGGAGACCAGGTGGAAAGGTAGCAAGGCTAGAAGCTTAGGAGCAGGTTTAAGCTGCTTTATCATGGTGTGGATGGGGAGAGAAATGGAGTAGGAGTCATCTTGAAGGAGGAGTTTGTCAGGAATGTTCTAGAAGTGAAAAGAGTGTCAGACAGAGTGATGAGTCTCAAGATAGAAATTGAAAGTGTGATGTTCAATGTTGTTAGTGCTTATGCCCCACAGACAGGATGTGAGCTAGAAGAGAAGGAGAGATTTTGGAGGGAGTTAGATGAACTGATGCAGAGTAACCCCAGAGGTGAAAGAGTGGTCATTGGTGCAGACTTCAATGGACATGTTGGTGCAGGAAACAGAGGGGACGAGGAAGTGATGGGCAGGTTTGGTATCCAGGACAGGAACACAGAAGGACAGATGTTGATCGATTTTGCAAAAAGGATGGAAATGGCTGTGGTGAATACTTTCTTCCAGAAGAAACAGGAGCATAGGGTGACTTATGAAAGCGGAGGTAGGAGCACACAGGTAGACTACATCTTGTGTAGGCGATGTAATTTGAAGGAAGTCAGTGACTGACAGGGGGCCGAGAGAAGAACTGTGGTATTGTATGAGAAAGTCTGGAGTGGCAGAGAAGTATGTTAGAGTGGTGCAGGACATGTATGAGAGATGTAAGACAGTGGTGAAGTGTGCTGTCGGTGTGACAGAAGAGTCCAAGGTGGAGGTGGGACTGCATCAAGGGTCAGCTCTCAGCCCCTTCTTGTTTGCTATGGTGATGGACAGGCTGACAGATGAGGTTAGACAAGAATCTCCACGGACTATGATGTTTGCAGATGACATCGTGATCTGTAGTGAGAGCAGAGAACAAGTGGATTAAAATCTAGAGAGGTGGAGGTATGCCCTGGAAAGGAGAGGAATGAAGGTTAGTCTCAGTAAAACAGAATGCATGTGTGTGAATGACAAGGACCCAAGAGGAACGGTGAGGTTACAGGGAGCAGAGATAAAGAAGGTGGAGGATTTTAAGTACTTAGGCTCAACAATCCAGAGCAATGGAGAGTGTGGAAAAGAGGTGAAGAAGCGTGTGCAGGCAGGTCGGAATGGATGGAGAAAAGTGTCCGTTGTGATGTGTGATAGGAGGGTATCGGCAAGAATGAAGGGAAAAGTGTACAAGACAGTGATTAGGTTTTGGCTTATTCACAAGAATGGACCTTTCCGATTTCTTGTTCACTCATTTATTTCTAAAAAAACCCCCAAACAAATAAAAATTTCTATGCTATTGTAGAGTATAATTCTATGCTAAGGTGAGTATAAAGTGCCTTTGTAGATGTTGTTATCATTATCAAACTCATTTATGTCTATGCAGACGTATTCATCTGGCTTTAATGTTTGGATTATTCAAGTAAAAAATAAAATAAAATAAAAATTCAATGCAGCAGCCTGAAAAATCACAGAGATGTTTAAATGGATAAGACCAAAATTATCAGACCACTTAGGGGAGAAAAAGCACAGTAGGCAATTTAGTGTGTAATTTTCTCAGAGAAGGACAGACAAAAACACCAGCATGGTCGATCTGGATTGAAATAAATTCACATAATAAATTCACAATACATTCACTTTCAACTGGATTTCCCCATAGAAGATCTTCATAAAAATCTAATCCTGTCCACTGAACCCTATTCACGAAAGATGAAATGATCAAAATCACAAAAATGCCGAAAGTATTACAGTCACTTTAACTTTTAAGTGCAATGCAGTGCACTCCACCCCTGTTAAGTTTTTCCACAGACTGCTGTGGTTTGGGTTTTCTCGGGTGCTTGAGTGGAGAAGGAAGTGAGAGAGTGGCTTTAAAAGTACCGGCACACACACCTTTCACATGCTTGAGGAACGCGGGCATGCCGAGCCTGGGATGTTTGCCAAGCTAAAGAGCTTTGGGCATCTGCCTGTAAGTTATGTGTCCTTTCTACCATCCAGAGATCTTTCAAATACAGTGCATTTGTAGACACAGTTGTGGCTTTTTGTCTTTTTGGATTTTTGCAAAAGCTTCTTCCCTTCTACTCTAACACTTAGCCAAGTTATTAACGGTCCCTTCAGGTGGATAAAGTGTGTGTGCGGAGCCATACGGGGAAATAGAAACATTCTGGGATGTTGTGTGAGGGTGATGAGATAAGGTCCAATCTATAAACATTTCCCATTCTCTATTCCGTTATTCTCCAATACAGACGCTCCCCGACTTAAGTTTTAGTTTGGTTCCGGACGACTGAACGTAAGGTGAAAAAAAAACAAAAAAAAACGTAAGTTGTTACTGTATGTCCCAGTGACGTATGACGGTCATACTGTACTATACATCCATAATACCATTAAAGTATCTCATAAAACACCCCAAAATCAATTATTATAAACATAACATTGTAAAATAATATCAAATATATCAAATAATATCAACATTAATTTCAAATAAATTAAATTCAAGCAAAATAATTTCAAATAGATAAATTTTAATCAGATTCACTCATCAAATATCAAATACAATATCAAATACAACATTTAACATTCTCTATGATGAGATCTTTCTGCTTGTAAATGGTTCCAATGGTCGATGGAGCCATTTGGAAGAACGTGCAACAGCTGTGTGTTTTTCACCAGCATCAATTTTCTTGATAATAGCCATCTTTGTTTCTAACAAGAAGGCTTACCGCTTTTTCTGATTACCACCATCACTAGTCGGCTTACGCTTCTGACCACCATATTTAATTAGGGTTACAAAAGTCTGCAAAACAGTGTAAACACAAACATCACAGAGACGACATCTTAACACAAGGGTAACGCGCAGTGAACTGGGAAGAAGGAGGGTCACGTTCAGTCTGTCGTTTGTAATCAATGGACGCAGTGTCATTACATCATTGCGTCATTACGTCAGCGTACTACGTAGGTACGTCTCGTACTACAGAGAGCACGCTAAACTCAAAATTTCACATAATTTAAAAAAAAAATTGTAAAATCGGAAAATACGTAAAACGAATAAACGTAAAGTGGGGAGTGCATGTTAAAATAAAAACCGCTTCAGACCAACACAAATGACCTGGCCCAGCCGGGTGGCGTATGACAGTGGTCAGAACGTCCATGTCATCATAAGGTCCCAGGCTTGGCAATTGAACATATTCTCCAAATGCTTGTGTGGGTTTCCTCGGGGAAATCTTGTTTTCTCCCAGAGTTCAAAGACATGCACATTTAGGCTAATTTGCTGTTATTAACTCTCCTCGGTGTGAGTCTGAGTATGAATGGCTGTGTGTGTGCTTAGCCCTGCCATGGACCGGTATGCTGTTTGGGATGCACCCTACCTTCGCCAGAGACGACTGAGTCGGAGGTTACACCCTCCTCCTGTTGATTTGGAAAATGAACGAATAAATGAATGATTTGTTATTCAAAGGTAAAACAAAACTCAAAAGGCAAGGTTCATCATCTCTAACCACTTAATCCTAATTAGGATCATGGGGAGGCTGGTGCCCATCCCGGCAGACTCCGGGCGAGGGCAGAGTACACCCTGGACGGCTCGCCAGTCCATCGCATGGCGGAATCATGCTGACAGGTTTGCAGATGCTCTTGTCGAAAATCAGCAATGGTTCTTTTACATGAACCTCACACCATAGACAGTGAGACACACACAGTGACAACCTTGTGGAGAGTGGGGTTTAAACCCATAACCTTAGGATCAGTGATCCAGCAAATTACCACCAGGCCACGACTGCCCCAAAAGGCAAGGTTTAGTCCTTAATTGTTCAAGATTAAACAGGACACCCAACTGGTGGTAGACATCATGATCAGCGTCAGGCATGGTAGCTAAATTTTGAGTAGCATATTAATTGCTCACACAAATCAACATAACACTGGATCCGTGTCCTCGCGGTATGGTGAGCTTTGCTATCAGATTAAGGAATACCTTTTGTCCTTAGCCTAGATTTCCTAGATATAGGACATTAGCTGATGGCAAATCTCTAGAGGATTATTTATTACAGCAGTTGAACTGGGCTCGTCCATAGCCATCATCATCATCCTTATCTTAATTGGTCCAAACCACTATGACGGGCAACCAGGGACAGTGTGGATTTTTTTTTAAAAGGAAGACTCAGCATTTTTTTGTGGAAGGAAATGTCAAGCTTTTTGTGAAGAGACCCAAATTTCCCTGAAACTACCTGCATTGCAGTAGCAGCTAAGGGCCTTCAAGATTGTGCTGTATTCATTATTTAGGCTTCGGTCCCTCTTCATTTTGACTTTATCGAGAGTGAACTAACAAGGTCAGGCGTGCTTGGAATGAAAGCGCAGCTACTACTGACATTGTCAACAGTATGACCCTCACCAGGACTAATATACATCAAGAAGCTGCTGATTTTAAAATAGGCTTTTGTGCCGTAGCACTAAGGTAAACCGACTAATGTTGGTACACACCATAAATCTGTTCATATAAATTCAGGTCAACCATAAACAACCTTTAAATTACTGCTGTAGTATTAAAATATTTGTAGACATAAACAAGTCAGACTTTTAAAGCATTTTACAGGGAAAAAAACAAACAAACCAATATTTGCATATCTACTTTCTCATTACTACTTAAAAAACGCCAAGATCATAACCAGAATAAAAATTTTCCAAAGCTTCATACTGAAGCAATGAGACCCATATTTTTTTCATACAACATAATGATAAATGTGCACGACACACACACACACACACACACACACACACACACACACACACACACACACACACATACACACACACTAATTTCTCATTTCTGGTACAGTATCTTGTATTCCAATTCCTAAATAAACAGCTCTGAGGCTAGTTTTATTGGGCTATGTTCTGCTTCTACATTATCAGGATGCCACTGTTTCCAAATTTCGCAACTGTAAACACAATAAAAGAGTTTATCTAAGAACCAAAAACCTTTCTGAAACTACTGAGTTCCAGACTTTGGTGTCACCGTAGATATTTACAACCATGGCTGTGATTACATAGCTTGTGTTAGCATTCCAAATTGAATAACCCTATGTTTACACTAGCAGGCGACAAGTCTCCGTCTCCTTTTAGCGGTTGCCAGACACGGTATCGACTATAAGCACTAATGTTGTTATTGTGCATGGGCGGCACGGTGACATAGTAGTTAACACGTTCACCTCACAGCAAGAACACCCTGAATTCCAGTCTTGGGGCGCAAGCATTTTTGTGTTGAGTTTGCATGTTCTTCCCGTGCTTGCATGGGTTTCTGCCAGGTACTCCTATTTCCATCCACAGTCAGAAGACATGCATGTTAGGCTAAGTGGCTGTTAAATTCATGAATGTGGACTGATCATGAATGGTCAGATAGTCAGGCGAGATGTTCAGGGTGTACCCAGTCTTCACAACGTCTTGGTGGAGACAGGCTTCAGTCTCACAGCCATATTGATAGAATTAATAAGTTTGGCAAATGAGTGAGTAAGTTATGGTTCATTCCAATTGTACTGGGATGTCAAGTTCTCTGGATTCCAGGTGATGACCCTTGAAGTTGGATTCCTGAATTGACAAGTTGAGGGAACCTCATCAACTCTGACCACAAAATCCCAGATACTGTATGTACTAAGCTTGCTATAAGAGCGTGCACAGAATGAAAGCTGTTGTAGTATACTGTTTATAGGCACACCTGTCTTATTTGTATCTCATTAATTACCTGTATGTGTGGCCGGTGGCGTAGTGGTTAGGGTGCTGCGCTCATGATTGGGAGGTTGTGTGTTCAAATCCCAGTTAGACCCCATTGTGCTAAGACCCCTGGGCAAGGTCTTAACCACAAGTGTGTCTCTGTTCACCCAGCAGTATAAATGGGTACCAGTAAAAATATACTGGGAAGGTAACCTGTGATGGACGAGCGTCCCATCCAGGAGGAGTTGTACTCCTAGTCACTTCATGCTATGGAAACCGGGGATAAGCACCGGCCTGATGAGTCACTATGGCTTGGGTCTTAAAAGCCAAAGAAAAAACATTACCTGTCTACATAGTAGCGTTTAATGTCTATATGTGGGCTTTAAATGATGGTTTTTATCTGAACAAAATATTAAAAAATATTTTTCCTAACATAAAATATGTGCATAACAAGATACTGTAATCTTATTTGTGTCATATGAAGGCTGGAGCCTATCTCAGCCAACAATGGGGTGTGTGTGTGTGTGTGTGTGTGTGTGTGTGTGTGTGTGTGTGTGCGTGGGGGGGTGGGTCCAATAAACCATGCCTTAAAAAAATCTGCCTTATTTTCTGTAATTATTCTCTGTGATTTATATAGGCTGCTTTATACACCAAGAACCTTTAATTTCATGAAATAAAACACAGACCACCAACAATTTGCCCTACTCTCTAATTCCAACCTCAAAAAAACCCACATTTTAGTCAACCACGGGAATTCCTACAGGTATCAACATGCCCTGAGGAAGCAAGTCCCACATCCCTGACCACATGGCTAACGGAATTCCTCTCATCTGTCACAGGATCCCGTGGTGACACGCAGTTGCATGTCTTCGACGGGGATATATAGTCTGCCTAGCTAATGTATCAGTGGTATGATAGAAATGTCATCTTCAAAGTGTTTTTTTATGTACTGTGCTTGAACAAGAGGCTTCTGGGAAACTGCTGTAGTCTGGATCCATGCAGGAGGTTTCACTGAACGTGGAAATCAAAAATAAATAACCAGTGGCCTTTATTTATTTATTTTCCAGATGTTGTTCTATTCAACAATTTCAGAGGTTGAAAACATTTTATATACAGGAATCCCTCGCTACTTCACGCTTCAATTCATGAGGCTTCGCTAAATAAATATTCATCGAATTAAAAAAATAAGGAAATTAAGGTAGAACAGGGGAAAAGTTAAGGAAAATGCCTCCAAAACAAGGGCAATTATGCAAAAAAATCCCAAAACAAACGCAAAACAAAAAAACCCAAAATCTCCCATCGAAACTACTGTACTTACATTGTTGTGTTTGTGTGTGCACACACATCTGCACGTGCACACGTATGTATGTGTGTCGTCTTCTTCTCATGCAATACCATCTGTATGTGTGTGTATTTATATTTTATTTACATCTTATGTTATTTTTTAAATGTTTAATTGTTATAAAAATGTATAGCATTGAATATGTATTTATTGGTATTATATACACATATAAATGCACGTATACGTCAGTCGTGGGGGGGGGGGGTCTATCAGCAGAGTAGTCTTCTAAGTACCTCACTCCACTCTATATTTTTTATATTTTATATTTTTATATTAATGTTTTAAAAATATTTCAATACAATAATTCCTTGTTATCTCGAGATGGTGAACCAATAAGATTGCACCATTTCTGTGTACAATATTTACTCACTCACCCACTCACTGACCAAACCTCTTTGTCTTAGTTCCAACCTGAAAATCTCAACAGACCATCACAGCGCGACACACATTCATACCTAGGGGCAATTTTGAACAGCCAGTTAGCCTAATGTGCGTAGTTTTGGACTGTGGAGGGAAACCGGAGTACTCAGAGGAAATTCACAAGGAAATGTTCTTGTCTGCCAAACCTGGGACTCAAACTCAATACCTTATTTCTGTGTTATTTTTGTATTTATTTCTTTTTATTTATTTCTTTATTTATTTAAATGGTGCATGGTGTGAATTTTGCTCTCTGTTTTTTTTTGTTTTTTTTTCTGGGGCATCTATAAAGCCTTTCATGCAAGCAAGCATCTCTACAACAAGCCTTGTTGGGAACCTTGATGTGTCTCCAGTTCAAATCAAAGGGCATTAAACATTAAAAGTCCTGTCAAACCCAGAAGCCGTATGAAAGTAGGGCAGCGAGAGTGCTAAGAGGCAGAAAAACTGTCTACGTTACTCGACTCTCTGCTCTTTTATTCAGAGAGGCATGAGAAATGTAAATCACTATACATGCAGCATTCAAAAATTCATGGTTTACGTCCACTATGCAAAAAAAAATAAAAATAAAAAAAAAAAAAGGAAAATTCTTGTTAAATTTGTTCTCTAGTTTGGCTCTATTTATCCAGACACATCTTAATTTCAAAGTAATTACAGATTGATGAGAAAATTCCAGACAAGGTGATACCTTTAGACACCAAAAAGCCAGTGAAGTTTCGTGGTAAAAGATATGGTAACGGGATATCATATTCTGCAGGGGTGAGACAACACCTGCCACTAACCCCCAAATCAAACATCCCGTCACCAATTTGGCATGCTGGGAAAATTTATAGACATTCTTTCAGGATGAAGGCTTTTCAGGCCTTCCTTGAACTCTCACGCTGCTAAAAAGATGGAAGATGGGATGTCACTTTCAGGTGAATCCACCATAGGCTTTGAGTGTTCTATCAGATCTTTGTCGAGACCCGATCAAAACACTAGAGGTGTGTGTGTGTGTGTGTGTGTGTGTGTGGCGTCTTGGCGTGTGTGTGTGTGTGTGTGTGTGTGTGTGTGTGTGTGTTTGTGTATTTAATTCCTATCCTCAATCCATCTTAACCTTCATGTTGTTTAGTCGAGTCAACAGCCGCGTCATTAGTACTTTATTTTGCTAAACTATGAAGTGTTATGTTCTCTGTGACTGTGATTACATTAATTTTGCATTCTAAAATTTTTACTCAACTTTATTTTGAATGATGAGCCAAAAAAAAAAAAAAATATATATATATATATATATATATATATATATATATATGCCTTTCCTGACACAACCCTTTAGCAAGGGACAGAAACACGCTGACGGCTTTGCAGCTACTCTTCACGAAAGTCAGCAATGGTTCTTTTACATGCCTCTCACCATAGACAGTGAGAGACATGGCCTGCCTTGTCCATGCACCCTTTACCACCAGGCCACCATTGTCCCTGTTGATTATATATATATATATATTATAATAAAAATAAAAGGACAGGACAAAGACTTTCTATTGAAACTCCATTTATCACTACAGATCTGTTTTGAGGGGTGGTGAAACCATCCTCTTTCTTCAGGTGATTATAGAAGAATTATTATTTATTTATTTAATTATTATATATTATTAATTATAATCTATAATTATAGAAGGTATTTGCTCTACCAAAAAGTATTGAGCACTCTCCTACAGAAGGATCTACTCAGAAAATCATATATATATATATATATATATATATATATATATATATATATATATACATATATATATATATATATATATATATATATATATATATATATACATACATATATATATATATATATATATATATATATATATATATATATATATATATATATATATGGGGCAGTGGTGGTCTAGTGGTATAGGGCGCTGGATCTCCAATCCAAAGGTTGGGGGTTCGAGTCCCACTCTCCACAAGGTTGTCACTGTCCCCCCCAGTGCGGCTAACTGGGTTATCAAAGGCGGGCCATGTCTCTCACTGTCTATGGTGAGAGGCATGTAAAAGAACCATTGCTGACTTTCATAAAAAGTAGCTGCAAAGTCGTCAGCGTGTTTCTGTCCCTTGCTAAAAAGGGTTGTGACAGGAAGGGCATCCGACGTAAAAACCTCTGCCAATATCAAAACGTGCGAATCAGATGATTCACTGTGGCGACTCCTGAGTAAAAGGGAAAAAGCTGAAAGGAAGACAGACACATATATATATATATATATATATATATATATATATACACACACACACACTGCAGTAATCTCATGTAAATTCCAACAATCAAACTGATTTGCATTCCACCATAATATAGCCAAACGTTTTCAGACACCTCACTGTAACACGCATATTTGCACTTTGACTGTCCCATTCCAGATGCACTGCGTGTTCCTCTACTCTCCTGGGAAGGCTCAACACAAGATATTGGAGCATGATTGATAAGACTTGCTCATTCAACCAAAAGATCATTAATATGATCAGGCAGTGATGAGGCCTAACATGAAGTCGGTGCTCCATGTTCCAGTTCATCATAAAGGCTGTCATTAGGGTGGAGGTCAAGGCTCTGTGCAGGTCATGTCACATTCTTCCACTCCAACATCAGCAAATCAAGTCTTAATGGTTTGTGCAGGGATGCCCCGTAATGTAATACTGAAACAGATCTGGACCTCTTTATCCCAAAGAATTGAAATTGTAATGAAATAAATAGAACTGTGAAACCAATGGTAGTAAAATCCCCAAATTTAAAAAAAATGCTGGATGTAGAATCAAATCAAGGCAATACACCACTGAAACATGATTTAATGCAGCAATAAGTTAATATAATATTCATTTTCTGAACCACTTAATCCTAATTAGGGACACCGGGAGGCTGGTTCCCACCTGAGCTGACTCTGGGTGAGGGAAGAGTACACCATGGACACCTCGCCAAGCCATCATGGGGCAGGAACATGCTGACAGCAATGCAGCCTACTCTTGTCGAAAGTCAGTAATGGTTCTTTTACATGCTTGTCTCCATGGACAGTGAGAGACATGCCAGCCTTTGATAACCCAGTTAGCTACACTGGGGGGACAGTAGTGACAAACCGTTGATAGCAGCACTTGAACCCCCCCCCCACCCCTATCCTGACCTTGGGATCAGTAATCCAGCACCCTACCACCAGGCCACCACTGCCCGAGTAAATATAATATCTAATCATGAATGATTGGCTAGTAGTAGACAAGCTACAGTTCAGTCTTAGCTATATTTAATACTACACTGGTGTCTTATAATCACAATCTTAATGTGATTCATAGGGGCAGCTGTAAATGTCGAAAGTTGCCTCTCTACCCTTTCCTGTGATGTGTCATGATGGATGGCTTGAGAGGAAGTTGTTAACACTCCTTTCCACCATGTTGTGTTAACCCCGTTGTTAGGACAAGTACACCTCAGGGCAAACACTGCAGTGAGAATCTCTTCATGATCCTTTGAACCAATCCATCTGGTGGTGTCAGAGACAGTAATAAAAAAAAAAAAGAAGAAGAAAAAGCTCTGCCCAATGTCAAGAGCCTGTCTCTGAGGAGTTCACATGATTGAGTCTGTAATTACAAGCTTTCATGAGAAATGGCTCGGATGGAATTCTGAGGTGGCTTCATTTGGACAATGGGATGTAGTTGTTGGTGTGTACGTCCTGAATACCTCGACTCTGAACTCGAAAACAAACAAACAAACACAAAACGGCTCAAGAATTCTAAATAATGAAATGCTATACAGTACAAGTCACTATTTACTGTATGTAGGGAATAAAACAATAAAGTGCTGTAATGAAAAAATAAATAAATAAATAAATACAAGTAATCCTTAACACTGACACAATGATGGCAGTACAGTGGTGCTTCACCTTACGAAATTAATCCATTACAGAGCCTTTTTCTTAACCTGGATTTTTCGTAAGTTGAACTGATTTTTGCATGTAAAACACGTGATTCGTTCCAAGGCTCCCAATACTACCCCCTAAACCCTTTAAAAATTATAAAAGCAAACCTTTTAAGACCTCCTCCTGCTTCAATATTGTACCGATGGTAGACGGGTTTGGCCTTTGTGATATCACGAGCCCGCTTCCACTTTTCACTCACACCGGAAATTATACGCATGCGCGCGTGTGCGCGCGTGTGTGTATGTGTGTGTGTGTGTGTGTGTGTGTGTGTGTGTGTGTGTTGACCATGTCTTCTTAGCAGAGTTATAATCTTACAAATGTTTATGGAAGGTTAAAGGCCTGAGTCAAAAAACAGTAACTCTGTCCTTTACACGAAAAGCATTATAGGAGATGCAGCTCCATAATAGCCAATGGGAGGGAGCTGCGTCATCCCACCTAGCCAATGGGAGGCCAGTGGGGCGGGATGTTGAGAGATAGCCAATGGGAGGGAGCTGTGTCTTCCCTCCTAGACAATGGGAGGCCAGCGGGGCGGGATGTTGGGAGATAGCCAATGGGAGGGAGCTGTGTCTTCCCTCCTAGCCAATGGGAGGCCAGCTGGGTGGGATGTTGGAAGATAGTCAATGGGAAAGCAGCTCGTGCATTGTTTGAATGTTTGAATGGCGCGTTTGAATGTTTGAATGGCGCGTTTGGCTCGTTTCGTAAGGAGAACTTGTTTTGTATACAGAGACAAAAAATTTTGGAAAATGTTTTTCGTAACCTGAATTTTTTGTTTGCTGGGACTATCGTAAATTGAGGTACCACTGTATTTACTTCGCACCATTTCAGGAACACTATCTTATAATATCTTATCCAAAAACTTATCCAGAGTGACTACACTTATCAGTCTTTATACAACTGAGCAATTAAGGCTTAAGGATGTTGCTCAAGTATCCAACAGTGCCAGGTAGGTGGAACTGTGCCTTAAGCCATCAATCTATGGATTAGTAATCCAGTGCCATAACCATTGGGCCACCACTGCCTTCTGCCTAAATTCTTTCCCTGCACATCCCAATGCATTATGTGTTACGGTGAGGACACTGTGGTAACCAGTTCATGTGTAAAAATGATTTATCCTGCTCCCTGAACCATTCTTTGACAGTCTGAGCCTGAAGAATGCTAATATTGTTGTCCTGGAATGATCCCATGCCATCAGTAAAGAAAAGCCATTGACGAGGCAACATGGAGGAAACGGAAGTACTGTACCCAGAAGAAACCTATGCAAACCCCAGACAGAAATGCCCTTATTGGTTCTGGGATGGAAACCTGGACCTCTTGCTTTAAGGTACATGTGCTAACCACTACACCACTGTGCCGCTTTAAGCTCATTCACCACCATTTAAATGAACTACCACAACACAACGCAACAATGAAGTGCTCCTGTTGAGATGCTATTTGAATTGAATTATCGCCAAAGAAGTTCCCTGCACTATTTTCTGTGCTATTTTAAGGCTGTGTGTGTGTGTGTGTGTGTGTGTGTGTGTGTGTGTGTCTGGAAAACCCTCATTCTATACAATCAGAAACTAGCCAATCAAAGCTCAACCCTCCATAATGCTTTCCAAAGCAACAAGGATGATGTTTTATCCATGTCCTCCTTCACTTCCAGGTCACTGAAGGCCTGTGCATGATAATCATCATCATCGGCATGGCACACTGCTTTCCTGTTACTTGAGGATGAAGTGTAATGTGTGTATTCAGTGTTGTTTGGCCGTCTACAAACACTACTGGGAGCCTCTATACTGGCTTGTGTGAAGCTGGCCTAATAAACAGACAGGACAATGAATTTTGCTGCAAGGCTACTGTGGGTTGGGTTGGGTTGGGATGGGATGTTAGGGGAAGCAAAAGAGGAGATGCAGTAGTGAGAGCTGATAAAAGGTTTGCCCACATCTCCCTTAGGCTTCTGTTACTAAGCAGACACAGCATTCAGGATCTGGCCTTTACAAAGCAAACACAGCACACACGCTGGTGAGCCTCCATTGTACAATTACATACTATGGAGTCTCCGGGACCAAAATGTACACTTATGTTTTATACCTAACACATGCACCGAATGGTTGGAGGTCTAGATTTTTAGTATACAATGGGTTGCCGGTTGAAAGTTCGTCATGTTGCATCATTAGGTTACACTGTCAATTATGATGAAAAAGACTCAGTGTCATAGTCTTGCTGTCTCCTGTATGATACTGTACAGCAGGGGTCCCCAACCTTTTTATCACCATGGACCGGTCAACGCTTCACAATTTTACTGCAGACTGGGTGTGCGTGTGTGTGTGTGTGTGTGTGTGTGTGTGTGTGTGTGTGTGTGTGTGTGTGTGTGTGTGTGTGTCCTAAATTGCTTATATTGTAAATATAATTTATTTATATAAATTATTATTATTATTATTATTAATGATAATAATAATAATAGTAATAATGATAATAATAATAATAATAATAATAATAATAATAATAATTATTATTATTAATGATAATAATAATAATAGTAATAACGATAATAATAATAATAATAATAATAATAATAATAATAATAATAATAATAATAAGCACTACATGAATGTTATTTTTCAACAGCTGAAATAAAGTTGGTTGGGAAGTAGAGCTTGAACTTTTCTTAAAAAAAAAAAAAAAAAAAAAAAAAAAAAAAAGACAGGTGATGGTGCACCAGCTGGGAGAATGAAAGCTCAGGTTCAGTCTCACCCAAAATCCCCGCTATTGTTTGAAACACGTCCAACTCGCCTCTGTTCACATGCCGTCCCCTTGTGGGTTACATTTTAGCGCTCAAATGACCGACATGTAACCGAAAGAATCCGGTCATTTTTCAAAATAAAAAAATTTTCAAAAAATAACAAAGATCGTTCAGACTCAGATTATAATACATAAATCGGAAATAATGAATTATTTCTTCTGCGGACCGGTACCAATTGAGCCGCAGACCGGCTGTAAATATTTCATCTCACCAAACGTGTCACTGATAATATACTTTTCATACTGTGGTTTGTTTCAGTGGTTGTTTGCCAAATTTGGAAGAGCAAAGTAATTTTGTCTCTTGTTGTCTGATAGTTTATTAGTTGAGCATTTGCCAAGTAATGTTTTCCAAAATTCTGCCAAATGTAAAAGATACATGACCGCAATCATACAGCGATAGAAAACTGTCGACTGATGCATATCGTCTTAAAACCTGATGTCAAAAAAGTCATTTTTTCAACAGCCAATTGCGTTCATTAATGTTGGTTCCAGGAACTACTTCAAAATCTCACCAGACCATCGCAGAGTCAACACACAAGTGATCACATGCACATCTAGGGACAAAGTGAAACAGTCAAGCAGCCTAGCAATGTTTGTCTTTGTACTGTGGAAGCACACTGGAGCAACCAATGTATCCAAGTATGGCGAGAACGTGCAAACTAACTCCACATAAAAATGCCCTTGCCATGCCCAGGACCTTCTTACTGTGAAGATGACATGCTAACCACACTGCCACCACACTGCCACCACTCCTCATCACGGAGCAGTTTTATAAAAATCAAAATTCCTGTTATTCTAATCACAAATTCACAGGTAAAAGCGAATTTATTATACCAGATCTAGCAGTGGCTGGAGGTCCAATAAAATGCGCATTCGGTGAATTGGCTGTGTTTACTGTGTAATAGTTTGCTATACCCTGCCTTCAGTGGGGCCGGTGGCATAGTGATTAGGGTGCTGTGTTCATTATCAGGAGGTTGTGTGTTCAAATCCCAGTTAGACCCCCACTGTGCTAAGACCCCTTGGCAAGGCCTCAACCACAAGTGTGCCTCTGTTCAAAAAAAAAAAAAGGAAGGTAAACTATGGTAATTAGTTGCAAAAGCAGCTAATCGTCACTGAAGTTCAGTTTTGAGTCGATAAAAGAACCAAAACCTGAAGCAGGATGAACTCCAGAGTTACATTTCATTCCCACTTATTATTTTAATTAGCTAATAAATGATTAATCAAACAAAAGTTGTAGTTTTTCTCCAGTGACTTTTCCATTCCATTGAGTGCAACATCAGCAATGATTGAAGATCAAGGTGCAAGACCAACTTTCTGCTTCGTCATCCGTTTCTCAAGCACCATAATCATCATAACTTCAAACGCACGACAGCTCCGGGCTAAACCACACATCCTGAGCACTGACACACCTGTGCAATTACCTCGCTTCTGTACCCGCCCATCAGCAGGACTGTAATCTCCCTGCGAATGATGGATAACTCCATGTCTGATTTTTTTTTTTTTTTTTTACAACACAACTATAGGATTCTTGAATTTGATTGGTCGGCAGGCGTTGATTCATGTTCTAGAACCACGGCTAGTTTATAGGATAGTTATTCCAGGTTTTTGTAATCGTAGAAGGTAACAGTGTTAAAGCTTTCTAACTGAGGGGAAACGAATTTCTGCCTGACATTATACAGGGATTCTTCACTTTACGTGGTGAATTTGGACCGAGATCCCCACGCGACCATCGACATCCGCAAAGTATGATCAGCACCCCCACCCCTCCTACTGACGTATATGTACATGTATATGTGTATATAATATCAATAAATACATATTCAATGCTATAAATGCTTATAGTAACAATTAAACATTCAAAAATAATGCATAAGATGTAAATAAAATATAAATACACAAACATAGAGATGGTATTGCATGAGAAGAAGACGATACACACACACATGCGCTGCACACGCAGATGCAACAATGCAACTAGTTTGATGGGAGATTTTGGGTTGTTTTGTGTTTGTTTAGTGTTTTCTTTTGCATAATTGGCCTTGTTTTTGTGGCATTTCCCTTAACTTTTCACCCCATTCTTCCTTAATTTCCTTATTTCTTAATTCGATGAATATTTATTTATTTATTTATTTTTTTAAAAACCGCGATGCACTGAAGCCGCATGAATTGAAGCGCAAAGTTGTGAGGGATAACTGTATTTTCAATATTTGTCCCACATGCCAACCAACTTGATTGATTTTTTCCTAGCTAGTTTAGTTCAGTTCATTTTCTGTAACCGCTAAATCCTAATTAGGGTCAAGGGGAGGCTGGTGCCCATCCCAGCCGACTCAAGGCGAGGGCAGAGTTCACCCTGGACAGCTCGCCAGGCCATTGCAGTTTTCCTAGCTAGTGTGTTTGGGTAACTATCCATCATGTATAATCCTAATTAGGGTCATGGGAAGGCTGGTGCACATCTCAGCCGACTCTGGGCGAGGGCCAGACAGGTACACCCTGGACAGCTTGCCAGGCCATCGCACACTGACAGCTATGTAGCCTACACTTGTCGAAAGTCTAGTTGATACATTCTTCTTCCCCCTTCGGCTGTTCCCTTTTTCTCAGGGGTCGCCACAGCGAATTATCACGTTTGATTTGGCGTAGGTTTTTACGTCAGATGCCCTTCCTGACGCAACCGTTTTAGCAAGGGACATAAACATGCTGACGGCTATGCAGCCTACTTTTTGCAAAAGTCAGCAATGGTTCTTTTACATGAACCTCGAGCTGGGAAAAAGGTCTCACAATGTTAAAGAATATTTTTTTTTAATATTTCCAGATTCTTTGGTTCGAAGGGTTGAACAGAAGCGTAATTTTTAGCACATCCACTTCACATCAAGAAGGCCTGGGTTCGATTCCCGCTATGGGCGTCTATATGGAGTTTATATGCATGTTCTCCCTGTACTTGCATGGGTTTCCTCCCACACTCCAAAAACACACAGTGGGCTAATTGGCTGTTCCAAGTCACCCCTAGATGTAAGTGTGAATGGTTGTGTGAGTATTGTTCCTGCGATGGCTGTACAGGGTGTACCCCGCCATCACCTAGAGTCGGCTGAGATGGGCACCATCTCCACGACCCTAATTAGGAATAAGCGTCTTACCAAAATGAACGAGAATTCGGTTCGATTCATCTACAAACTATAATGCAGACGTCCTCATCCACAGTTCCACCTCTGGTTGAAATTCCAGGGAAATAACCTTTTGTTTAATCCTGAAAACAAACATTTAAACCTTTAGTATCTGTGCAACAGTTACTATTATACTATGAATACACTTTCAGAATCGGGCAGTGATAGCCTGGTAGGAAAAGTGCTGGATCACTGATCATAAAGTTGGGAGTTCAAGTCCCAGTCTACATGGGTTGTCACTGCCCCCCCACCCACCCCACCATGTCTCTCATTGGCTATGGTATGAGATTCATGTGAAAGAACCATTACTGACTTTCGTCAAGGGTAGCTGCACAGACGTTAGCGTGTTTCCACCCTGCAATAGGCGTACTCTGCCCTCGCCTGGAGTCGGCTGGGATGGGCGCCAGCCTCCCCGCGACCCTAATTAGGATTAAACGGTTACAGAAAATGAATGAACGATAAACTTTCAGATAAATATTACAAAAAATATGTGCATTACTGAAGGTGTAATACACCAGTAAATATGCTTTTATGAGTCCCAATGACTACATTTATACATAGAACTCTGAAAAACGTAAACAAACTATTTCAATAGAAATTTATGCCAACAAATACTGTATTTCTAAGGTTAGTTATAATTTGACTATTTGATTGGGAATAATGTGTCTGCCACAGAAATTACAGCCTTACTAACCTCAAACTCAGACCGACGACCATACACTTAGTGTGTTTATTTTGACTGCAAAATGCAGCAGGCTCACAAAACACATAATCTGTCTCCTCTTATTAGATGCTCTCATGGGATATTATACACCAACCCACAGAACCACAAACACACATTTACCGGGACCACACACTCACTCTCATTTTTCGTAGCATGTTTGCATAAGCTTATGTCAGACTTTAGCTAGCAATTAATCAAACTAGCTCACGTCAGGCAGACCCCACATCTTCAACACATCAACACACATGGCGTGTTAACACTACTCCGAGCTTAGAGGAATGGTACTTTTTCAAGTCTATGTTATGAGGATTTCAACTTCGTACGCCAGTCATTACAACAAATATGGTGGAGTGACAAAGTAGTGTCGTTTGTCCAATAATACAATATCAGAAAATGTTAAAATTCTTGAGCAGCACAGCAATTTGCTGACAAAGTGACATAATACCCTTCAATTAATGATTTCATGCTGTGGGATGACTGTGAAATATGTTAATTTCTCTTGTGACTTACTTTGTAGCCGCTCTAAACTAAGTTTCTCGAAAGGAGAAAACACTAAAGGAGAAACTTTTTGCCTCAGACTACAACGAAGTACCGGCGCTGGAGAAACGTTAAATTAACGAATCCCTTCATCATATCAATGATTATACTGTTTTACCTCTGCCAACGAAGTTATGTTCATCGTTCATTTTCTGCAACCGCTTAATCCTAAGTAGGGTCATGGGGAGGCTGGCGCCCATCCCAGCTGACTCTGTGCGAGGGCAAAGTACACCCTGGACAGCTCACCAGGCCATCGCAGGGCGGAAACATGCTGACGGCTATGCGGATACTCTTGTCGAAAGTCAACAATGGTTCTTTCACAGCCTCACACCATAGACAGTGAGAGGCATGGCCGGTGGCGTAGTGGTTAGGGTACATGATCACGAGGTTGTGTGTTCAAATCCCAGTTTGAACCCCACTGTGCTAAGACCCTTGAGCAAGGTCTTAACCACAAGAGTGTCTCTGTTCACCCTGCAGTATACCTAGTAAATGGGTACCAGTGAAAAATATACTGGGAAGGTAACCTGTGATGGACTAGAGTCCCATACAGGAGGAGTTGAACTCCTAGTCGCTTCACACTATGGAAACCGGGGAAAAGTACTGGTCCGATGAGCCAGTATGGCTCGGGTGTAAAAAGCCCAACGGACTTTACCTGTTTTTTTCACAACATAGACAGTGAGAGACATGGCCGGCCTTTGATAACCCAGTTAGCTGCACTGGGGGGACAGTGACAATCCGTTGAGAGTGGGGCTTGAACCCCTAACCTTAGGATCAGTGCAGCACCTTTATCACCAGGCCACCACTTCCTGTAATGAAGTTATGTTTTGCTATCAATTTGTTGGTGTGTGCTTGTTCGCAAGATTACACACAACAAAGTTATGTTCAAATTTTCAGGTAATTTCTACCAAAGTTGACACTTTGGACAAGGAAGACTCCATTAGATTCTAGATATTATCCGGATCAATTTCTGGATCCTGGAATTTTTTTAAAGGATTCTTTACGATTGTGAGATGGGACAATTTTTTGGAAATGTATTATTACAGCATGCCCCATTCTGTATTTATTTATTTTTAATATTTCGTCAATTTTTTGCTTGGTAGGGTTTTTTTTTTGTTGTTGTTGTTAATAACAATACTTTTTTAAAGGTTTTGTGGCATGTCTCGCGTACAAGTCCTTATGAATGTGATGATAATATACCATATTAATATCCAAATGAGTAGATTAATATAATCTGTAGGGTTTGAATTACAGAAGGTACTACCCTACTGTCAGAACTTCTACTGTTGAGGAAACATCTACACCTTCTGACCTTCTGAATTTGTCTAGTTCTGTAGTATTTTGTAAACACAAAATACATTTTTTTTGGAAACATAAATCCCTGTGCAACTGAAGGCAGATCATGCCATAGTTTATTTAATCAAGTCACATTTTAAATCATTTCCTTCCCTCAAGCTGATATGAAAACATTCCGGATACTTAATCTTCTTGATATTCGATCCATGTGTGCAAAAGTGGGTTTGACGCCATAATTATTAACTAGGAGGGAACCGGTGATTGCTTAGCTACCTGACCGGAGAACAACCTTAACATCAAGTCTTATGGCTGACATGACCTTTGCACCCACAGAAAGACACTTGGTCTCTCACCAAACAGAGGAGTGTTTGGGGAAGGGTGGGTTGACAAGGCCAGCTAGTCTGCTGGTGACATCTTAGTCTTGCCAAAGATCTCCGGGGGACTTTCACACACACACAAAAAGCACCTATGCTGTAGTCTCTGCTACGTAACAAAAACACACGCACTTTAAGCGAAATGGTAGGCACGGCCTAGCATTCACAATTAACATTGATTTCTGTTGTTTTTGATTTCATGTCCCTTTGAATTGTCCTACAGGCCTGCAGGGAATAAGAGGCTGAGCAAGGGTGGAGAGATCAGGAAAGATGAATAATTTCCTTTTAGACCAGGAAAAGGAGATTATTCTTTTATTTTGACCTATATGGCTTAATCATTCCCCGTTAGAATCAGTTTGCTCATGTTGGCCTGAGAATGCAGAGCCTCTTCGAAACAGGTCAGAGCACATTAGTGAAAATGAAAAGCTGCGAGATCACATATCACATCATATCATCCTCGTGCATCCGATTTCAAAGCAGCAACTGGAGTGCTGTATTCATTGCCCCCCCCCCCCCCACACACACACACCCCACACCCCATCCCCAGGCTGTTCCTGAGCCTCATCTCACAAATAAAGAAACACAGTATGTACTCTCCGAAATCCCCTTCAACCCAGAGTGGCAGATGTTAATTAAAGAAGCTGCTCCTACTGCATAAACATGGCCATGTATTATAGTGATGGACTCCATCACCACCAAAACGCCTGCACCACCATCACCATCATCATCATCATCATCATCATCATCCTTCTTTGGGGTTATAGCTATGATTTCTAGATTTTTTTGGGGTTTCCATACACATCTGGTTGAAGTGACAAGGTTTTTTAGATTAAATCTAATGAAGCCTGGCATGGGTATGCAGTGCATGCATAGGATGGAGAGGAGCTGAGAGAAGCCATGGCGCACCTTCCTCGCCCCTGAACAGCACAGAAACCTCAAGGATCATTTACTCGTGATCACCTCGACGTGTAAAAATCACGAAAACCATTCGAGCTCGACTGTTTAGTGGCAGGATCCGATCACTGGAGGCGCACGCGCACCTGGAGCGCCAGGCAGGTGCTGGTTACGCATGCATGCGTGTGATACATGATAATGTAGAAGACTGGAGGAGAGGCAAAAACGGGTGATCAGGGGGGCACCACCACCACCACCACCACCACCACGACCACCACGACCACCACCACCACCACCACGATCACGACCTCCAGCACCTGAAAGAGATCGCGGATATGGGATGGAGAAATCTGGGCGCGGGGTGTACTTACGCACGGCTTCTAGTTTGGGATCGAGTGCGGCTGCGGTCTGCTGCATTTGGCCTATTTTGCCTTGCAGCAGGCGCACGCGCTGGCTTGTCGCGACGACGTCGTCCTCGAGCTCCTGGAAGATGGAGCACGCGTGTCTGGCCAGGTCGGCGAGCTGGCGGAGGCTGCGCGCGAGCGCCACGTTGCTGATGGAGCGCAGATCCTCGAAGAGCAAACCCTCATCATTCGGTACGGTGTGTCTGCACAGCAGCTGCGGCTCAACGATCCGTTTGGAGAAGGGCATTTTTTTTTTTTTTTTTTTTTTTTTGCAAATCCCAATTCGCTTTGCACTCCTGCGCCACCGTCACCGGCTGCAAACTAATCCAAAGGGGGGAATAGTGAACAAAACAAAAAAAAAAACCCAAAGCTGAAAATTTAAGCCAAACTCCATGGATCCACCATCCGGGCCGCCATGGTTTCATCCATCTATCACTTCATCACCTCGGGATGGAGTGCGCTGGAGGCGGCGGTTCCCCCCCAATGAAAGTCTCCTCTCTCCTCCTCCTCCTGATTCCTGCACGCCTTTCACTCAGCTGCCTTCTTTTCCCTTTTTTTAAACCATCGTTTTTTTTAAAAGACAGCCTGAAAACACGGGATGGATTCAGCGCGAGAGAAACGGACACTCTTGCAGACTTAAACTCTTTTCAGGAGAAAGTAGCCAAGGTGTGCGCGCAAAAAAAAAAAAAAAAATGGTGACGTCATAGATTGACATCAATATTCCTTCTTTATTAGGATTAAAGCCATCAAATTGTAAACATAGCCATGACTAGAACACAGAACTTCCAGCAAGGCGGTGGTACCGGTTGGATCCCAGAACCATGAGTGTATCTGTGTGGACTTTGCTTGGGTTGGGTTTCCTCAGTGTACTCTCTGGGTTTTCTCCCACAGTCCAAACCATGCACTGTAGGCTAAGTGGCTGTTCTAAACCCCCCTGAGCTGTGAAGTGGGTGTGAGTGGTGGCCCTTCAATAGCCTGGCAAATTGTTCAGGGTGTACCCTGCCTTCACCCAGTGTTTTCTGAGATGGTTACAAGCCTCCATGTGACCCTAATTCGGTTTATTTTAGAAAATGAATGAATGGATGAGTATAATAGTTTTCCCATATGATTTTTTATACTGTTGTTTATTCATTTATTCCTTATCATCAAAACTTATCTTTGGTCAAAGCACTCATTTAAGAATGTATTTGTCACATTTCTGGTTGTACAAAAGTCAAATTGATAATAACTCTAACACCAACAACATATAACGTTCATTTCATTTCATTTTCTGTAACCGCTTAATCCTAATTAGGGTCGCGGGGAGGCTGGCGCCTATCCCAGCCAACTTCGGGCAAGGGCAGAGTACACCCTGGACAGCTCGCCAAGCCATCGCAGGGCGTAAACACGCTGATGGCTTTGCAGCTCCTCTTTACGAAAGTCAGCAATGGTTCTTTTACATGCCTCACACCATAGACAGTGAGAGACATGGCCCGCCTTTGATAACCCAGTTAGCTGCACTGGGGGGGACAGTGACAACCTTGTGGAGAGTGGGACTCGAACCCCCAACTTTTGGATCAGCGATCCAGCGCCTTATACCACTAGACCACCACTGCCCCGTATATATAACATATGCAACTATAAGCAAAAGAAAACAAATCACGAAACAACAACAACAACAACAACAACAAACAAAAACAAAGCTATAAAATAGATTAAAGCAAACATATAAAAACATAACATTTATACAGCGATAATAACCAGAGATACTGATGTGGTAATCGCAACAGGCGTGATCTCGCCATTATAAACTATTGGCAGCCATTTTGCTGACGTTGACCTTGACCGACGATGATGCTTTCCAAAACTCATTTTGTCATTTGGTCATAAGTTGCTACAGTGGAAATTTGACTGGGATTTATTCAGCAGGTGTTGTGATTTAGACATGTGTAAGCAAATATAATATAGAGTAGGTAGGTAGGTAAGTCTGTTGGGTTTTTACACCCAAGCCTTGTGGCTCATCAGGCCGGTGCTTATTCCCGGAGTCCGTAGCGTGAAGCGACCAGAAGTTCAATTCCCCCTGGATGGGACACTAGTCCATCGCAGGTTTACCTTCCCAGTATATTTTACTGGTACCCATTTATACTGCTGGGTGAACAGAGGCACACTTGTGGTTGAGACCTTGCCCAGGGGTCTTAGCACAGTGAGGGTCTCAGTGGGATTCGAACTCACAACCTCCTGATCATGAGCGCAGCACCCGAACCACTACACCATCTGCCCCACATAAGATACAGAAATATTATAATAATCATAATTATATAATAAAAACACCAAGAAGCCAGGAGTGAAAATGTATGCAGTATAGTACTTATATCGTAAGAAAAATTTATATATATATATATATATATATATATATATATATATAAAATATGATCTTATAATATAATACAGTATAATATAATCTAAAATGTAACAGGGGCAGTGGTGGTCCAGTGGTATAGGGCACTGGATTACTCATTCAAAGGTTGGGGGTTCGAGTCCCACTCTCCACAAGGTTGTCACTGTCCCCCCCAGTGCAGCTAACTGTGTTATCAAAGGCCGGCCATGTCTCTCACTGTCTATGGTGTAAAGTCCTTTGGGCTTTTTACACCCGAGCCATAGTGGCTCATCAGGCCAATGCTTATCCCCGGTTTCCGTAGCATGAAGCGACTAGGAATTCAACTCCTCCTTAATGGGACACTAGTCCATCACAGGTTACCCTCCCAGTATATTTTTACTGGTACCCATTTATACTGCTGGGTGAACAGAGGCACATTTGTGGTTGAGACCTTGCCAAGGGGTCTTAGAACAGTGAAGGTCTCACTGGGATTCAAACTCACAACCTCCCGATCACGAGTGCAGCACCCTAACCACTACGCCACCGGCCCCACACTGTCTATGGTGTGAGGCATGTAAAAGAACCATTGCTGACTTTCGATAAGAGTAGGCTGCAAAGCCATCAGCGTGTTTCCGCCCTGCGATGGCCTGACTAGCTGTCCAGGGTATACTCTGCCCAAAGTTGGCTGGGATGGGCGCCAGCCTCTCCGTGACCCTAATTAAGATTGAGCAGTTACAGAAAATAAACTGATGATGATGATGATGATGATGATGATGATGATGATAAAACATGACATAATAAAATATAATATAATATAATATAATATAATATAATATAATATAATATAATATAATATAATAATAATCATAATTATATATAAAAACACCAAGTAGCCAGGAGTGAAAATGTATATAATACTTATAACGTATATCTCAAGAGAGGGCAGTGGTGGTCTAGTGGATAGGACGCAGGATCGCTGAATCTAAGGTTGGGGGTTCGAGTCCCCACGAGGTTGTCACTGTCCCCCCCCAGTGCAGCTAACTTGGTTATCAAAGGCGGGCCATGTCTGTCACTGTCTATGGTGAGAGGTTGATGTAAAAGAACCATTGCTGACTTTCGTAAAGAGTAGCTGCAAAGCCGTCAGCGTGTTTCTGTCCCTTGCTAAAAAGGGTTGTGACAGGAAGGGCATCCGACGTAAAAACCTCTGCCAAATCACACGTGCGAATCAGATGATTCGCTGTGGCGACTCCCGAGTAAAAGGGAAAAAGCCGAAAGGAAACTGTATATCTCAAGAAAAAAAAAAATGAAGGACAAGGTAGTAAGAGGTTAATTTAAACAGTAATGGTCAGGGTTTGGTCATCGGGAGACACTGGAGACAAGGGGTTGGTTGTAAGCATAACCAAGTCTGGCATTAAGTCACAAAGTGAAGGAAACGTGTTTTATAAATTGATGGTACAGTTGTGGTGCCATGAGCTTGAGAGCTGTATTTGCTGAAAATGTCGTTAGGCTCCTTTTAAGGATTAAAGTCTTTAAAATGATTTAATAATTGTCCAAATCCAGTGACAAAATGTCTAAGCTGGCAACACTGGACCTGGGCTGAAGTGCACAGCTAATCACATTAAACCTAAAAACATTTCTATTAAGACTGCTTTCACACTTATTACCTTGAATATAAATTCCCTACAGCTGATTTATTGCCATCATCAGTAAGGTTATGTTTTCATTTTTGTTCTTTATTTGTTTTTTCTTACTTTTAGCAGCTCTCTGCTTACAGTTTTTTAATATATTTTTTCATAATTACATTTCTGAACCGCTTAATCATAATTAGGGCCACGGGGAGGCTGGTGCCCATCTCAGCTAATTCTGGGTTCGGGAAGAGTACACCCTGGACAGCTAGCTGTGGCAGTGATGGGCCAGTGGTAGGGTGTTGGATTACTGATTCCAAGCTCGAGGGTTCAAGTCCCATTATCAATGGTTGTCACTGCTGTCCACCCAGTGCAGCTAACTGGGTTAGCGCAGACAGTGAGAGACATGGCTGGCCTTTGATGAGCCAGTTAGCTGCACTGGAGGGACAGCAGTGACAACTGTTGACAGTGGTGCTTGAACCCTCGAGCTTGGGATCAGTAATCCAACACTCCAACACTGCCACAGTTTTTTTATATAATAATCGAAAATGTTGATGATGATAAGGTTGGGGGTTCAAGCCCCACTGTCAACAGCTGTCACTGCTTGTTGCCCCAGTGCGGCTAACTGGGTGATCAAAGGCTGGCCATGTCTCTCACTGTCTATGGTGTGAGGTTAATGTAAAAGAACCATTGTTGACTTTGGGCAAGAGTAGGCTGCATAGTCCTCAGCGTGTTTACGCCCTGCGATGGCCTGGTGAGCTGCTCATGGTGTACTCTGCCCTCACCCGGAGTCTGCTGGGATGGGCGCCAGCCTCCCTGTGACCCTAACTAGGATTAAGCAGTTACAGAAAATGAATGAATGAATGAATGAATGCCCATTTCACATCATTTAACAACAACAACAACAAAACATTGCAGCGAGAAGATCCTTGGTTCGATTCCCAAGGTTCGGCGAGAGCAATTCTATGTGGAGAGGTGCCACTTGGGGCGCTGTATGCTTTGGATCCTTGAACTGAGGAAGGCTTGTGGCCTGCCGGTCTGAAATGTCATAATGTCATGTATTTGGTCCTGTAGAATCTTATGCAAATTGACGGACTTCCTAATCATATACTTGAATTAATAATTGATCAACAGAAGGCAATGGCAAACCACTGCACGATCCTTGCCAAGAAAACCTCCATGAAGATGATAACCAAGGCGTTATCCTTCATGGCAGGTCGCCAGGAGTTGTCCCACAGCTCGGAAGGGACCAGACCAGACCTATATAAGGATAATTGTATGATTTACTGTACTTTCTCAGTATTGGATGATTTATGTGTACTGAAGAGATTTCAACCCTTCAACTTCAATTAGAGGCATGTTGGGTCAAGTTGAGATATGATGTTATGAGGAACCAATTAGAACCAAGTCAAGTTGATTCATGATGTCATAACAGACCAATCAGAATGGAATAAGCAGTAGATATGGCTTTAGTAAACAATTTCAGCAAGTGTGATGCCAGAAAATAAAGGTGAACTGATAAGATGCTGAAGGTAGAACTTGATAAGAAGGAGTCTTGGGGGGGAAGGGAGGAAGCTCCAGCGATAGGTGGACCCCCAACCAAACCCACAGGATTTTAATCATTCACAGAGGGTGTGTTGGTGGGATTGAGGAGGTCCTCGAAATATTCTTTCCACCTCCCGAGAACATCCCCATTCGAGATGAGCAGCTCCCCACTTCCACTGTAAACAGTATTTGTGGAGGACTGCCTCCCCCTCCTGAGGCGTCGGATGGTGGTCCAGAACCTTTTTGAGGCTAACCAATAATCGTTTTCCAGGCTCACCGAACTCCTCCCACATCCGAGATTTTGCATCGACGACTGCTCGGGCTGCAACACGTTTGGCCTGCTGGTCCCTGTCTGCTGCCTCAGGAATTCCACAGGCCAATAAGACCCGATAGGCCTTCTTTTTCAGCTGGACGGCCCCCTTTCACCGCAGGTGTCTATCATTGGGTTTGATAGTTACTGTCACAACAGGCACCGTTGATCTTCTGGCCATAGCTATGGGCTGCAACCTCAGCAATGAAGGGAGGAAATATGGCCCATTCGGATTCCATGTCATCCACCTCCTACGGGACATGGTCCCCGCGACCCGACCCCAGATTAAGAGGATAAAGATGAAGATGAAGATGTACAGTATATATAAAATGTCTTCTTCTTCTTTTCTTCTTTTACTTTCGGCTGCTCCCTTCAGGGGTCGCCACAGCAAATCATCCGCCTCCACCTCACCCTGTCCTCCGCATCTTCTTTTCTGACTCCAACGACCTTCATGTCTTCCTTCACCACATCCATAAATCTCTTCTTTGGTCTTCCTCGAGGCCTTCTGCCTGGTAGTTCCAACCTCAGCATCCTACTGCCAATATACTCACTATCCCTCCTCTGTACATGTCCAAACCATCTCAATCTATATATATAAAATATATAATAATAATAATAATAATAATATTCATATCAAGCATAATTTTTTTTTTTATGTGGAAATACATAAATCCAAAACAGACAGACTCTGAGGTTATAAAGTAGAGGGTTTCAGTGTAGGTGTGTAGTGGAATAATAAAAAAAAATATCAAAGCTTTAAAATAATCCATTCATTTATGGACTGGGGCTAGTCAAGTATTTATTAAGTTTACTATATGCAAGGAAGTTTCCATGGAAATAAACTAAGATGCTTCATTAAGGAAGATATGACTGTTTCCTCCTTTGTGAAAAAAAAAAATTAATTGTTGGTTTTATTTCATTGAAATTGGGTGGATTTAAAAATAAACTTTATTTTTGCACATACTATATACCGCTGTATAGTTTTGCCTCGCAAAATGCACCAAAAGTAATAAGTTACCAGCCATTAAAAAAAAACCCAAACAAACAAAAAAGGACTTCCCCTCCCACACTCTCACTGTGCTTCGATCACCTCAGGCCGCTGGCCCAAGGTGCTACTGCACGCCTCAAGCTCGGCTGCTCTAGACGTGTATGTGTGTGTGTGTGTGTGTGTGTGTGTGTGTGTGTGTGTGTGTGTGTGTGTGTTGGCGAAGTGGTCACCCAGTGTAGCAAGGTGCTGGATTACTGATCCCAAGCTCAGGGTTTCAAGCCCCACTATCAGTGGGATGTCACTGTTGTCCCCCCACTGCAGCTAACTCGGTTATCAAAGGCAGTCTGTGTCTCACTGTCTGTGGGGATTGGTTCATGTAAAAGAACCATTTTTGACTTTTTCCATGAGTAGCTGCACATGTTCCTACCCTGCGATGGCCTGATAAGTTATTCAGGGTGTACTCTGCCCTCCCCAGAGTTGGCTGAGATGGGCAAATGGAAAAAAAAAAAATTGGCGAATTAGAAATTTCTGCTTGACAACATTGACATCTTTTGTTAATGGAGTGTAACTGCAACTGCTTCACAGGCAAGAATGAGAATTTACAGTGAGAAAAGTGTGAAAAAAGAAAGACTGGTCAAATCTTGTGTGCATGTAGTATTTCTACTAGTCTCCACCTAGTCTTCTGCCTCACTTTTAACTTTTTTATTCAGAAAACATGAGTAGTGGTGGCATTTGGATTTTGTTAGAAATTAAAGCGAATGTTACTACTAGGAGAAATATAATAATAATAATAATAATAATAATAATAATAATAATAATAATAATAATAATAATAATCATCATCATTATCATCATCATCATCATCATCACTCCAGTTTACTCATGCTAGGATGTGTTACAGGACTAATCCCAGTCACTAATTCAAAAATGAAACTTATGCAGATTTGCAGCTTATAAAATGACACGTAATTGTTCAATAAATGAAGCACAGATTGATGATAAAGTGTTGCATTACTTCCTGTATGATCTGTTAATCTTTCTCGAAGATTTCTTTTGAATATCAGTTTCATGTTGAGAAATACTCTGACTTTATTTAGCTGGTTTACTGTGACTGTAATAGACAACTGTGCTCATAATTATAAAAATATGCTTTTATTTCCACACTGAGTCTACATAGGATGAATCAGTCAGATCCTCCAGTCTCAGTTAATCAGCTGCAGTTATGAAGAGATTTTTGTTATTAAATAAAATTAAAGGGGGCATGAGGAATTTATTTATTTTTAATTTATTGTACAGTTCCACAGAAAAGTATAGACATATTTTAGGGAAAAATAAACTTAATAGGCATGAGACAATTCATACCTTTTTATTTTTCTTTAATTTGATCAACGGAATATATACAGTAGTTATTATAAAAGTATAATAAAAGTTGGGCGGCATGGTGGCGTAATGATTAGCAAGCCTGCCTCAAAGCAAGAAGGTCCTGTGTTTGATTCCCATCCCTGACGTTTCTGCGTACGTGAGTTTGTACGTTCTCCCCGTGTTTGTGTGGGTGTTCTCTGGTACTCTGGTTCCTCCGTCAGTCCAAAAACATGCACAGTAGGTTTGACTGGCTGTTCCAAATCACCCCTAGGTGTGAGTGTGAGTATCAATGGTTGTGTGAGTGTTGGCCCTATGGTGGCCTGACAAGCTGTCCAGGATGTACCCTGCCCTCACCCGGAGTCAGCTGAGATGGGCACCACATTCCCTACGACCCTAATAGTATTAAGTGGTTCACAAAATGAATGAAGGAATAATAAAAGTTCATTCATTTTTTGAACCGCTTAATCTCAGATGACTCTGGGTGAGGGCAGAGTACACCCTGGACAACTCGCAAGAAGATCACAGGGCAGAAACACACTGATGGCTACTCTTGGTGAAAGACAGCAATGGTTGTTTTACACACCTCCCACTGTAGATAGTGAGAGACATGGCCAGGCTTTGATAGCCCAGTTAGGTGCACTGGGGGGACAGTAGTGAAACCGTTGACAGTGGGGCTTGAACTCCCATCTTAGGATCGGTAATCCAACATCTTCTCACCCGGCCACCACTGCCCCACTAATAAAAGATGTTAAAGCCAATTCATTACATATTATTTTGTATGGAGGTAACCCCGACTTGCTTCACAGTCGACTGAGATGGGCACCAGCCTCCCTTTGACTCTAATTTGGATTATTAGAAAATGAATGAATGAAGGAAAGTAGCATGTTGCAATCATTTGCTTTTCTTGTACTGTACACTACCAGTTAAAAGTTTTGGAACACCGCTATTCTTTCCTATTTCTTTTAACTAATGCCAGAGTTTACACCAGAGTCTACACCCAAGTCCAGGTCTATATGTATAACAGTGGTCCCCAGACTACGGCCCGCGGGCCGGATACGGCCCCCCCCCCTCCACATTTGGCCCGGCCCCTTGAACAATTCCAGAGACGCATTATGATTACTTTTTTTAGTCTGGCTACACAATCAAGACTAATGCACACCTAGAACCTAGAATATGACATTCTATTCCACCCTTCTGCCGTTTGTGCCCCTATCTGAACCCCACCCCCCCACAAGAAACAAAAATCCGAGACTCTCCCCTATCCAATAGAACGGAATAATGGTGAAAAGTTTATGGAAGAGAAAAATTGATTCAGAATGCAGGGTATTTAACCTGCAAGTGGACAAACTATTATTTTTTTGTTTAATGCAAAGAAAAGGTTGTTTGTATCATCTGTCAAGAGGCAGTGGCGGTATTCAAAGAATACAATCTGCGCCGACACTCTGAATCTCGTCACAAAGACAAGTCTGATCGCTTCCAAGGCCGAATATGAGTAGACAAACTCTCAAAGCTAAAATGTGGACCGTTAGCTCAGGAGAATACATTTGTATGCCAGGCTTGGCTCAACCAGTGGTCTGTTCGGGCAGCTTTTGGGGTTGCTCAACTGATAGCAAGCAACATTTGAAAATTTTCTTTTATTATTTATTTCCTGACTTTCTTCTGTTAAGGTCCCGGAAAGGGTGACTAATATTTGGTTATGCTTGGCTTACTAGAAAACAGTAATTGTTCACGTTTACGCAGCCCTGCAATGGTCACACGTTTACTGTTACAAATTGACCTCAGCCCCCCCCATCAGTGAAGGGGCAAATTTATGTGGCCCTCGCGGGAAAAAGTTTGGGGACCCCTGATGTATAATATACATTGCACCGTAAAAAGTGGGACCATCAGATATGGAAAAAGCTGTAAGCGAGGATGAGTTTGCATCAGGATGTACTGTGGTAGATAACATTTGTTTATTTATATGAGAAAAGGCTTTTCAGGTCCAGTATATGTAAACACAATGCAGGGTTGTATGCTATAGCTGATTGATTCGTTAAATTTCTATGCACTTTTACTTATAGTTATTTATATTATATAGGTAGCAGTTATTGCGACTTATATAAGCTGAAATGTCAACATCATATTGTCACGATTTCACACTCTCTTGAATCTGAAACAGACTGCAAATGTTGGCTTCAAACAGGTTGCACACTCCTTGCATCAGTGCCCTGCCCTTAATAAAGCTCTTGTGGATGAATGATCACAAATCTCCACAGCGCCACTTCAAAATCTAGTGGACAGCCTTTCCAGAAAAGAGAAATTTATTATAACAGCTAGAGGGACAAAATTTGTCATCAAACTATAAAGAGACACAGATGAGTGTTATCGTCAAGCTGTGCCGAGCATGGCACTTTCAACATTGCATTAATCTTCTTCTTTTTCTTTCAGCTGTTCCCTTCAGGGGTCGCCACAGCAAATGATCTGCCTCCATCTCTTCCTATCCTCTGCATCTTCTACTCTTACTCCAACGACCTTCATGTCCGCCTTCACCACATCCAAAATATATATAGTTTTCTGGATGGGTTGCCTGTGCTATACAGCAGGCCCCCATTTTTCGCGATGGTTCGGTTCCGGCCCTTTCAGCGGATCATGAAAATCCGCAAGTTACTGACGCGGTTTTAAAACCCCATGCATGATATTATATGCGCTAAAATATGCTTGTTAAACACATTCTATAGCCAGTCTTACTCATTAATACAGTAATAATGCAGTAAAATGTTGTAATGATTAAATAAAAACTTTTTAATTTTGTACTGTGATAATATTTATGAACGAATAAAGCGCTTAGGCTCATTACCAGAAGCTAGAGAAGCTGCTGTGTGTTTGAGTGACATCATACCGCTTAAATAATCATTAGAAACACACGGAAAAATGTTTACTTTTCTCAATTCAAGCAATCACGTTGATTACATGTGTGTGAAGGAGGAAAAAAATACGTGTGCACATCATGTACAACCAATCAGCAGGAGGGAGAAACAAAAGCTCTCAGCCATTGGCTAAATTTCAATCACGTGTCAGTTACTTCCTGATTTGTCGCCAGTCCGCGAGTATGCGGGGGCTGCGAGCGTTGATCCGTGAATGATCAAGGGCCTACTGTATTCAGTCATTTATTTTCTAAGTAGGGTCGCGGGGAGGCTGGTGTCCATCTCAACCGACTCTGGGTGAGGGCAGAGTACAATCTGGACAGCTCGCCAGGCCATCGCAGGGCAGAAACACGATGACGGCTATACAGCTACTCTTTACGAAAGTGAGCAATGGTTCTTTTACATGACTCTCTCACCACAGACGGTGAGAGACATGGCCGGCCTTTAATTAACCCAGTTAGCTGCACTGCGGGTCTGTGGAATATAAGTCCAAAAAAAAAGCTAAAAATAATTAAAGTGTATTTATATGTGAAATGCATACTTTATTCAGCTCATAAGCTTGATAACTACCCGGGTGCAAACAAATTATCTTTGATTCTATTTGCTCATTTTATGAAAGTTATATCAGCACGAGCAAAGATAATGAACAGCAATTCAAATGACTCAACACGGAAAGACTAAAGTCTGAAATATATAGCGGTGTAATCAGGATCGCTATCTTGATTGTTTAGCGTGATAATACAGATCTCTGAACAGGCAAAATGCACGTTAACAACTGCCCCAGGACGCATAAGTAACAGTCTAAAAAACGTGCCGTGGAGAAAGAACATGCTAATGATGAATGTTTAATAGGATTTTAATATGACGTCTCAGTGACATTGATCATGGCATGGCATGGCATGGCATGGCATGGCATGGCGGTTGGTGCCAGATTTGGCCTAGCTGGTTTAAATATGCTGGCAGAGTAGTATGGTGGTCAACATATCCACCTTACAGCAAGAAGTACTGTACATTGGTTCGAGCCCCGAGCTTGGATGTTTCTGTGTGGAGTTTGCACGCTATCCCCATGTTTGCGTGGGTTTCTTCCGGGCACTCCAGATTCCCCCCAACAGTCCCAAGACATGCAACAGGCAAATTTGTCATTTCAAATTTCCCCTAGGTTTAACTATGAATGTTCAGTGTCCTGGTCCCGTGATGGTCTGGCAAACCGTTCAGGGTGTACCATGACTTTTGCCCAGTGTCTGCTAAGATAGGCTTCAGTTTCTCTGTGATGATAAAATTCAGATTTTCTGGGATGCAAACCATTGAATTTTACACATTATGGCCTACAAAACAAAACAAAACAAAAAAAGCCTTGACTGACGGGTGCCTGTTGATGAGAGTGGTCAAGAGAGGGATGTCCAGGACGGTGTGAGCCGACTGAGAGATACTGACCGAAATACAGGAATCTGAGGCTGCAATGGGACACTGGCACCTGAAAGTGCAGGATTTCTACGTCATGATGCTCTGAACGTAACCCAGATCAATTTTTTCCTCCTGCAGTTGCAGAAAAAACTGTTCCTCTTTCTAGAGTGCAATTCAGGAACCAGACAGGGGAATTCTGTAAGAGTTTTGAATATTTCATCAGCTTTTTCCTCAGCGCTGTGCAGACTATATTCAGATGTCTTCTTTTTGCAACAGCATGAAAAATCCAATCGAAGCATAAATAAAGCTGGTGACCTTGCAAAATATATCCTTTAGTTACAACACATTTTTTGCTGAGTCATTCTATTTATCTATATATTTATATATTGACTCAGAATAACAACTAGACTCTGGCCCGTGATGGTCGGGCAAACTGTCCATGGTGTACCTCGCCTTTACATTAGCAGCATTTGGCAGATGCTCTTATCCAGAGTGACTTACAATTAGCATTTTTTTTAAGTACCGTACAACTGAGTAATTGAGGGTGAAGGGCCTTGCTCCAGGGCCCAACAGTGGTGATGGTGGGGCTTGAACTGCTGACCTCCGGATAAGTAACCCATCACCTTAACCACTAAGATACTACTTCCCTTCACCCAGTGCCAACTGAGATAGGCACCGCCTTAGCAGGATTATCCAATAGAAGCAAATTTTAGAAAAACTGATTACAATCAATTACATTTAGCGGACGACATAAGTATTTGCTATCATCTCTTGCTGTGGGGAATCCCACTTTAGTTAACGTGTTTTGACGGGCAGTGGTGGCCTAGTGGTATCGGACGCTGGCTGGCTGATCCTAGGGTTGGAGTTTTAAGTCCCACTCTCCACAAGGTTGTCACTGTCCCCCCAGTGCACCTAACTGGGTTACCAATGGCCGGCCATGTCTCTGACTGTCTATGGTGTGAGGTTCATGTAAAAGAACCATTGCTGACTTTCGACAAGATTAGCTGCAAAGCCGTCAGCGTGTTTCCGCCCTGTGATGGCCTGGCGAGCTGTCTAGGGTGTACTCTGCCCTTGCCCAGAGTCGGCTGGGATGGGCGCCAGCCTCCCCGCGACCCTAATTAGGATTAAGTGGTTACAGAAAATGAACTGATGAATGTGTTTTGACAATGGCTTGCCTCAAAGGACGAAGGTCCTGCGTTTGATCCTGGGCCCGGCAAGTACAGGTCTGTGTGTCGTTTGCATATGTTCTCCACGTACTTGTGACATTACGCTAATAGACTGTTCCAAATTGCCCATATGTGTAAGTATGGATGCCAGTGCTTGTGCATGTTGGCCCTGCAGTGGACTGGTAAGCTGTTCAGAGTGTACTACTCCCCTTTGCCCAGATTTGGCTGTGATATAGTCCAGCCTTCCCTTGACCCAAGTAGGACTAAGTGGTTTGATGAATGAATGAACGAACACGTTTTGATAAGAAAAATCCATTTAAATTTTATTTTTTTTACTAACTGTAGACTAACTACATGATTGAGCCACAATAATTAAACGTTATATAAATCTCATATCAGTATCATATAATATTTGCTAGTTATTTTACATAAGATTGCTGGTAAAGTTGGCTACTGGTAATCTAATAATCACTTATGAAAAAATATGATGGATTTTAATAATTCTTTGGCGGTGGTAGAAGTGTAATACTGTATTCTCATAATTAGTCATTGAGATGGAACAAAAATACCAAAAATACCATATTCGTACAAATATCTTTGTTATGAAGCGAATTACATGTAAATTCTGGAGAAGTTTCAGGGTTAGTCTACACTTAGTTTCAGTGTCACTTACAGCCAGATCAAGAAGTCGACTGGGTGTTAAGGGAACACCCACCCAACACTTCTTGAAATAGAATTATTCCACAACAATGATATTTCTTTCTTTCTTTCTTTCTTTCTTTCTTTCTTTCTTTCTTTTTTTCTTTCTTCACTCCATTTTCATTCTATTGTAGCATTACAGGTCACATTTCACATGCTACTTTACCGTACACAACAACAACTACAACAAACAATACATTTTATCCTCAGTTCTTGTGTTAATTTGACTGATTATATAAAATATCTTTTTGCAGATCACCATGGAAGTTCTACCTGATGCAAAACTTTGAAAAGGAAAATTCTGTTGAATTTTAGAGAGTATCTGCAAAAACTTTGGATCATGTTTTTAAAATGTATTTATTCATTTATTTTCATAAATGGTTGAAGACTTGTTGATTGTTGACATTTTGGTTCATGTAAGGGAATTTGTGGTTCTCGGTGGAGTTTTGCACTCTCTGGATGTCCTTTTTAGTCTATTAGTTAAACATATTCTTCTTTTCCTTCTTTTCCTTTCGGCTGTTCCCTTCAGGGGTCGCCACAGCAAATCATTTGCCTCCATCTCACCCTGTCCTCTGCATCTTCTTCTCTTACGCCAATGACCTTCATGTCCTCCTTCACCACATTCATAAATCTCTTCTTTGGTCTTCGTCTAGACCTTCTGCCTGGTAGTTCCAACCTCAGCATCCTACTGCCAATATACTCACTATCCCCTCCTCTGCACATGTCCAAACCATCTCAATCTAGCCTCTCTGACTTTGTCTCCAAAACATTTTACATGTGCTGTCCCTCTGATGTACTCATTCCTGATCCTATCCATCCTCGTTACTCCCAAAGAGAACCTCAACATTTTCAACACAATCTCCGCTACCTCCAGCTCTGCCTCCTGTCTTTTCCTCAGCGCCACTGTTTCTAAACCATACAACATCGCCGGCCTCATCACCATCTTGTAGACCTTTCCTTTCATTTAAACATATTATGTTGAAAATATTTCATTGTCAATATTTCAAATATTTTTCATGACATAATCAACCAAAAACAAAATTGTATTGCAATGCTCTACAGACCTAGAAAGGTGCAATTTCACAGAGAAAAACTGTTAAAACAAGGATATGTAGGCGTGTTGACAGAAAACCACTCTTGCTTTATGTAAAATCTGAAAATTGATGACAAAAATCTGAAAAGGACTCTGCACGTCACACTTTCATTTACTTTTAAGATACATCTGTGACCTATCTTACCGTGGGCGGATTTTTAGTGAGTACTGTGGTTTGCTTATCTGCTCTATATTCTTATACACTTAACCAGTCATTTCCCGAACAGGTGGGTTTTTTTTTTAATTATTTAAACTTTAAATATGTTATTAATTTCATATTGCATTTTATGGAACGTCATAACAATGATAAAAATAATATACAGAAACATCCATATCAACTTCAGCCAAGGGAGTGGGGTGTATTTGTGAGAAAGTGAAGGGTCAGTTCTGAAACCTCAAGTGTTGGAAACAGAAAAAAATGGACAATTGGAAGGATCAGAGTTAAAGGTGCACAAGGTTGAATTTTTATTGTAATGGGGAACTAAGTCTTGCATGTCCAGTCTAAAATTTCTGAAACGGTTACCGCTATAATATAATGTTAAAACAAAAGTAATGGAAACAAGACAACTGAGATGACGCCATATTTATTGCAGTAGACAAAAAAACAGTAAACACTCAGCTGGATCTTAACTGACTGCAAATAATATCTCCGAATCATAGCATGAAAGGCCTGGGTGCGAGTCCAGAGTCGGGTGAGATTTTCCCCTACCTCCACGCAAGTCTGGCAAGGTTAGACGGTTTGGCAAATGAATTCCTACAGACTTTTATGAAAAATTACTGACCTCATAATAAAAACTTTCCTGAACTCATCTGAAAACTCTCACACTCATACTGAACATTTATTTGAACACATTTACAGTATACAGCTGTGTCAGTGTTTCCATCTCATGCAGACTGAAAGAGCCTTTTACAATAAATAGTACAAAAAATGTTCTTACTTGAGTCACCCTGGTACATAATTTAAATGTTTGTGGTTTCTAGCTGAACCTCACATTTGTGCTTCAATTAACAACTTTCCCAAAAGTTCTTCAGTGTATCATCTGACCTTTTGTATGCAGCAACATAAATACAACACAACCTTTATTACTTTTATTCAGTTGTAATTTTCATAAACACTCTCATGAAGTAAAGTAGATTATTGTAATTTTAGGGGAACAGGGATCCCTCACTTTTTGCCGTTAATGGGGACCAAGACCACAAACCCGGCGACTGCTGATTTCCATGAAGCAGGATCGACCCCCCTGACTGACGTATATGTTCATGTATATCTTCTTCTTCTTCTTCTTCTTCTTCATCTTCTTCTTCTTCTTTTCCTTTCGGCTGCTCCCTTCAGGGGTCTCCACAGCGAATCATCTGCCTCCATCTCACCCTATCCTCTGCATCTTCTTCTCTTACACCAACTACCTTCATGTTCTGTTCTCCTTCACCACATCCATAAATCTCCTCTTTGGTCTTCCTCTAGGCCTTTTGCCTGGTAGTTCAAACCTCAACATCCTACTACCAATATATTCACTATCCCTCCTCTGTACATGTCCAAACCATCTCAATCTAGTCTCTCTGACTTTGTCTCCAAAACCTCTTACATGTGCTGTCCCTCTGATGCACTCATTCCTGATCCTATCCATCCTCGTTACTCCCAAAGAGAACCTCAACATTTTCATCTCCGCTACCTCCAGCTCTGCCTCCTGCCTTTTCCTCAGCGCCACTGTTTCTAAACCGTACAACATCGCTGGCCTCAACACTGTCTTGTACACTTTTCCTTTCATTCTTGCCGATACCCTCCTATCACACATCACACCGGACACTTTTCTCCAACCAGTCCAACCTGCCTGCACGCGCTTCTTCACCTCTTTTCCACACATTCCATTGCTCTGGATTGTTGAGCCTAAGTACTTAAAATCCTCCACCTTCTTTATCTCTGCTCCCTGTAACCTCACCGTTCCTCTTGGGTCCTTCTTGTTCACGTATATGTCTATATAATATCAATAGATACATATTCAAAGCTATAAATGCTTATAATAACAACAATTAAATATTCAAAAATAATTTATAAGATGTAAATCAAATATAAGTGCGCACACACACACACACACACACACACACACACACACACACACACACACACACACACACACACACACGCAGATGCACACCTCACATTAAAATGTAAGTAGTTTTGTTTGGGGGTTTTGGGGTTTTTTTTTTTTTTTTTTTTTTGCATAATTATCCTTGTTTTGTGGCATTTTCCTTAACTTTTCTCTCATTTCCCCTTAATTTCCTTATTTTTAAAATTTTCCATGAATATTTTGGAAAAACCCGGGATGCACTGAAGCCACAGAAACTGAAGCACGAAGTAACGAGGGATCAAAAGGCTTATCACTGGGGCAGTATCCTCTAAAATACATATATTGTTTACCCTTTATTTACTAAGTAAGAACATATACGAGCTTCTTTGACCTTCACAAACATATTGAGGAATCGTGGCAATGCTTTCGTGATATTTATTAAGAAAAATCAATATTCCAAAGACTGATAATTCAAGAGACTTTCAAGTGAGATTTCCCTGGTGAATATCAATTAGTTTTTTGAAGCAAGTTAAAGAAAATCCACTCATTTTTTTAAAGAACGATGATAAGGGTGTGGTTTGAAAGCTGTGTGACGAATGTAACATTAATATTTATACATGCTGCATATTTTTGCAATATTGAACTGTACTCTAATCTCACCAGCTGGCAGTAATCTCAGTACCTTAATGCTGCATTGATATTATGTGGGTTCAGCTTCCCATAAAGCTGTATAAGGAAGATAGTGTTCTATTACAATTGACTGTACTTTGAGCATTGAATTCGCACTAAACCGTACCTGTTTATGTTCATTTTATAGCCGAGTTCAAAGGGTGTTCCTGGAGAAACTTGTTGATAAGTTTGTGACTTTGCTAGACGCCGTCAATGCGCCGGGAAGATGGTTAAGCTTTGCGTCCTAGTTTTGGCCGTGACTTCTGCGGCCTGGGCTCAGACAACTGAAGACGACGCCAGAGAATTCTTGCAGAATTTCGATAGGGATGCATCTCAACTCATGTACCAGTATAGTCTCGCGTCTTGGGACTATAACACAAACATCACAACAGAGAATGCAAACAAATTGGTGAGTGCGGGCTTGTTAATGATGGCAGTGTCTCTGTTCTCTGGTCTTTACTTCCACACGGCAGACATTTTAATCAAGACTATTTTCTTCTGTAATGACAACCAAATGGAAGATTTTAGATATAAATTGATTATGGATTGGGTTATGGATAATTTTTGTTGTCCTTCTTGAAACAAAAATCTTGGCAATTAAATGAGGTTAGAATTCAACAGCTATTCTCTTTTTCTTTTTTTTCTTTTTTTATTATTTTTAATTTGTTTGTAAAGTTCCACTTTATTGATAGATTGTTAGGTGTGAAAAAAAATGTGAGGCGTATACCAGTTCTCAAACCACCTCATTTCATGTGTGTGGTATTGAAGCAAGATATTAGTGGTTTTATCGTGAGAATGATGCGTTATAACGATGTGCTAATGAAACTGTTCCCATAGGCAGCACAGCAGGCAATCTGGAGTGAATTCTACTCGAAAGCCTCAAATAAGTCCAGCGAATTCCCTATCGATACGATTTCTGATTCAGAGATTAGGCTCCAGCTCCATTCACTTCAGGACAAAGGCTCTGGTGTGCTGCCACCTGAAAAAGCCAGCTATGTAAGTACAATGCTATCGTTCTCCTTTAATTGTAGTATTTCTACTTGTAGAAATGATTATTTGCTTGTTTAATAAATCAGTAATCAGCGTAATTGAAAATAGAAGTATCATATGATGCGATTTTATTCAAAATTGTACCATCAAGGTCTTATCAAGTAAAGAAACGTAAACAGAACGTTAGTTAATGATTGCTCAGTAATGTAATCACACATGTGCATCATTCGCTTTGGACATACACTGCTGTATATCTTTTAATGTTAATAGTATGTATATGTATTAAAAAAAAAAAAAAAAAAAAAAAAAAAAAAAGGTTCTTTATTTATTTTTTTAATAATTTGTCTGTGTTGCAGTTAAACAAAGTGATGAATGAGATGAGTACTATTTATGGAACAGCAACGGTGTGTAAAATTGACAACCCATTGGTCTGTGAGACCTTAGAACCAGGTACTGGTACTGGAATTGGGCTTGTTTCTTTCCCTTTTTTTTCTTTTCTTTTCTTTTCTTTTCTTTTTTTTTTTTTTTAAACTTTAAACTTTGATCATTCAGGATTTATTGTATATACTGTGAGGCAAGCAAGAAGGTCCTGGGTTTGAGCCCAGTGCCTGGTGAGGGAGCTTCTGTCAGGGGTTTTGCATGTTCTTCCTGGGTTTCATCTGTTTAATCTAGTTTCCTCCCACAATCCAAAGACATGCACACCAGGCTGATTGGATATTTCTGAATGCCCCTAGGTGTGAATTTGAGTGTGAATGTTTGTGTTTCTGTGTTGGCTCTGTGATCCTGTTGTCCCTGTGACCCGAATAACGAATAAAGTAAATCAGGAAAAGAAATGAAGTGAAGCTCGAGTCAGCCGATTCATAATGTATATTAACAATGCACATAGTATAAGCTTAATAATTCCCAAGCTCATAAACATGTGGTGTGTGTGTGTGTGTGTGTGTGTGTGTGTGTGTGTGTGTGTGTGTGTGTGTGTGTGTGTGTGTGTGTGTGTGTTTTATTAGATTGTTATGGTAAAGTTATCAGTACAGCATTAATGGAGGGCGAGAAAGAGACCGAGAAGAGATTTCAAGTTTTATGAAAGAGGATATGTTCTTCCGGGAAAATAATCATATCATGATGGAACTGCTTATTTTCCTGTAGTTGTGCACCATGGTGATTTATTAGTCATTGTTCCAAACCCAGCAAACTTATTTGAATTACGCTGATGAGGCACTTTGGGCAAACAGCCTGCATTTGTATTACTGTTTTTTTTTTTTTTTTTTTTTTTTTTTAATGCATTGTCCTAACCTCAGCATTAGCAGCAGGGCCACCAGTCACTTGGTGGGACGCTGACGTTGAGCACTGAGGAAGGTGTTGACTTCACATTTGAATTTTTGCCTGTCATGTGAAGTCACAGTTTCTTCAGGAAGACTATTCCACAATCTTTCTGTGGCTGGAAGAAAAGACCTCAGGTGGCTTGTTGTTGATGAGCGGGGGCATTCTAGTGTTGCTGAGTGCTGAGCACTAGACTGTCTGGTAACACGTCCTGCTGGTTTAGGCTGAGGGAGTCGGGCTTGTTAAGTGTCGCTATCCAGAGACTTACAGAAACAGCTTCAGTACACAAGTGTGCACATTTAATAAAAAAGCCAGTAGAATCAGAGCGAATCTGGACAATGAAGAATTTTTTTTTTTTTTTTTTTTTTTTTTTTTTAATATATCAACAACAACTATGTATAAAAGTGATTTGGCTGGCACACACGTGTGGATTATTTTTATACTGTATATACAACAGCATGTTTTTGTGTTTTCTCCGCCCCATTATACATCTTTCACTTTAATTTTAATAAGTCACTTTCCTGTGGCTTTGAAATGTTTAGGCAAATCATGTTCCATTTTTATTCATCTATGTCCGACATCTGTTTCCGTCTAAGGTCTGGAAGCAATCATGGCTGACAGCAGAGACTACTCTGAGCGGCTACACGTGTGGGAAGGCTGGAGGGTTCAGGTGGGCAAGAAGATGAGACGACTCTATGAAGACTACGTGGATTTGAAGAATGAAGCCGCCAGGCTGAACAGTACGACACATCATTACTAATATCAACCCATTCCTAACTACAATTAACTCCAGTCGTTCATTTATTTCTTACTTTTCTCTTTTATAATCAGGAAATGGGACTTATTAAAAGAATCAGCCATTTGAATGAGTCTCCACTTGTACTGTGGGAGAACGTCAAATTAATATTTTAAACATAAAGAAAGAAATGCATCAGTCTCAATCTGACAGGTGACATATGTCACTCTCTCTGTTTTTATTAAAGATTATACTGACCATGGAGATTACTGGAGGGCTAATTATGAAACAATCGATGGACCAAAATACAGCTACACCCGAGAGGAAGTGATGACAGATGTAAGGCGGATATATAATGAGGTATGTCTGATTTTTTAAATTTATTTTTTTTTATTAACAAATGCTGTGTAGGTCAAACAGCTAATTTACCTCGAAGCTAAGTGCCTGTTTTAAAGGTATACAGTATTCAGGGAGCCCTCACGTTCTGCGGTTAATTGGGACCGAGATCCCCCGTGTACCACCGAATTACGCAAATTCGGATCGACCCCTGACTGACGTATACGTACATGTATATGTGTATATAATATCAATAAATACATATTCAATGCTAGAAATGCTTATAATAACGCATAAGATGTAAATAAAATATAAATACACACATATACAGATGGTATTGCATGAGAAGAACACACACACACACACACACACACACACACACACACACACACACACAGACGCGAGCGCTCGCACACACACGCACGCAGGTGCACACCTCACAGCAATGTAACTAGTTTTGATGAGAGGTTTTGGGTTGTTTTTTGTTTTGTTTGTTTAGGGTTTTTTTTATGTTTTTGCATAAATGGGCTTGTTTTTGTGGTATTTTCCTTAAGTTTTTCCCCTATTCTTCTTTAATTTCCTTATTTTTTAATTCGATGAATATTAAAAAAAAAAAAAAAAAAAAAATAATCCCACAATGCACTGAAGCCGCATGAATTGAAGCGCAAAGTAGCGAGGGATTCCTGTAAATAGAATTTATATTAATGACACACACACACACACACACACACACACACACACACACACACACACACACACACACACACACATACACACACACAAAAATATTTTTCAGAATTTGATTCCAGAATGCAAAAGATATCATATTCAGAAAAGGAAAAATCAAACAAACAAAAAAACCTAACATGCATTGAACCATATTAACATGTCTCAAATATATATACTGCATATTATAATATATAACATATTTTTCCCCGAAACACACACACTATCCCAGATTTGCACACTTTATTGTATACATTCAATCTATAATGCGATTGACTATACATGCAACATCCAACCAATCAAAATCTGCCATTTCTGTGATGTAATCCATGTTTCTGAGTGTAATTTACAGTAAACAATGGGTAATTTTTCACAGAGTAGAAGTGCCAGTGTTTCTTTCTTCAGTTTCTAAGAAAGTGAGATCATAGAGTAATTACGTGTGAAGGAAAAGAATAGTCATGTGATTACTGTGGTCGGAAAACATCAGTGACTGGCGGCTCACGTACATTAGCAGTACAACTGAACTTCTACCGTACTGATTGACTTACACCACAAACTTTGATTCATTCTGTGAAAGTGGAAACATAACTGAGCAAGGCCTGGTATAGTGATAGACCTTCGGATCAGCAACCCATCACCTTAACCATCAAGCCATCACTGCCTTAATCTCTTAATATAATAGATATAGCCTTTTTATTTATTTATTTATTTATTTATTTTTTGCTTACTGGTTATATTTCAAATGTCACAATTCCAAAACAAGAAGAGTGATTTTTTTTTTTTTTTTTTTACTGTATTGTGTTTTGAAATCAATCTCTTTATGTCCATTGTACTAGACTGATTATCAGAGATCTAAACCTACATCTGGAATTCTACAAAGTGCCTTATGTGACCAAAAAAAAAAAAAAAATCCACAGTGCTGCACAAATGAAATTAAAATGAATGATAAGAATTGTACTGATAACTGATCTGTTCTGTTCTCATATTTAGATTCTGCCTTTGTACAAAGAGCTTCATTCATATGTGAGAGCCAAACTGCAAGATGCATATCCAGGCCGCATTGTCTCTAATAGCGGTCTACCAGCGCACTTGCTTGGTAAGGCTAAATTTTTAATTTCCACATTTAAGAATATACACCGTACTTATTATCAAACTGACTTACACGATTCACATCAGGCCATTTTGTAATACAACCTGGGGACTGATCTCAATCCAGCCGACGTACCTGACACCTTTGATATCTTCACCCTAAATCCCTCAGAGTTGTGATGATGGTGGTGGTGCTGTTATCATTGGTATTTTGTCTATTCAAGTCCATTCATCCGATTGTTTGTCAGTTTGCCAATAAACAAACAAACAAACAAAAAAAACTTGGCCACATCTTTGCATAGATTTTAACCGAACTTGGTGAGGTCACTACCCAACCTCAGTCCCAGAGATCATTTGATTCTGCATTGTCAAGTTTGAAGGCGATGGTCAGTGCAAGGTCAGAAATTTTTGGAGGTAGCGCCCGCAATGACTGACATTTAAGTGCCAATACACATCTCGCTACTACGGAACACTAATCTTCTTCTTTCTTCTTCTTCTTCTTCTTCTTCTTCTTTTCCTTTCAGCTTTTTCCCTTTCTAAGGGGTCGCCACAGCGAATCATCTGATTCGCACATTTGATTTGGCGGGGTTTTTACGTCGGATGCCATTACTGACACAACCTTTTAGCAAAGGGCAGAAACACGCTAATGGCTTCGCAGCGACTGTTTACGAAAGTCATCAATGGTTCTTTTACATCAACCTCTCACCGTAGACAGTGAGAGACTTGGTCGGCCGTTGTTAACCCAGTTAGCTGCACCTGGGGGACAGGGACAACCTTGTGGAGAGTGGGACTTGATCCCCCGACCCTAGGATCAGCGATCCAACGCCCTATACCACTAGACCACCACTGCCCTCATGGAACACTAATACCAAATCATTTATTGATCTTGGCAGATTTTATTTAATTTCGCAAGAAACGGAAAAGACAGTTTAATCTTCCTTCTGGTATGATGCTGTCGCCACCTGGTGATAGTTTCCTCTACTAGACTACTGAGTCCTGACCTTTCCAGTCATACCAAATCTGTGAACTGTGAATGTTCTAATTATTTAGAGTTATTCACTTTGTCGGCAAGCGCGTGCTCGCGTGCTCTCAGAATCGACTCGACATACCTTATTTCGAGTGAGTCGGGGGAATCTAGATTTTTTTTTTTTTTTTTTTTTTTTTTTTTTTTTTTACAGATTTTTAATATTTTGCATACAGTATGTTTATAACTGGTATTATTATGTATCTTCTACACTACTGTACAGATTCAGAATTGATTGTGGAAAAACTATATATTGGAAACTAAACATATGTTTCACTCCACCCTAATTATTAATGTTCTTCTTTCAAAAAGAACAAAAAAATGGTTTTCTTATTATTTTGGAAAATGCAAATGAATCAGTTCTTAAACCAGTATTCACACTCCAAAAACAACAACAACAACAACAACAAAACAAAACAAAAGGACTTTCTCTCAGTTCGACAGTCACTTGTTCCTTTATTTTATCTCTTAGGGGTGTAAAGTTTTATGACCTTCTTACACTTTCAATCACTATCACAATCTCTCTCTTTCCTTTTTTTTTTTTTTATACGGGTAGATAATTTCTATTACTAGATTATTATATAAGCAGCAAAACAGTTCTATTGTCGTCCTTATGCAAAAGTCACTGACTGACTCATTTAGTCATCTATTGATCAAAACACTTACCGCTTATCAGGGTTTCCGAAAAGCTGAAAACTATCTCAGCTGATATTGTGCAAAGGCATGGTACACACTAAACAGCACTACAGACCATCTCAGGGTCAACACACACACACACACACACACACACACACACACACACACACACACACACACACACACACACTCACATCCACACCTAGGGTCAATTTGGAACAGTCAATTTACCCAATGTGCATGTCATGCATGTCTACTCAGGGTGTACTCTGCCCTCGTCCGGAGTCGGCTGAGATGGGCACCAGCCTACCTATGACCCTAAGTAGGATTCAGTGGTTCAGAAAATAAATAAATATTTAAACTAAATTAAGCACAGTCACTTGTAAACAGGCAAGTTCACATCAGGCCGTCTTCACTATAACTGCTTACAATCAATATTTATTACATCATTTCCTTTCTTGCGTTTAGTACAGTACTTCATATTTCTATTTTCTGTATGAGAACAAAAGTGAAAGAACTATAAAACAGGAAACCAGCATTGGTGTGAGGAGAGATCAAAGCTACATCTCAAATCGTACACCCTCTCCCACTCAGGTCTCGCAGGCATAACATCATAGGTATAATACATGCTGTACACCAATCAACATTCATATTAATACCACCTGACTGGTGTGTAGTTAGTCAGCGCCACACACACAGCAATCTGCAATGCTGTTCTGCGGGGTCAGACTAAGCTTTGTCTTTCCGTACGCGTCATTGAGAGTTGGGGACCCACAATACTTTTCAAAGTTTTCTAATTGTTCTTCTTTGGAACATCTTTGGTAACTCAGTATCACTGCGTTCCAGGAACAACCCACAAGACCTGCCATATTGGGAATGAATACACCCGGTCGTTTAACCATCACAGAGTTATCTATGTTTCATTGACTTATTTTTCCCGGCATCCAACACAATCAATGTTGGTTTATACTATATCTGATCTATTTGGTATGTTATGAGGAAAAATATTATTCTTTGTAATGGTAATGTCATGTCTGCAATGGCATGGCGAGCTGTCCAGGGTGTACCGCATCCTCACCCAGCGTTGGCAGCATTGGCGTTGGGTTTTCTTTGGTCTGGCGAGATGTTCAGGGTGTACCCCACCTTCGCCCGGTGTCGGCCATGACCTGAATAGAATAGTATGACAAATGAGAGATTCAGTGACTGTAATATGCATGTAATGACCATAAATTAAGGAAGTATAAGCTAATTATTAAACAGATACCAACATTCCTGTGCTACAAACAAAACTATAGAACCGCAGAACATGACTGGACGTTCAAGTAAAAGTCGTACAATGTAGTAAAACGTTAGTTTTTGAACATTTCCTCTTGTGTTTTTATGTTTCAGGTGATATGTGGGGAAGATTTTGGACCAACCTTTACCCACTTTGTGTTCCTTATCCAGACAAGCCTGATATTGATGTGACCTCACAGATGGTAGCACAGGTCAGCCCTTATAATGACTCCATAGATAAACAACAATAACCAGCTGATATGTATAAGAGTGTAAAGGTCCATTTGAAATCAGATTTCACCTGTTATTGGATTTCAGACACGGGCTTGTTTATCCATTATCAATTTTTAGCTGTAAAGGATAATTAGGACGTATTTTATGGTTGATTTCAGGGCTGGACAGAAGAGAGACTGTTCAAGGAAGCAGAAAAGTTTTTTATATCCGTGAACATGTCAGCCATGTTTCCTGACTTCTGGACAAACTCAATGCTCACAAAACCGAACGACGGCAGGAATGTAGTGTGTCACCCCACAGCGTGGGATATGGGCAACCAAAAAGACTTCAGGTACGCAGGATACTTTATACACCTGCTGTGAATGAACTTAGATCCAAATTAACGATAAGTTCAGGAAGATAGAAATTCTTAAATGTTATATCTACAATGCATTGCAATACTGATATAGCACTTCCTCCTCTTCAGAATCAAGATGTGTACTACCGTGGGTATGGACCATTTTCTAACCGCGCACCATGAGATGGGACATACCCAGTACCAGATGGCCTATCGACACCTGCCTTACCTTCTCCGAGACGGAGCCAACGAGGGCTTTCACGAGGCTGTGGGAGAAATTATGAGCCTGTCAGCAGCAACCCCGTCTCACCTGAAGTCACTGGGGCTCCTGTCTGCTGACTTTAAAGAAGATACAGGTAGGAAGACAGCATCGGCACAGCAGGTGCCTTAAATGTTTAATTTATTCATGAGTCAGTGACCCGTTTTGAGTTGCTTGATCAATATAGATCTTTAATTCAAACAGAACATAATCTACTCATTGAGGCTAATATATTAAACAAGAAACAGTGCAAGTATGGCCATGTGACAATTTCTATTGTAAAAAATATTACACAGGCAACCCTTGACATTTATTACGTTATTATTATGCAGTTGCTGTTTGAAGACGCCCCCGGTGGTGGAAATATTATTTTAACCATCATGTTCTTAGTGTGCCCGTGCAATGGCTTGGTGAGCTGTCCAGGGTTTACCCCACCTTCGCCCTGAGAGGGGTGCCAGGTTCCCTGTAACCCTAATTAAGATTAAGCAGTTCAGAAAATGATGATGATGATGATGATGATGATGATGATGATGATGATGATGATGATGTTCATAGTGTGGCAAATAATGTTATAGCATACAATTCTTCAACTACAGTACAAGAAAATTACTAGGAAAGGTACATTTTGAAGAGAAAAGAATGTAAGATGGAGTTTATTGAAATTTAGAATTGAACAAAACCATAAATAAATATGCAAATTAGTTAAGAAATAAGACTGATTTCCAACATTTTGTGAATTCCTTCCTTGTGGCTGATGGGTGATCATGGGATATGGTTCAGTCACAATGAGATCCTAACCAGAATACAGGGATCCCTCACTTTCTGCAATTAATGGGGACCGAGACACCCCCCCCCCCCCCCCCCGTGACCGCTGTTTTCTGCAAAAGTAGGATCGAGCCACCTGACTGATGTATATGTACATGTATATGTGTATATAATATCAATAAATACATATTCAACGCTTATAATAACTATTAAACATTCAAAAATAATGCATAAGATGTAAATAAAATAGAAATACACACACATACAGACGCGTGAGCGCGCAGCTCACATAAGAATGTAAGTAGTTTTGTTGGGGGGTTTTGGGTTGTTTTTTGTTTTTGTTTGTTTGGGGTTTTTTTTTTTTGCATAACTGGCATTGTTTTGTGGCATTTTCCTTCACTTTTTCCATATTTTTACTGAATTTTGTTATTGTTTTGAGAAATAATTTTGAAAAACTCGTGATGCGCTGAAGTCGCAGAAACTGAAGCACGAAGTAGCGAGAGATCACTGTAATCTGTTTTCTTCTACTGTTTGAAAGTAGCTCATAAATTAATTCCTGTATACTGGTTTTGTGGGTGGGGGTGGTTGGGGGTGATCCGTGAATAAAAACAAAATGAAAATAGGCTTTCAACAATGTAAACAAAAAAAGAATATGAATCATTTTCATGTGAATGATAATCAGGAAGTGATTAAAAATACTGCCTGCTGTCATGTTTTCCACAGATTAATGTGTTGTGGTAAAAATATATTTATGCTACTATGTTTATAACAATAGACATAAAGTAGCAGTTCATGTTCCCCAAAAACACCCTACTTTAGAAAATGCTTCTGCCTAACATTAAACATGGTTTACAAATATGCACTGAAATTGTGTACTCTATGAAATTTTGGAAGCCTGACCTGTAACATCATAATACTATACAAAAAATTATATATATATATATATATATATATATATATATATATATATATATGGGGCAGTGGTGGTCTAGTGGTATAGGGCGCTGGATCGCTGATCCAAAGGTTGGGGGTTCACACAACCACAAGGTTGTCACTGTCCCCCCCCAGTGCGGCTAACTGGGTTATCAAAGGCGGGCCATGTGTGACTTTCGTAAAGAGTAGCTGCAAAGTTGTCAGCGTGTTTCTGTCCCTTGCTAAAAGGATTGTGACAGGAAGGGCAGCCGACGTAAAAACCTCTGCCAAATCAAACGTGCGAATCAGATGATTCGCTGTGGCGACTCCTGAGGAAAAAGCCGAAAGGAAGACATATATATATATATATGTATATATAAACAACAACAAAAAATCACATGAAATCTTTTAAAATGTAGCACCGAGACAAAGTCTAACGCCACATTCACACAGGACTCGACGGGCGGCAGGCCACCATGCAAAGTGAATGATCGCCATCACAGTGAGCAACGAGAGGGGAAATTTTATCAATTGATACAAAGAGACTGGGTATGGAGTTTGACTGAGCTGAATGTTCACTCAAGAGATTACCACTCACAGTTTAAAGATACCTTTGAATGGCGGATGTAGTAAAAAAATGACTTTCCCAAAACCAATTTTATATTCACGTCCATATACCGTATAAAATAGGCAATTCTGTGTGCACTTCATGTGAGAATGCAACTTATTTCAGGCTGTGGCTGACTCGAGATCTCTTACACCTGCTGTATATTTTCAGAGACGGATATAAACTTCTTGCTGAAGCAGGCCCTTACTATTGTGGCAACTTTGCCATTCACCTACATGCTGGAGGAATGGCGGTGGCAGGTGTTCCAGGGGGTTATCCCCAAAGAGGAGTGGATGCGACGCTGGTGGGAAATGAAGTAAGTGAACTAATCCTAATTAGGGCCACTGGGAGGCTGGCGCCCATCCCAGTCGACTCCGGGCGAGGGCAGAGTCCACCCTGGACAGCTTGCCAGGCCATTGTGGGGCAGAAACACGCTGACGGCTATGCAGCAACTCTAGTCGAAAGTCAGCAATGGTTCTTTTACATGCCTCACACCATAGACAGTGAGAGACATGGCTGGCCTTTTATAACCCAGTTAGCTGCACTGTGGGGACAGTGACAACCCACTGAGAGTGAGGCTTGAACCACCAACCTTTGGATCAGTGATCCAGCACCTTTTCCACCAGGCCACCACTGTCGATGATGTCATTGAAAAATACTTTTATGATGCAGCTCTCTCAGTTTGCCGTATCGGTCGTCAAGATTTTTAGGCGTAGTATCAAAAATTACACAACAAGCGTGACTCGTTACGAATATCTATAAGCCGCAAGGAAGAGACACATGTTTGATGCAATTGTGCAGGCGATTTAGACGTGGACTTTCTCGTGTACTTCAGATTGTACATGAGCTTCAGCTCACAAACTGATGACCAGACATCTCCTCGGGTAATTTTTTTTTTGGTCAAGAGCTGAAATAGTCCTTCCCTTAGTTATAAAATGCCGCTCAGGCATTGAAGCAGTAAACCACCCCCACATCATCACATTCAATCAATCAATCAATCAATCTGGGTGGTGTACCAGAATTTTGGCGTAGGCAAAGACCATAACAGCTTGTCATGGCTGTATACGAAGGGCAAAAAATTTGCAGTAGAGGCCCAAAGTTCTTTCTGCAAGGTGTTTTTATTGAGACACCATCTCCAGCTAGCTGGCGGTTGACTCTCAAGAGTTCATCCGCCCCTTGAAAGGTCTTGTTTTTTATTCCTACTGGGTTGCTAGCCACCCTACTCAACAAATTAGGAACCTGGTGGGGGAGCCGGTTTAGTTGCCGACCACTCGACCATGCAAAGTTACCAGTAGCAGGGCAAGACCTGACCTGACACCTTCTTCTTCTTCTTCTTCTTCTTCGAGCTGTTCAGGGTGTACCACACTTAAACCCAGAGTTGGCTGAGTTGGTGTCTTAAGAACCTGCTGTCCTTAAATGAAGACATACTAGTACTTTATCACAGTTATATTGTGTTTATATCCTCATCTTCTTCTTCTTCTTCTTCTTTTGCTTTCGGCTTTTCCCTTCAAGGGTCGCCACAGCAAATTATCTGCCTTCATCTCACTCTATCCTCTGCATCTTCTACTCTTACTCCAACCACCTTCATGTCCTCCTTCACCACATCCATAAATGTTCTCTTTGGTCTTCCTTTCGACCTTTTGCCTGGTAGTTCCAACTTCAGCATCCTACTACCAATATATTCACTATTCCTCCTCTGTACATGTCCAAACCATGTCAATCTAGCCTCTCTGACTTTGTCTTCAAAACCTCTTACATGTGCTGTCCCTCTGATGTACACATTCCTGAGCCTATCCATCCTTGTTACGCCCAAAGAGAACCTCAACATTTTCATCTCTGCTACCTCCAGCTCTGCCTCCTGTCTTTTCCCCAGGGCCACTGTCTCTAAACCATACAACATCGCTGGCCTCAAACCAGTCTTGTACACTTTTCCTTTCATTCTTTCAGACCTGACTTGACACTATCATCACATTATGAGCGCCATGTTTGGCTGTGGGTGTAAAGTTCTTTTTGTGGAAGGCTTTGCAGCTGTGCCTTTCTAATGGTAGAAACATTTAGAAGTTCTTGGCGGATGACCTTTCTAAGTGCTCCTACAGTAATTTTTGCTAGGTTTTCCGTTTCTTGACTCTATTCTATGTTTGCTCTATTTGGAGATGCTGGATCTCAGGGTGGTTGGCTAAAATCGCAGCGTTTAAAGGATGATTTGCAATCCTTTCCGAAGTGATATATTTCACATTGCTGAAAAGGTCGTATTTAAGCGATGTCTAGATACAACAGTACTGGTAGTCTTAATCTTGGGCCTGATTATCACAATTTATTTCATTTTATCAATTACGTTAGGTTTGTGCAAATAATCAAACAGCTAAATTTTCGCGTGGGTGATTTTCTGTCCCTCATTAAATGACAAGATCTTTTGGTTTCCTCGTGGTAACTTTTGTATTGTAATAAATTAGTTCGAACAATTACATTTTATGAATCAACAAAAATATGTCCGAATGTCAGCAGATGGGCACAGACTATTACTGTTTGTTTGTTACAGACGAGAACTGGTTGGTGTGGTTGAGCATTTGCCGCGAGATGAAACATATTGTGACCCCCCTGCTCTTTTCCATGTGTCTGGAGATTATTCATTCATCCGGTAATCACTTATATAATACATTATACAACCATATAATTGAATATTTTTAGCTTGTATAAAAACAATATAGTATCCACACCCTTCATATTCGACGTGAAAGTGCTGATAAAGAAGACTGATAAATGTCACCTTCATTTCCTGTTTGTCTCTTCTGCAGATATTTCACGAGAACGGTCTACCAGTTCCAGTTTCAGGCTGCGCTTTGCGAGGAAGCTGGCCACACTGGACCCCTTTACAAATGTGACATCACAAACTCCACCAAAGCTGGCAACAAATTAAAGTACAAAAAGTTCTTTACTTTCACAGTTTCACAATCTTGGATTTGATTGCTCAGATGTTAATCTGATGGTTGTAAACAGTACAGGAAATACGCCATATTTTTATGATGACACTTTCTACGATGGGGAAATGCTAATTTTGAAGCAGTTGTGACAAGAGTCTGTTCTAAAGTATCCGTCACTTCAGACCATGTTTTGTTCCTTAGTCTAGAAAACAAGTTCGTGTTGAATTTCTTTCTTCCTTTCGGCTTTTTCCCTTTCTCAGGAGTCGCCACAGCGAATTATATTTGATTTGGACTAGGTTTTTAACGTCGGATGCCCTTCCTGTCACAACCCTTTAGCAAGGGACAGAAACACGCTGACGGCTTTGCAGCTACTCTTTTCGAAAGTCAGCAATGGTTCTCTTACATGAACCTCTCACCATAGACAGTGAGAGACATGGCCCGCCTTTGATAACCCAGTTAGCTGCAGGGGGGGGGGGGCAGTGACAACCCTGTGGGGACTCGAAC